>JAOYFF010000046.1:3609994-3637004 GCA_025773925.1 Cryptomyrus ogoouensis
CCCCCAGTGCATTTAGCAGATTAAGCTCTATGCCTGCCCCCAGTGCATTTAGCAGATTAAGCTCTATGCCTGCCCCCAGTGCATTTAGCAGATTAAGCTCTATGCCTGCCCCCTGCCAGTCACCTCTTCATAATACCAGGAGTCAAGTAGAGCCAGTAACTTATTTTTTTTCCCCGAAGTTCCGTAAGTGATGTTCTGACATCTCTCGAAGTCCAGGCATCTCTGACATCCACGCTTCCCATCTCCGTAGGAGCCATCAACGAAATGGCCACGCACCCCGGCTACTACGAGGAGCTGGTGGAGAAGTCCAGGGGCAAGTACAACCTGGCCACGGAGGAGATCGAGCGAGACCTGCACCGCTCACTGCCGGAGCACCCCGCCTTCCAGAACGAGATGGGCATCTCCGCGCTGAGGAGGGTCCTCACGGCCTACGCCTTCCGCAACCCCCACATCGGCTACTGCCAGGTGAGGCCTCCATGATGACGCTCGGGTTCATCAGCAGTTAGGACCTCCCAGTCTCCCAGCTCAGTCGCCATCTCCACCCACCCCCATGTCACCAGGCCATGAATATCGTGACTTCAGTGCTGCTGCTCTATGCTAATGAAGAGGAAGCTTTCTGGCTCTTGGTGGCACTATGCGAGCGGATGCTGCCTGACTACTACAACACCAGGGTGGTCGGTGAGTTCTGCTGCCAGGGTGTTGGACATGCTGGTTTGTTTGGGTCAATGTAGACATGTTAAGGTGTTTCAAAGTCACCATCTGGTTAGAATGTCAAACCTGTGTATCTTGTATTAAGCTCTATGTTGACCTTCTCTGCTTGGCTGCCATAAGGCTCCATGGCCTGACCTTTGTGTGTGTGTGTGTGTGTGTGTGTGTGTGTGTGTGTGTGTGTGTGTGTGTGTGTGTGTGTGTGTGCGCGCGCGCTTTTTATTTTATAATCACCTGTTTCATTATGTTTTCTGGATGTTTTGTATGATTATCTGTGAGTTTTGCATGGTCTGATGTTGGTGATAATTAATGCTTGCTGGTAATTAAAGTTTGGCCTTTGACCGCTGCTGCAGGTTTTCCTGTGTTTCGTATCTGTAATCAATTCCTGCATTTAGCTTCTGCTGTAACGTGAAGCCATTTTCACATCTCCTACACATTTGTACATGTGTTTGTGTTTAATCGGGACAACAGATAAACTCTGTCTCCCTTGACATCATGTATGTGAGTGTTTAGAAAACACTGAATGTTTAATGTATGTATAAGGTGACAGTCTGACTCGCCCAGGACAGGCATATACCTGAACATTAGGCAGAGGGGTGTGTGCCCCCCCCCACTTGTTCAGGTGTGTACTGCCGTCTTGGGTGCCCGTCTGCAGTAATTGTAAAGTAACCTCGATGTCAAATGTGGCACTAGAATAACTGAAGAGGTTAGAAGATAAGACACATTTTACATTATAATAGTGAATTTTTTCAAGGAAGAGCCAAAATGTCTTTATAAATGACAATACAATGTAATACTTACTTGTTACAGTGGTGGTATTATGTACTCTGTATGGAGTATTTAATACCCCTACAGGGTTACTGTCCTTTGTTACCATTTTGTATTAAAGATGCTTTAGCTGAATGGCTCCATCCCGTCAAGGTACAACAGCAGTTACCCTTCGGGGATTTGAGTTAGCGGATGTTTAGTGAAATTGTTGGCATTTTCTTGGGACACAGGAATGAGGCTGGATAATGATATACTTCCTCCCCCCCAGACCCCCCAAGCCTACCTTACCTGTAGGTCGCTTTGGACAAAAGCATCTACTAAATAAATTAAATGCCAATGTAAATAATACCAAGGCTACAACGTTTAAGAAATGGCTCCCGAACAAAGGGGGATTGCCTTTTGTTACCACTAGGTGGTGGTGTTGCCTAAAAGTTTAGTGCTGAGTGCATTCACAAAGCCCTCCGTTAAGCGCTTTTCAGGGGGATCGTCTCCCTTGGTCAGGCATTACACTGGCTGTGACAGTGTCCCCCCTGCCCCCCCCATGACCGATGATGCACCCATGGCCCAGTGCTCCTTTTCTGCCTTCCCTGATGTTGCTTTGTCTGAATGGTGGCATGACTAGACTGAAGTGATCACTGAGATATCCCAGCAGCCCCTGCTTCCAGCCTGTCCCCTCCCTGGGACCGTCTTCTGTCTTAAATGTTTGGGTATGCTAAAAATGTCAAGCAAACATTTGAGGTGTGGCTAGCTCTGGAAAGCCTGTGATAATCAGCGCTAATCACCTCTGTGGTTAACACAACAACTGGTGCTGCCAGGAAGTCATGGAGCAGATGTTCAGGGCCAAGGAAAGAGATCCTGGAGTGGGGGGATTGTTTTTGGCTCATGGGAGTTTTAGACAAAAATATTTTGAGAAAATAGAGAAAGCCAATGAAAGGAGGTGGGACCTAACTATCGGAAGTCTCGGTCCCACCTCATCTGCAATCTGATTGGTTATCTCTCTGAATCAATCACTTTTCCTTCTGCCCTCAGAACATATTTGTGTAGCTAAAACTATCACAAGCTTGTGATTTTGTGGGACATTCAAAAAAAGTCTGGGCAAAGTTTTATCAGACAGGAAGCGTTACGTCAAGCCCCTCCTCGTATGGCTGGGCTTTTCACAGAAACATCCAGACAGATTCTCCTGAAATGATTTATGTCTCAGATTTGTGGCTAACTTGTGAGTGATTCATCTTTTTCTGCTGTAGAAGGTCAGTCAGAGTGTGATGATAGACCACCATCGATCTGCTCTGTTACTCGGAAGACCGCCTCGCAGTGGTTATTATTGGTACAGTAATATAATCCTGACGTGACATAATCTATGCTAATTCCATAGTCGCTCCTCCCACTGGGCTGCACAGATCTGACATCAATGCCATGTTGCCCATCTGTCTCTCATGGTAGACAGAGTCTGTCCCAAGCCCAGATGTCCTGAGTGCCTCTTACTCCGCAGGCCAACTGGAACGGCACCCCTGCAGTCTCCCCCCTCCCCCCACCCGGTCCTGCTGGCGCCTTAGGGTGGTGCCTTCCGAGCATCCCCCTGTCCCATCACAGCTCCTGCCCCGTCCGTAACCGAAAGTGGCTCTTTTTCCCGACAGTGCGATCATCACAGAGCTGGGTCGTGTTCCTCTCCCTCTCTGGGCCACGTTTCATCTCTGACACGCCACAGTCAGATTCTCCACTGTTAGCCTCATCAGTATCTGTCTCTGTTTTTGTTTTGGCCCAATTTTGGGATCTGAGAGAAACGTGACCCTGAATAGATGCCCTCGGGTTGCGCCTCCGCCCGCCCACCGTTGCACCTCTTCTAGAAGATCACTGTTCTAAATTTTCGCTAGTGGAGACAAGGGCTGCTCTGCTGCTTTATTAATAGCTGGAGTTGAGAGCCTGCTGTTCCTAATATGGCCATTAGGGGGCGATAGTAAGGCCTTGTCTCCCAGAAAGCAGTATGCAGGTGAGGTGTTAGCAGTTAGTGTTGGTGCTTTGAGCAGAGGTTCACCCAGTAAGAAATGTAAAATCAACCACTGAGACACTTGGAAAACCAGAAGCCTCCAGCTGACTGGCAGTATGTAATAGTTCCACCCAGAAATTTACAAAGTCTTGATTTATTTCCTCTCAGTAGTTATCGGGCTCTGATTCAAAACCTTGTTTCGTGAGGTTCAGTGCGTCGTTGCTTTGGGTTGTGGGATGACATTTCGTAACGGAAAACGGGATTGAGTTTGTACTCCGTTCCACTAGGGCAGCACCGGCTTTGTGCGTTTGTTCGATTTCACGGGATTTGTCTGGGGAGTCACGGCGATTAGGGGGGTCTGGGGGCATCAGGGAAAATTAGGTGGCGTAACATGTCTCTGTCTCGATGCGGCCTGTGTGTCACCGCCCCCCCCCCTCCGAATCCACTGCAGGATGGAGAGCATCTCAGCTGAAGCAGGTCAGCATCCCTGATACGCCCATAAGGTAGCACTTGCAGTATAAAGCAGCCGGCTTGATGTCATCTTGGCCTGGTAAGTGTTGTGTTGGCCATATGGGTCTCTCAATTTGGGCACTTTTAGCAGAATTTCCCATAATTCCCCTGTTTGAAAAATCCATTCTATTGTCGAGTCCTGCTGGCAGCCTAAGCCGCTTGTTAGCGACTGTGGGAAGCAGGCCTGAGGACTTGCGGTTTTGGCGGGAGTCTCCAAGGCAGCGGCTCCGCAACCCAAAAGTTGGGCCAGAGGGAATCCTCCTCCTCCTCCTCCTCCTGCTCCTCCATGAAGTCTAGCTGTGGTTTTGCTGGACACGGAGGTGTAAACATCAGAATTCTTTGCACGTGATAGTTTGGCATCCACCCTGTGCCGAGGCGGGGGTGGGGTGGCAGCTCAAAGCGGGACACTTTAAGGGAAGGAGGGAAATAAAGAATAAATGAAAATCATACCCGTGTGGCCTGTATCCATAACTGCATCAAGTTTTAAAGGTCAGCTGGCACAAACCGGTCAGAACCGGTCCAACAGCCAGAGGGGACAAGGCAGCATGGCTGTTGGTTTAGGGGTCCCACCTCAGGAACGGGGGAAGGCGAAACTTAGTAACGAGGATTAACTTCTGTGGGTTTATCGGGTTCGGCGGCCTGACGGTATTGGTGGGATTTTCTTTGTGCATAACCTCCTGGGTTTGGACATTGGGATCGTGTTCGATAGCCATGCAGTATTGGTGTAGTATTTTCAGGCACCATGTTCAGTAGCTCTGTGACTCGCTGTCTGCCGAGGTCTTTAATCACCAGGAAGTGGAGGTCCTTTGCAAGCAGGCGCGCTCAGCCGCTGCTGTCCATAACGCTCGGCCCCCCACCCCCCGTCCTGGCATGACACAGTCTAGCTGTGAAGGCCGTGGCCTTTCACCTGTGTCGGGATTAAGGGCCTTTAAGGTGTCAGTAAGTGTTCCCCAAGCGCCTTCCTAAAATAAAGAGTAACCTTGGCAACGCAGATTCTCATTTGCTTTTCTCCCGACACGTGGCGTCTTTCCTGGGACCGCTGTGGGTTTGTAACCTCTGTACCCCTTTCATACCTCATTGCCCCAAAGCTTCCTGGATTTAGCCAAAAGCCCCATGTAGCTGATGGAGCCGTTGTCTGGCGCCTGTCTATGACACGACCCGAGGCTCTAGCTCTACGCAGACTGACCCCTGGTGGTAGGGCTGCTGAGGGCACGTCTGTACCTAGGAAGCCCAAGGATGTTCCTCCTGTAGAAGCCTCCGATTGACTTCCTCCCATGGAGGTTAAGTCTGAAACTTCGTCGTGGGAATGAGCGAGGGATTTCTCTCAGGGAATCGCGCTCCAGGCATGACTGCCCTCTCTGAAATGCTGAAATGAGGATGTGCGCTGGAGTAGGGGGGGGGGGGGGGCGCTGTGCAGGGTACTGAACCCAGAAGTCACCATGGTGGACTCTCAGCTTCCCTGTCCCAGCCTGCTGCCCTTAGCCTAAAGCTGCCGGCAGGGACCTCCTGGAACTGTCTGTACTTCTCAGTCTTTTTAGATGTACAGTGCCCCCATCCGGAGTCCTCCGGTCATGAAGTGGTGCTCAGATGCTCCTCTTATGAATATATTTCTTCTTTTGAATCAGCAAAATCCTTTCAGGTGCCCAAGACCCCAGAGATCCATAAAAGCTAAGGGATTCGATCTGGGGACAGATATGGATGGACCGGTGTCACCCTCTACCCCTCATCCTTTGCTGTCCAGTTAGCTTTATAATAAAAATGTCCCCCTGTCGTCTAACGATGACCAGATTATGCAAGTGAGCCGAGCCGAGTGTCGAGAGGGAAGGGTTTATAATGAGGGTTAGGGTTAGGGTGTCACATTATAACAGTTATAAACCCCTCCCACATTGCCCCTCCCACTCATATGCCACCATATACCTCTCAGTTTCTATGCCTGTCGGTCATTCGATAGCTTTTAATCTGCATGTTTGTAAATGAGGCAGCTCCCAGAATCCCCCAGGAGGGAGGGGGATGCTGAGAGCAAGTGCAGAAGAAAGAGAGAAAAGGAAGAATTAGAATTAAGTGATCAGTAGTCATTGTTGACACAACACAGTGTGCACAACAACGAAATGTGTCCTCTGCGTTTAACCCATATGTGACATGGGGACATAGCAGGCGGCAGCTAATTCAGCGTCTGGGGAGCAGTTCCTCGCTCGGGGTACCTCAGTGGTGCCTTGCTGGTCGGGGATTCGAACAGCAATCTTTCAATTACAGGTGCGCTTCCCACCACTGGCCACAGGAAGGAAGGATGGACTCGGGGCCACAGAGGAGTGCAGATAGTCCAGTGGAATATTGTTGCACAGCACGTCCGATCGCTGGTGTGCCGCTGCTGGGACTGGTAATGCGTTAAATGGGGCGCAGGGGAGAGCTTCATCGTGCAGAGCCTGCAGATCTGGGAGTCCTTTTTAAAGAGCACCAGGTGGGCGTGTGTTTGCGCCCCCCCCCTCCCTGCGTTAAGGTGACACATGCAATCCCCTACACGGCTCGAGGAGTTAATGAACACTTCTGCTGGCAGTGCTAACGAAAGAGAAACTTTAATATAGTCTTCGGCCTTCCCACCTGCAGGGGGGGTAGTGTCTGTTGCTTCCCACACCGTGACAGGTGCCCACAACGCCCCCTCAGCTCCTGCTCTGGAGTGTGCCTAGCAACCCCCCCGCTGTCACCATGGGAAAAAACAACCCCGAGCCAGTGTCGCTTTAGAAAGCGAGGATTCTGTTCAGTAATAGCTGACATCCCACCCAGCAGGTGGCAGCATAGCCGGGAAGGTGTGTCGCCGTGGACAGCAGTTGGGATGATGATCCTGCATGATGACACATGCAAACACTCAGACACCCCCCACTCTTCTCCCGAGCCTCAGGGGCCCATTGAGGTCACAGAACCTGTGGGTCGGGGGAGGAATCAGTGTATGGCGAGCACCCATAGGACAATTCCAAGGGCCCCAAAAAATTTAGAACTCACTTGGACAAGTCTGGGTTATGGGCCAAATTTCATACGTTTTCATGGGGCCCAAAATGTTTAGCCGCACCCCCGTGGAACCGTTTTTCCTCTCTAGCGGAGCACAGGATTGCTGGCGGAAGTTTTTGATTCCTTCCCAGCAAAGCTCACCACCGCAGTGTCCCCCGGTGGGGGACTCCGCTGTCTCCCTGCTGCGTGATGCCGCTTCACCGGCAACACATGTCAGACAGTGTAAGTTACCCTAATGGCTCGGATTACAGCTCATTAGAGAGCGACGGGGAGGGAGATAACGAACTTAGCGGAGATTAAAGGACGTCTCGGCAGACGTCTAACAAGTCGAAATGCAATCGGCTTTCGTGTTTGTAAATCGGGGTCACTATTAAAAATGCATGTTGTGAGGTCTTTCACCTCCATGCTGTCCTATTGGTGATGTGGGGCGGGGGGTGGGGGGGGGGTTGATTGAAGGTGAGGAGTCATATGCCAGGCAGCGAAAAGGACATCCAGTGGTTTTGAATGCTTGGATTTGAGCATGTCACATTCCTTGTATTATTATCCCAAACCACACCACCTTCCAGACCTGGCCTGGTGCAGGCAGAGGTGTGGAACTCCCCTTGCAGACCCAGTGAGACTTGGCAGATCCGTGAGAAGGTCTGCAGTTCACCCTACAGTACTTCAGGATACTCCCCTGGATCAGTTTCTCCTTAGCAGAATTGCTATTGTACCTTTTTATAAAGTCACGCTTTCGAGTTATGGCGGCTTAATCATGCTTAAAGTTTGTGGTTCTAATGTGCAGAATTAAACTTTTAAATTTAGCCCTCCGTCGCTCCGCTGGCTCTAATCCAGGGCCTGTGATTGAATAAATGTGCAGAAGAGATGCAGGAAAGAAGCTTCCATTGTGAGAAGCAGCACACACTGTCCCCTTGATTAATGCAATTGCTTTTAATTATTTTATACATTTTAAGGCTTAAAGCACCTCACTTGGCTTGTTGTCTGGTTCATCGTGACAACGCTGAGTGTAGTCTGATGCTGATTCCCAGGCCTGAATCCTGAGATGTGATTCATGATCGATTTGGATCCACGGATCACTCTCCGTCCTACTGCTCTTATTCAGTTGGAGGGAAAAATGCGGGAATGTTTTGGTAAACATGATCAGCGGAAGCTGCATCTCAAATCGTGAGGACTTCCATGCAAATGCTGGGCTTCGTGGAGATGAACTAGTTGTTTGCTCATTAAGCCCTGACGGCTGGCGGGGGGGGGGGGTTCGTACCCGCGCCGGCTGGCAGCATTATGACGCTTTGGCACGTTTCTGTAGCCGGTAACGTGCCAGCTAATGGACTGGAAACAATGTAGAAATCTCGCTAACGGCGAACAAACCAACAGGGAATAGAGGACCTGCCAGCTCGTAGATACGCGTAAATATCCTCAACATCATTACCTTCAAGTTCCTGGCTCTCTTGACGGTGTTTACATTCATGAACGGAACTCAAAAGAGGTGAAGCTCAATTAGCACATTATAGGTGTAGTCTTGGGATTCCTAGGTGGTCTTGGATGACTGTCAGTGATTTATTTTTACATGAAAGTGTCTCTTTTCATGTGTTGATTTGCAGGGGATCTGTGAAGTCTGTTTCAGAATGTCTTCAAAAGAGAACGCCATTGGAATTTTTTGTAAGAAATTAAAAGCGCTATGATTGGACACTAGGAGTGCCCACCCCTTCTGAGGTAGTCACATGACCACTAACCCTTCCTGTGGGCTGCCAGCTGAGCGGGGGGTTTGATGCCTGGCATCAGGCCCGCAGTAGTGGGAAGGTCAGTGAGAGACTGGATCTCAGTGGGTGTGAATGAATGCAGAGGAGAGGCTCAGAGTCACTGCTGAAGGGCAAGAACCTGCCCCTCATGTGGGTCATCCTGAGGGGGGGGGGCTGGTTCAGCTCACAGTGAAACAAATATCACCAATAACACCGATGGGGTGGGGGGGGGGCGTATTTCGTCCACAGCTTCTGGGAAAAGCTCTCAAGCTGCTATCTGTTTGGATGAAGGCAGCTGTGGATGTAATTCAAAATCACAAGTATTACAGAATGACACGCTGCTCTTACAAGCACAAATTCACATGCTTGAATGAAGGGACCCCATGGCAATAAGCAAGTGGATGGATGGATGGATGGATATAGAAACCTTAGTAATCCCCAAATAAACAGAGCTTACAGCATCAGAAAAAACACACAAAGCAATACCACAGGAACATGATCTTTTTTCTTTTTTTTACAGTACAATATCAGCACAAACATAAAGCATTAAAACAGAAATGAGCATCTGGATGGTGGAGAGAACCCTTACAAATAATAAGGTTACAAATGATTGCATTTAATTGAGTTTCATTTGTCTGGCTCATAGTTTATCAATTGGTTTAAATAAACATTTGTTTGTGATTTTACATTCTTCTCCAGCAGGTGGCAGTGTATCCCATCTGTCTGTCTTTTTTGGCCTGTTTACAAGCTCTCTGTTCTGCGCTGAGCAGAGGGCCTTAGCGTTGTGTCTCTTTTATCCGTGACACACGTGTCTGGTCCCCTTCTTGAGTGACTCACCATGTCCTCTCTGAGACCAGGCGTGTGTTGCACTGCCCCTGGGTGCAGAGTATCTTCCAAAACACGGACGTGTATCACTGTCAAGGGGCTGAGGAATTTAATTGATGCGCCGCTAAGTTAGAAAACCCAAGGAGCCCGGAAAATCCATCTGTCCGGATTGTGTGTAGTGCCCTTCGGTCTCGGCTCCTGTGGTGCACCGGGATGAGCGGATAGCTGTCTCGGCTTAATAATGTTTCCCTTTGAAATTCTTATCTTCCACCATGAAATTGAGCTTTTCACAGGCACAGACAGGGTCTTCAAACAAACGGCCTCTTCACAAGCCACCAGGGGTGGCTTGGGGGGGGGGTGAAAAAACATCAGTTGTAGTCTGGAATGAGACGGAGAGATTTCATTTGTGTGTTGATGTATGCATGTGGCTGTCTACTACTGACCAGAGACCGCGAACAGAGCAGACAGTGTGACATGTATCCTGTGAAATTCTGCATCCTTTTGTGAGTTCTTTTGTGATATAAAGATAGAGAGTCGGCCAGATATTCACTAGTTTGGAAGTAGACGGTGGAGTCTGATGTGCGACTGTAAACAGAAGCATAGCCGGAGGCTGTTTCGTTTGTAGGAGAGAGGTGGCAGGCGGCTGTCACCATGGTGCAGTCTAATCTGGCTGGCTGGCTCCACACATGCCTCTTATTCTCCTGCTGGACCAGCACCGGTGGGCAGGATGAAGGCTTTGTGTGGCGTGGAGCCTCAGGCATGAGATCGGTTAGTCTGGGGAGCAGCGATCTCTGCAGGCTGTCTGCGGTACACTGCCTTGGGTCCGAGGTTCTATTCCAAATCCACACTGAGCGGCGATTATTTAAACATTCTCCGTTTCTCCTGTGGGGAGAGAAGTCTCCGGCGCCGGGTGGGAGTTGGCTTTTGGCAGTAGTCCCTACTCGTTAAGGGTGTGTGCCCGCGGCGTGTGATTTGCACCAAGCCGTGACCTCGGAGGCTCTCTCACGCACAGCAATCACGGAACACCAGGGATGGACGGAACTGATGCACTGATGGGAGTGGCACGGGCAGGCACAGTGCAGGCAGGGGTGGTGCAGATAGGGGAGGAATGGACAGGGGCAGCATGGACGCGGGCAGGAGCCGATCCACCAGGAAGTCTGTCACCCAAACCAGACCTCTTTGCGTGACAAGCAGTGGAGGTGGGTGGGAATCGTATTGGCTTCTGCAGCTTGCTGTTACTTTTTATAACTAAATCCCAAGAAGATCAAAGCATCTCAGACCCGTCTGGCCATGTGGGGAAGCCAAGGCCATCCCTCAAAAATGCGATGACTGGGAAATGTCCAACTCTCACTCGCAGATCAGCACGGTGAAAGTGTCCGTCTTTATACGCCTCGCTGGCTCCTTTAGTGCTGCCTCCGGACGTGTCTGATGGGTGAATCTTCAGCTTTTATCTGCTGGCTTTGGACCAACGGCGTGATTTCGGGGTGGCCATGGGGGGCGGGGATGCGGGGCTGGGCGCTGGCAGGTGTCGCTTTCTGACTCCCTAGCTTTGGCTGTGACAGAGGCTGCAGACAGATCCATCAGTGTTTTATATCTGCCCGCCCAGCCTTCCTCTTAACCCCATCCAAGCTGACATCCAGAACAAAAGAGGAGAGACACCTCTCTGAGTCTATTCAGCATCTGTACACCAGCACCTCTCCGGCAGCGTGAATGACCTGGGACACATGCCTCAGCCAGACACAATTTTAATAGAATGGCAGTCAGGATGGAGTTGTTACCTCAATATACTGTATAAATACATCCTGCGTTGTATATAATCAGCTAGCAGCTGCTGTGCTTTGGCCTGACCTATAATTTTTTGGATAAAAGCTGTAAAAATCAGACCATCACATTACTGCCTTCCTGTCGGGTCTGTCCCCCACCTGCTCTGATGCATGCAAATCATGTCCCCCATCAGCCTGTCCCCTGCCAAGTCTATCCCCGTCTGTTCTGTCCTTCACTGGGCCTGTCCCCTGCCTTGCCTTTACCCCACTGAGCCTGTCCCCCCGCCTGCTCTGTCCTCTGTTGGCTTGTCCCCCTCCAGGCCTGTCCTCCTTCTGCTCTCTCCCCTACCAGGTCTGTCGCTACCTGCTCTGTCCCCCTCCAGGCCTGTCCCCTGCCCGCACATTGACTCCCGACTCTCCTCTTCCTCGGACGCCGTCACGGTCACCTCTTCATCCTGGTTTAACGTCGTGTTTTCAGTCAGCTTGGGACTCGTCCGGGGTGTTTAATTAATTAATGACGCGCCTCAAATTAAAGCCCATGTGAGCCATGGCGTTTTAACGAAGTAATCTGGGGGCAATTAATCTTTATAAATGACTGGCAAGCAGGCGTCCGCCTGAAGGGAAATCCATCCTCTTTAATGTTTCCGGGGAAAGAAAAAACAAAAATCTAAGCAAATAACGTTGGCAGGGGTTTTAAAGTGTGCCGGCAAGATCCAATCTCCAGCCTCACTGCCTCAGGTTTGGATGCTTTGCTGATTAACTATTAGTTCTGTAATGACCCTTTAACCACTATGCCCCCTACTGTTACTAGTAGTCTTTGTTTTTAAACATATTCCAGCCAGTGGTTACTTCATAGAAGCTGTTAAACAGGTAAGTTTCTGACCCCATACAGTGGAAAACCTCTCAGTGCCCACAGTGTGTTGTTGACAGAGATTCTTTATAAGAGTAATTCTGGCTGCCATAACCCAGATGAGACATTTAGCAGGCGTATCAAACAGCTGGCACCTGACGGGCCGTCTGTTGTTCCTTTGTTCCAATTGATCTCGATGAGGATCTGTTTATTCTCCCGGAAAAGAGCTCACAAGAAAAACAGAACAACCATTTTGGTGGCAAAAACACCGAGGCAGGAAGAAGCGCAGTTGTGTTGTGTGGCCCAGCCGCCCCCATGCCCCCCCCCCCCGGGAGATCTGACATTTCTTTACATCCTGGAAGGATGTTTCACTTTCCCCTCCACTTCGCACGTCCTTTACCTGCCAGCGAGTGACTCACTCACCACACGGCCGTCCTCCTGTACTCCAGAAAACGCTGGATCATAGATCAACCAGGTGATTATTTTGAGCTGAGAAATGACACGGTTTCTAATAAAAAGCAACATTCTGCTCGACAGAACTCTCCGGAACAAGGGCGGGTGCCAGTTCTGGGGCTGAACTGCGGATGGTTTTATCCCTGACCCGGTGGTAGGTACCGCCATGACAATCTATTGATGGTACAGGCCCTATCAGACGCAGTGAGAGCGCCGCCCTTCTGGCCACATTATGCGGCAAGCTGGAGCTTCAACATTTACATTTGATGAAAGGTCAGCCTCTGCCTCCCACCCCCACATCGTGCCTTTGCTCACTTTCTAAATACACATGGAATGTTTTTCTGCAATTCAAATAGTTAAAAAATCGGCTTAAAAACAAAGTCTCAGCGTGCTGGTGCCTGTCAGAATTGGGAATGATGATAAAGAAAACCAATTAGTCACTGGTTTGTGTGCCTTAATGCTTGGGATTACCCCTCCCCCAGGTTTGGGGTGAGGGGTTGTGCTGCCCGTAGAGAATGGCAGCCTCTATGGCGTGGGCAGGTGAGCATTCAGGGTATATTCAAGGGGTGTTCAGCAGGTGTTCAGGGAGCAGGCAAGCATTCAATGTGTAGGCAGGTGTTCAGGGAATGTTCAGCAGGTGTTCAGGCATAAGGTGTGCATTCAGCGGCTCCCTGCCTGAAGTTTTTGCTGGCAGGTGTCTGGCTGGTGTTGGTGAGGGGCCACTTCACTGCCTGTAAAAATAGTACGGGACCCAAAGAGTGTGTGTCACTCGTGGGTGCCAGGTGGCAGTGGGGAGGTGCCATGGAGCCAGGGGAGACAGGAACACGGGTTCAAATGGGCCCGCCTCAGAGCCGGCACGGAGAAAATTGAGAATAACGAAGTATGGCCCCGATGGAGCAGGTACAGCTGGAGAGATTCTGGGACGGGTCCTACTGGAGCTGCAGACTTTAATTAGAGGCACCTTGAGCAGTGAGGCATGATCACGCCAGTCGTCTTTATTTCAGAATCAGACTCTGCTGATAGGATTTAATTAAGATCTCATAATTCGCAGCTGTGCAGCTGTTTAGGGGAGCTGCAGTGTTTAAGCTTTAAGTTCCCGGCTCAGTGTTTCAACATCGGGGCTCCTCTGGGACTCGATCTGGTAACCATCCGGTTCGTTGACCTCTTTGTTGCCTGGTAACATTCCAGCTACCTGTCAATGCCGTTGGGTCTTAAAGCTGATCCAGGGAAGGTGCTGAGGGCCCCCCGCTTGCATGCGAATTAAACTGCGCTCCATATCCCACGTGAAGTGGATCAAAAGGGTAAAATCGTCGTCGACCATCCCAGGGCACTGCTCAGGTTTCACGCCTAATTAAAGACGAGTGAGTCACGTTTCCTGCGTCATCACATTTGCGTTATTAGGCCAGTAATTGGAAAGACGTACAATGGATGACAGATTCGCTGCTGTTGGTTTAATTATTGGCTTTATATATAATCTCATTTTATCCTGTGCACTTAAATGCACGATCAGAGATTGTTAACCTGGAATCTGCCCCAGATTTAATATCTGTTCTTGGCCTAGTTAGGGGCGGTTTTTGTCTTCATGCCTGGGGAAGGGGTTAGGACCGAATATAGACGCATCTCAGAGGAGAGCTAGAAATGCACAATAGCCTCTTTGATTTTTAATTACTGCTCGGCGTCAGAGATGAAAGGACTCGAGCTGCTCGGCGCTTTGGTGGGTTATTTGTTGTTTTCTGACGCAGGTAGCCCTCTCTTTGTTGTAAGCGCATGCAGAGTCACACGAAGAAGGAGCCTTTAGCACCAGGAAGCAAAACGCCAGCAGATAATAAGCGATGGAAGCTTATGGAGCGCGAAACGAATGGCGGCTAATGGAGGCTCTCGGTGGGGTCACTTTGATGGATTCCTGGAAGGCCGAGTCAACAGGCCGGCTTGGGGCAGCGACGGCTCATTTCCAGTAGCCAATCGGAGAGCAGGTTCACCCAGGAAGGAGCCTGTCCAAACGACCCGGAAGCCTGTCTCCACCCCACAGGTCGAACATGCCATCGACACTCCCGCTCCACGCAGCTGCTCCCGGTCATTGTCAGATTAGCGCGGTTATTACAGAACAGCTGCTGCTCCCATAGCGACGCCGCACATCTGTGTGGACACGCGCGCAGACGCACACACATGCCACACGCACACGCTCCGCTTTGTGTGCCTAATGAGTCACACGTCCTTTTTCAAAAGTCCTTCAACGCCCGAAACCTGGAGTAGGCGCCTCTTCCCGCCCACGAGAGCTCTCTCCTGCTGGCCGCGGCTCCGCTCCGCAGCTGTCCCTCCAGGAAGAGTCGTCGCTTCATTTCAGAAACACAGCCAAGCTCTTGCGAGTGCCAGAGATGGGGGGTCCAGGCCCCGGCCCCGCCCCCACGCCGTGGGTGGGAGGACCCCCCCCATACACTCATTTGTGCCCGGTGTCATACCCACAGTGTCCTGGGTGAAGTTCCTGCAGCTGACATGCAGCACGCTGAGGTGCCTGATTTAAGAGGTTTTAACGATGGTGTGATGGCCGGATGCCGTGTCTCCAGCGTCTCAGAAACGGCGGCCCTCCTGGGACTCTCAAGCACTGCGGGGTCAGAGTTTATGGACGACTGTGCGATGGACAAAAATCACTCAGTCAGGGGCAGTTATGTGGCTGAAAACACCTTGTTAATGAGAGAGGTTAGAGGAGGTGGGCCAGACTCGTTAAAGCGAACAGGAAGGGCCGAAGCGCCAAAATAACTGCTGAGTACAGCAGTGCTGCACTGGAAGCTTCTCTGAACACACAACTCGCGGGTCTTATCCAGTACTAGCTAGGTGTACCTAATAAATTGGGTCCACTGCTATCTTGGTCAGGGGTGGGCAATCTTATCCAGAAAGGGCCGCTATGTTTGCAGGTTTTGTTGCAACTCCCTAATTAGATTACTAATTAGAGGACTGATTGGCTGAAGAGTCCTCACACCTGGGTTTGAACAGCTGACCTAAAGGGTATCCCAAAGACCTGCACACACACCGGCCCTTTGAGGATATGATCGGCCACCCCCTGATCTAAGTGTACCTAATAAAATGGGCTTTCCTGGTGCTGTCTAAGTGTACACAATAATGTGGCCACTAACTACCATTGTTGAATGAAGTTTGCATATAATAAATTGCTTTGAGATTTTGGTTTGATTTTTTAAAAAGTGGTCTCAAAGCAAGATAACTTTTAAAATGACTTCTCCTTACTATTCCCATCTGTAAGTATACTTGTCACATCAATAATAATGAATTACTAACATATAACTACAAGTAGTACATATAACTGCAAGTAGTATTCCTGCACCAGTCTCCTCATGTCCTTCATCTAACCGTGAGGCTTCACCATGTGCTGCGGAGTGACACAGCAGTGACAGCACAGTGACACACTCTCAGCAGCCCTCCGCCAGTCATCCCGCATGCTGAGATCTTCAGCAGGTCTGACGGACTCGAGCAGACACCCCTGCATGTCTTCGACTGTAGCTGGCGATGGATGAATGGAGCCAAACCCCTCCGACGGAACACGCCCTCTAAAGAGGTGATTTCCGCTGCAGTGTATTCAGGAGGAGATATTGCCGTTTTTAATTACGGTCTGAGGACATTTCAAACGTTAATGTGAGTTTGACAGTTTAATCCCAGTGACGGTTGGGTGGATGGTCGCGTTTCGGGGGGGGCAGCAATGTCCAAAGCAGAAAAATGGGACACGGTAACAGAGAGAGACTCGCTATTGTCAGTCAGACTTGGTTTCAGGGGCCCGGGCGGGTGGTGAGCTTGTGGTGGGTGGCATGGGAGGGCAGGGGGAGTGATCCAGAACAGTGAAATGGGTTACGCAGTCCTGGGGGAGGCTGGCACTCAGAAATGGCTTTGCAGCGCATCTCTAGCCTGGGCAGCAGCAGGCCCTTGGGTTCTGCCTGCCTGCCCTACGGCCTCAGCAACGCCGCAAGTGCGAGCGGTTCAACAGAACTCTCCCCCTGCACTACTCCATCACCCTGTGCAATATATGCTGTTTTTTATCATATGGGGGCAGGTCTGGGCTGATGTGAGCAGGGCATCATGGTACCGAAGCAGAGAAATGAGTCCAGGGACTGAGGGAAGCCTGTGTGCAGCGGAGGCCTGGAAGTGAAGCGGCTGCTTTCGGACTCCTGCAGCGCCGCGCCACGTCTCGCTCCTCTCTGTGCCTGTTAATCAATGTCTCTCGTCAGTATGCTGGTCGTTGGCTGGTTTTCTTGTGAAAATCGCCTCTGGGAAGATTCCTGTCTCCGCTCCCAGCCAGCGCTGCGACCAGTGCCCCCCCCCCCGACAGCTAGGTGAGATGTGTGTGTGTGCAGGCCTGCAAGGGCATGTCTGCTGCTGGTGTGTATACACCACTAAACCCCCCCCTCCCCCCCCACACACCCACACACACACACACACCCCCCCGCAGCCGAAGCAAGATGGGGAAAAGGGGACTAAAGCGCATAGAGAGATAGGGGGCGCTACTGCTGTTCAGGGTGTGCGTGCCAGTGCCCAGTAAAACACAGAAGAGTTACATGAAGACAGTTTTTCTCTAGTATTTATAGGCATAATAGCATAATAAGGCCTTAAGTTGTTACTTTCGTTTAATTATATTCTATAATTTTATAGTTTAAATGTCATATTTTTTACCAACCATAAACAAACCATTAGATGTAGTCTGAGTTCTGAACAAGTTTAATTTAATTTCTAATGTTTGCAGATTGTACTAGGAGGAAATGCGTCTGACTACCCAGGATTCCTCTGGGTATCCCAGCATCCTCCAGACTGGGTAAGTGCTTGGATGATGGATGGATGGATGGATGGATGGATGGATTGGGGGAAAAACAGGCCAATAATATGATTGTCAGTATATGATTGTCACTGAGAAAAAATGAGAACATAAATGCCTTGGAGAGTTATATTCTGCTCATCTGTGATAAGAGTAACACTGGTGCAACTGATGCACATTGTGTAATAGGGTGCATGACCCCCCCCCTCCGTGTGCCCCCCGCCTCCATGTGGCCCCGCCCACATCAGTGCACAAGTGAAATATGAGCCGATGGTATCAGGACAGCCCAGAGCCTGGGAGATGCAGGGAGGCTTTCCATCCCAGCTGGACCAGGAGGCTTGGGGTCAGGGAACTGACTAGATGGATGGAATTATTACAATGCGACAGACGGAATTATAATGCGACGGATGAGATTATAATGAGATGGACAAAATTATAATGCAACGGACAGGATTATAATGCGATGTATGGAATTATAATGCGATGGATGGAGTTATGATGTGAAGGACAGAAATGTAATGAGATGCATGGAATTATAATGAGACTGACGGGATTATAATGCGAAAGATGCTGTCGCAAGTGACACCAGCACCATATTACCTTTGTTCATGTGCAGGTCCTGCAGCAGTAGTTGGGGGGGACACACACATCTAGAAAGACCAGCAAGATGATGAGAAGGACTCTCTTGCTCCTTGTCATGTGACACCCAGTGTTCCTATTCCTGGTCCCTCAACTCCGATGTCCTGATGACTCTCAACCTCGCAACCCCTTTTCACATAGAGCCCCATTTGTCTGCTAAGCCCCCTGGCCTTGCTTCTCTCTTGAGAGAAGAGCTTCTCCTATCCACCCCAGCTGGAGCCCTTGCTTGTTGAAACCCCTCTGTGATGGTGCATGTGAGTGCTGGTCCTGAAAGTGCCTTCAGATGGGGTGACATGTGGGAGCCGCTCACCTGTAAGACCAGGGAGGCACCGATGCCCGTTCTGCTTCACCGTGGTGGGACCTGGCTGTCTCAGAAGGTAGGGGGCGCCAGCGCGCAGCCTGGGCTGGATGCAGTGTTCAGTCAGTGACACAGCATGCCGTGATAACGAGCTCATTATCTCCCCATCTGAGCCATAATTAGGCCCATTCACGCTCAGAATTAACTTCACGATGCCATGAAGTCTTTTTCAAAGCCATGAGACGGGCATGTAGATGCACCCAGCAACCACTGGAGGTGCTGTATTCTAACTGGACAGTACTGTAGAGATGCACAGGGCTGCATGCCTTACAGTATATGCACTCGCACCAGACCACTCAATGCTGAAACCACTGGACCTGGTCCAGTTACTGAACAGTCTCCTTCGGAGGAATCCGGGGGGGGCTGTGAGAGCGGTTTGAGCCCTGGGGGGGCCACATTACTCATGGATAACTCTCGGTTCAATGTGAGTTTATATTTGGCACAGGTGACTTGCTCTCCAAACAGCCATTTCACTGCGGTAATTAATGCTTAGGGCTGCTAATTAACACACAGTGCGGCCTTTCAGGGGCAGCCTTGATAATCTGTAGCTGCTTGTCACTGTCCAGGAAGCCGTTTAAACATGAAAAGCGTGTTTTTAACAGTGGGGTGTAAAATGCTCTGAGGGGGAGCGAATCTGGAATTACGCTGAGAAATGACACCAGCTGAGACTCGCTGCCGCCTGAGGACACCCCCCCCGGCGTATACTGCAAATGCCCTCAGGCCCCCGCCCATCTCTGCAAGGCGATGCTTCACATTCTCACCTCCTGGTGTCTTTAAAGTGCTTTTACCGGAACCGTCCGCGTCTCGGCCGCCAAACACAGCTGTGCTCTGCGAGGAAGGAAGGTCACCCGGCCGCCAGCCTCCATCCGGGACGAAATGTCAGCACTGAAAATGAAAACAGAGATTCCAATATCCTGTTTTGCGATGCGGATGCGAGTTCCCGACGGCTTGTCACCGGCGACGTGCGTGATTGACTCGCCCTGCCCCGGAGGCGTCTCGCCGCCAGCCTGCGTGTTTATTAATGACCTGAGCGTCCCACCCCGCCTCCTCAGCCTGCACATCTTAGCAGACATTTCCTCCCTCTCCAAACCTGTCCAGCAATATTTAAACACATTCCCTAGAAGCTAATTGTTCATTACTGTCACTCCGTTCTTATAAAGCATGACGTTTCCGCCTCGACGAGGCTTACGGCAATTTGTCATTGGACCATCCTTTTTTTTTTTTTTCTTTATTCCCTAAGAATGCTTTAGAAAGCATCTGCAGTAACACCTCCGCTCCAGTAGGTAGCACCCTCACCTAAGACCTCTGGGATTTAATGGTTTAATTTGTACCCCTAGCTTTGTGTGTGGAGATTGCACACCTTCCCCGTGTTGCACAGATATGCAGATATGATAGACATTTCTGTGAAAGTACTGTGCCATGTAATGCAAAGTAATGTTGACTACAGTGCCCCCCTCCCCCCGTCTATTTCCTTGTATTACTTCATATTGGCTTCGGCCTCCCTGCTACCCTGAACTAAGTAAACAGTTACGTAAGACAGATGGATGGATTCTGCTATTTGAAGAAATAGATGGAAACAGCTTCTCACTGATTTTAGTAACTTGTTACTGTGCCTTGATTGGTTGAAGTAGATATAACTGTCAGGAGCTGATTGGCTAGTACCGTGTGGGTGTGTCCACGGCAGGGGACCTGTGCTTAGTGACTTTAACTCACAGTCTTCAGCCTAAAGCTTACAGACTAACAGCATGCGAATGTCAGCCTCCCACAGCCCGTGTTACTTGTGCTGATCCACTGAATGCTGTCTGCTGGTGTTTCTGAATGCTTCTATTGGAGGACTATTTTAATTACTTTGGTACTTTGGTGGTTGGAAGCTCTGTATGGGACTCTGTAGGAGACTCCTTAGGGGACTTCCTGGGGCATTCTGTAGGGGACTCCTTAGGGGACTGTGTAGGGGAGCCCAGAAAGTCCCACTTATATCTGCATCCCAAGAGGAGGGCCAGTTTGGTAGGAATTAGGCAGATATTTTGCTTTTGATCTACGACTTAATATAGGTTTTGGTCATATTTGTATCCAGTAGCAGCACTGACTCTCCTCTTGGCAGGAGGACTGTAAGACGTAGCATGAGGCCGTCAGGTTGTCATTTTACTGCATCCAGGAGATCTGCTCAATCCCTCTGACGTCCTTATATCTCTGCTCCTCCATCATGGAGCACATCTGTGGGCTCCCACTTCTCCTTTATGACGTAAGTCTGGCCAAACACACAAAGAGCGATATGTACATGTCTGGCTTCCTGGTGGCCGTCCGCTGTGATTTACTGTTGTAAGAAATACCTCCGGTTTATAGAAATGGTTCTTGTATGCTGGGTCTGATTCTCATCCCTGGCTGATTTGGTGACTCAAAATTCTCCACAATATGTGATTGCGTGTATGTGCCCTGTGATGGACTGGCATCTCTTCCAGGGTGACTAACACTCTCCCCACCATTGGGGGGTGATGTGGGGCAGGTTGAGGAGAGATTTCCCTGCAGGAGCGCGTAACACCCGCTTCCCAAACACGGTTACCTTCCTAATGGTGTGACTCAGAGTCGCTCTCCCCGTCGGCACGTTGCATGCATGAATTGCGATGGACCTTACGGATTTAAACTGCTCACTGACCTCAAAGTTACTCGTGATCCATTTTTAGACCCTGGATTTCAAGTGAATTATCTAACAAAAAGTTCATCAGCTGTTCCCTTCCTGGCTTTTCGCCCTCTTACCGAGCTGGGCTGCCAGTGTGTTTCTGTTGTACAGTTGCAGCGCGTGAGCATGTCGAGCACCGGAGGCTGCAACACACCCATATCCTCAGCCGCATCGCCCATCACTGTGATTTGTGGAGCTGAAGAGGCCACAGCAGCTGTCCTCTTAACGGGAATAATCTTACACAACAGGCGCAGGTCGGGTGGGGGGCGGTGGGGGGGGGGGGCCCTTATAGCCGCCCCCCACCCCCGCGGGCCCCCCGTCCTTTGTGAGCTTGAAAACAGACACGGGGCTTTTTCAGAATTAAAAAAAACCACCAAAAACAAAGTCATCCCTGACACTGTGCCCCCCCGTGATATTTATAAGTGGTGCTGCGTTTGGACCTCCTGGGGGCACTACGTGGTGGGTTAGGGAGCTGTGCCTACAACAGGAAGGTTGCTGCTTCAAATCCCAGTGTTACAGTATTGAGCAAGAGCCCTTATCCCCCCATGGGACAGAAGAGTCTGCCGAATAAGTAAATGTAAATATTCGGTGGACATAAGAGAAGAGTCCTGGTCTTAAAGTGAAGCTGGATGCTCTACACCTTCCTAGCTAGGAGAGAAGCTTCCTGTCTTTGCTTGCGACTCATGAACTTGGACCTCCTCTGCAGCCCTGGGATCCAGGGACCGGTCCCACCCTCACTTTGCCCCCCCCTTGGCACTGGTTCATCAACAGGGCCATGATGGGCTGATCTACTGAGCAGTCTCCGGCTCCCGGGGCCCCCATAGGGCCCTAAGGCATCATCCTTCAGCCAGCTGATCTCAGTTGTAGATAGGGGCAGGTCTGGGTGGGGAGGGGGCTCTCTATGTCCTTCAATAACACACCTCAGAAGAGATGTACATGCATTGTTGTGTGTTTCTCTGCTGCTGTGGCCGTCAGTATGTGCGTAAGAAGTCCTGTCTGCCGGAGTATCCATCTGAAAGAGGCATTATTCCGCCATTCTGTAGCGTTATGTAACCCTGACAGAGACGCGGGGAGCTTCACAGCCGGCTGGAGCCTCACGCCGTCCCCTTGGCTGCCTCCCGCCCGCCGGGTTCTCGCTCTCCACGTCTTTTCCTTTGTTTCCCGAGGAACCGAGCAGCTTGCTCGAATTTGTCATTTCTGAGGACTGACATGGGTAAAAAAACGGCCCGTCTGAGTCACAGAGTCGAGCTGCGCCTCTTTCTTTCTGTTGGACATCTGATGACTTTCGAGCGCACTTGGAACACATGGCAGGTCGGCTGTGATTGGCTGTGACTGACCCCAGTGGACTTTGATTGGCAGCGACTGGCTGCCGTCAATCCCGATTGACTCTGACTGGCAGCGATTGGCTGCAGTTAATCCCATTGACTTTGATTGGCTTATCAAGTTCAGGAGGAAGCAGAATTTGAGAGCTTCTGGTTGAATATTCTTTAGTAGGATTTGGCTGCAGATTGGGGTGTGATTATATTAAAATCAGATATAAAGAGCATCATTTACAAGTAATCTTCAGATGCATAATTTTCCGGGATCTGCAGCAGGAATGTGAATTACTGAAGTCTTACAAACAAAACTGACAGCTTATGAATGTCCTGTGGTATGTGGCTAAATGCCGTGTGCATATGTGAACAGCCCATGGGGAGAGACATTGGCTGCACTGAGATCAGATCCCTGCTGGCTCTATATTATAGTGTCCATGCAGAAATGCCTCTTGTTTACTGGCAGAGAACATGCCATCCTGTGCAAAGTCACAAAAGAAAACCAGTGACGTGACACAGCTAAATACGGGTCAGAAGAAAAGGCGGTAAAGAACAAGGTGGGCAGTAGCCAAGGAGAAGACGGCTGGAACCCTCCAGAAAGGCGCATCTGAAGAAGCGAAGGCCAGCGAATGAACGCTCAGTCATTTTTTTTGTTCTCCTTGGGAGATTTCAGCTTTAGTTCACTTTAATCAATGTCAGGAGAACTGAGGAATTCAGAGAGAAATGCATTGTGGGGGGGTCAAAGGAAGAACGTGGGAGGTAGAGAGAGACACCGTCCGTGGGCTGGACAGAGAACCTTGTCTACTTGGAACGGGATCACAGGCTGGCTGATGGGGGCAGGTTTGGGGTGTGTTGTGTCTTTAGAGGCTGAATTTCACACCTTTAATGCCCCTCAGGGTGTATCCTCCCAGGCTGCCTTTAAGTCCGGGACAGTAAGCATGTCAGCCAAAGCTCCAGGTACCGTGACCCCTCTGCTCGCTCGGCTGTCTCTCCTGCTGCTGCAGACCGATTTATGACTGTCATTTTCGCTAAGCGCCAGCGTTGTCTGCTGCCGAGTAGCTGACGGCGCTGATATTTATGCGCTGTGTGTGTTTATGGTAGCATGTGCGGCTCTAGCTGGGGGGTGGTAGCTGGGGGGGAGGAAGGGGTACAGGGTTACTAAATGGAGTTCAGAGAGTGAGGAGGATTTGTTTGGGGGAGTGCAGCAGCCTATTGGGACATCAGGTGGATGAGGGTGTGGCCAGAGTTTAATGGGAGTCCTGGGGGGTTACTGGAGAGGTGGGAGCGGGGATCTCAGTGAGGGAGTGTGGGGGTCTCCACAGTGAGCAGCAGTGGAGACTCCTGGCCCTCAGAGGATGATTCCCTTTTCCTATACTTTTAAATCCCGGCCCTTCTGGCCCTTAGGGGGCGCTGTGGGAAATCTGTGTGTCTGAGTAGAAGACACACGTGGTGATTTATGCTAATCGGTCTGGAATTTTTTTTGGGTGACATTCCACTTGGCTTTGAGATGTGCGACTGTTTTCTGAGGGGCCCTTCGATGGCGTGTGGATGCTGCTGATAAGGCAGTATGCATAATTATCTTACACTTCACTCTGAAGTCCCCCCCCCCACCACCACCATGTCACCTGATGATTTTCCTGCCATATTCATATTAAATCAGTTCCTACAGCTCCTGACACACTCTGTAAATTTGTTCAGCTACACCGAGGGCCATTATGCACATGAGTGGCCTCACAGAGATGTTTCCAGAAGCTCTGGGAGACCCCGGCCACCAGGTCAGAGCAGCTTTAATCTGCTGCTTAACGCGTGGCCTCGTTCCGCCTCTGCCCGTGCTGATCGATAGTCATCAGAGATAAAGGTCACGGCATGCATGCCTAAGCGTGTCACCCTCTGTGGCAGAGAGACGGAGAGAGACAGAGCCAGCCTCCCCCTGCATGGCCTGTGCTGTGGCATTGTCACCAGTGACAGCTGTCTGTCTCTGTCCCCACCCCTCTGTGTCTGTCTCTGTCCCCACCCATCTGTGTCTGTCTCTCTGTATCTATCTTTGTCTCTGTCCCTCTTTCTCTGCCCCTCTGTCTCTGTCTCTGTCCCTCTGTGTCTGGCTCTGTCTCTGTGTCTCTGTCTCTGTCTCTGTCCCTCTTTGTCTGTCTCTGTCCCCCCATCTATGTGTCTTTATCTCTATATCTGTCTCTGTCCCTCTGTGTCTGTCTCTGTCGCTGTTCCCATGTCTCTGTCCCCCCATCTATGTGTCTTTATCCTTGTATCTGTCTCAGTCCCTCTGTGTCTGTCTCTGTCCTTCCATCTCTGTGTCTTTGTCTCTGTGTTTGTCTCTGTCCCTCTGTCCCTGTCTCTCCCTGTCTCTTTTTCTGACTGTTTCTCAGTCTCTCCCTCTCTTTCAGTCTCTGTCACTCCCATTTCTCTTCATCTCTCCCTCCTCCACCCCCCTCACACCAGGTGACTCAGTACCCTTCAGCTGCCACAGACCCGGACACAGCGCCCCTATCTGCTGACAGATGCCACTATTCAGCTTTTCCTAATTGCAGATTTCCTCTGTGTCCGCATCCATCCCTGCAATTTTCCAAATGGATTTTATTTTCTGCCTAATTTGTCGAGTTTCATGTCCCAATATAGCTGGGGGAAGTTGTAGAATCTGTGGTTGATTAACATAACAGTGCCTTTGTTTATCATTCATGTTTTTGTAATTATTACATTGTGGGTTTGAGATTTCCCTACACTGTGATAAAAACCTGTAACTTTTTACATTGGGGAGACATTTTCTGGTCCCCACAAGGATGACCTCAATTTTATAAAAATCTCTGAATGCAATCAAAAAGCTAAAATAGCCCAAAGACTTTCTATCTGGATACTTATGGTTAAGCTTAGGGCTGGGTATGCGTTAAGGTTGTTGGGATTAGAGTTTCCCCCATAGAAATGAATGGAGAGACCCCACAAAGATATAATTACAAAGCTGTGTGTGTGTGTGTGTGTGTGTTACTAAGGGATCACACAGGAAGACACCCCTGCTGACTGAGGTATTGCACTCAGCTCGTCCCTCCGCCCCGGCACCCGGAACGAGCCGAAAGAACTCGGCCAGTTCACATGATCGCCCCCACATCGTCATTCCAGCCCTACAGCCCAAACATCACCTTATTTCTCAAGCCTCCATTCACCTATTGCAGGCCCAACCCCCAGCAGGGAAGTCAGTTACCCAGGGGTGTCAGGAGGAATCAGACACGGGGCCCGGGGGCTGTACGCTTCCCCGCCTGCGTTTCTCTCTTTTTAACATACGAGGGTGGATTAGAAGGAGCTTTGAAAGCAGGCATCGTACTTGATGCGATGAATCTGTGTCTCCCCGCAGATGTGGTTCTGATGAGGAATCATAGAAAATGCCATAAGATCTCATTATTAGAAACTTCTAGCACAAAACCTGCAGTAATGGATGCTTGGCGTGCGTGAATGGAGGCGCAGGCCGCTCACTTTACGCCCAAAAACACCCCAGGGAGGAGCATTTGTCACAGGCTCTGCGCTTCTTGGCTCAGGAGGTGTGGGTGATGGTGCGTATCGGACGTGGAGTCCTTGTTTGTGGTCTGCGATGTCGTTTGTAGTTTCCCGTTTTGTGGTTCACTCCATGAGCCCCATTCAGTCGGCTCATTTACCAGCCAACCTGCCCCCACCCAGACTGACTAAAGCGATGGTGGGGGGGAGTTATACACCACCACCCCTGGGGGGTCCAGTGCAGTTGGCCTGGGCTCCGAAGATCAGGCCCAGTCTGAGCCCACTGGAGCCTCAGCTGAACACGCGTCGGCGCATTGGGGGTGCTGCTGGGCTGAATGAGCCCCCCCCCGCACCTTCCCTGGCTTCCTGGAGGCACCCCGAGGCTGAGCCCTGTCGAGCCCCTCATCTCCATGTCAATGCACACACCTGTACATGGGCCCCTCCAGACCGGGTCCACTGCCGGCCCCCAGTGCCCAGCCACCATTAAGGACCCCAAGCAGCGCTGGCATCTCTGTGAAGAGCTGTAAATAGCTCGAGAGCTCTCTGCCTGGCCAGCCGCTCGGAACACACAGCTGGGCTACGGAGACAGCGGAGGCTGGGCCGTCATGGGTGGTGTGCAGAAGCCAGAGCGGCGATGTAACGGTTAAAATGCCACAACCACAAGCCGACCATCCATGTGTGCGGTCGCTGGACACCTCGGGCCCCCAGCAAGGGCTGGCAGTTTCAGTCGCCAGGAGGAGGGTGCTGAACTGGGGGAGGACTACAAAGTGCTGGGTTCCCCGAATTTGTCATGGTATCCGATGTCCCTGGTGCTGCACACCAGACAGGGCATTCCACTGGACAGACTCCCCCTCTTCCTGCTTATAAGGATGGATAGATAGATAGATAGATAGATAGATAGATAGATAGATGGATGGATGGATGGATGGATGGATGGATGGATGGATGATAGAGTGGGTACGGAAAGTATTCAGACCCCCTTCAATTTTTCACTCTGCAAGGAGGAATGGCAGAGGATCCCCAAATCCAGGTGTGAACAACTTGTTGCATCTTTCCCAAGAAGACTCATGGCTGTATTAGCTCAAAAGGGTGCTTCTACTAAATACTGAGCAAAG
>JAOYFF010000046.1:3637104-3648765 GCA_025773925.1 Cryptomyrus ogoouensis
AGATAGATAGATAGATACATAGATAGATAGATAGATAGATAGATAGATAGATAGATAGATAGATAGATAGATAGATAGGCAGTAGTACATGCAAAAGTCTTAGGCAGTCAAAGGAAAAGTCTTTGGGTATTTATCTGGGTTGGAAATGTATATTTGCTCAGAAAAACAATTCTTTGTTATATGAACAATTTAACATCATGCCATATGCAAATGAATGGTCACAATAAAAATTAACAAGAATTTTGTGTGTTCTCCAGTTACTGATAAACTCCACTTTTGGTTCCTTTAGGGGCACCTCAGCCATTCTATGTGTTTGTTAAATTTCTCCACCAGCTCGATTTATTAACTTGATTTATTAAATAACTCAATGAGGTGTTGGTTAGCCAGACAAGTTGGGGTAGTAGTCGAAAAAATATATTGGTATTGGATGATTTTTGCAAATACTGTGGTAATTTTCTGACATATTTTGAAATGCCCGGCACACTTAGACAGCCATAACATCATAGTTTCGCACCAACATGATTCATTTAAATAAAATTTTCTGTGGTTTCCTATGACTTCAGCACAGTACTGTAGATAGACAGATGATACACGACAATAAATAAAAAGAGAGAGAATAGTGCAAATAATGTCATAGAAAGATCCTAATCTTTCTCTCATTGCTTGTAATTCTGTTACATATTCTGTGTTTCCTAGGATCTACCTTTTTCCTGATAAGTATGCAAGACGGCGTGCTGGTATAAAATTAACAAGATAAATTAATGAGATTGGCAGTTGTGCTAAGGACAGGTCATTTGACATGGAAGTGGTGTAAATCTCACTGAGAGAGAGATGGGCGGAGTCACCGGTGTGGGATTTCACAGCACGTCTCCGTAAACATGAGCGGGAAAGTCGGGCCGGAAATTGGACTGTCAAACATGTTTGTGTCGTCCGCCTGCCGCGTCTGTTTTAGGCAGCGGAGCACTGCCAGATGGTACACCTGTCACCCATTTACTCGCAATGCGACATTTAAATCCTTAGCAGGGAAAACTAATTGCACCATTTACAGAACTTCAGAGACGGGCTGTTAATGAGAGAACCTCCTCTTTGTTTGGGACAGGTGTGACAGGAGGAGACTGTGCTGGAAGAATAGGAGATCTGAGGAGCAGGGGAGGAGAAAAGGGGTTTAGGAGGAACTGAGAGGAGAAGATAAATGAGTAACTGCAGGTAGGGCCTCCATGTCTCTGATGCTGTTCCCAATCCGGTCCTCAGGGACCCCCAGCCGGTTCACGTTTTTGCCCCCTCCCAGCTCCCTGCCAGGCAGTCCACATTTTTTGCTCCCAGTAGGGAGCTGGGGAGGAGCAAAAACGTGGACTGTCTGCGAGTCCCCGAGGCCCGGATTGTGAAACACTGCGACAGAGTGAATCTATGGTTTTATCATCCCCAAGCTCTGCGGCTGACGGCCCTTCAGAGTTTTCTGCACATGCTGCTTCCTCCGCATGACGGCTTGAAAGCCCAATTAAAACATTCTTCTTCGGCGCTTTCGCCAACGCAGGAGAAACATTGATGCTCACAGAGCCAGTAGACAGGATCCGGAAGCCATTCCGCTGAATGAGGCTCATTCAAATGTGATGCCTGGAAGTTTGCGTTGTTCCTTTTACGGCTAAATCTTGGATAATTAGGAAGGAAAAGGACAGTTTGGAACTCGGAATGAGCAGATCTAACGGTAGATCTAACATAGTGGAAGTATGAGTGATATTTTATCATGTACTGAGGGAACGTCTTAATGGAGAACCAAGTGCTTTTGTACACTGGACAACAGAAACACTTGACATTTCCACACATCTGCTGACTCCTATCATGATGTTCCCCCCTGGAGGAGAGGGGAGGATCGGATCAGTACACTAATCACGCTTGTGTCATTGGCTCACCACGGTCAGGTGGATCTTCAGCCAGCTTCTTATTGGCTTGGAAATCACCTTCAAGTCGCTCTGAACAAACCTCATGCTACTTCTGCATCTGATCTGCAAACCGCAGTCTTCCTTTACGCACACAAGGAGACATATCCCTCAGTTTAGTGTCCTGTTATTCAGTTATATTGGTATTTAACATAAGCTTCTGGCATCTGGCATTCCCGGCATTCCCAAGAGAGAAACTGGGTGGATGCTGTGATGATTGATGTGCACTGAGATGGCGTGTGCACTCTCGCCATGCCCAAAATGAGTTTGATCACGCGGATCCTCTCCACTCGCTGAATTGCTCGATCCTAGAGCGGGAAGCCAATTTTCTGTTGACTTACCCATGATTCCCCATTGCCTGGCCTTTGACTGGACAGGCGCGCAGTACCTGCTGGAGGGGGACTGTGGAAGGCATCTGGCTGAGGAGATGGCAGCTGAGTCTTGTGATTGGTTCTGGAGGATGAAGCATCCTGACCTGCAGCATCTCTCTGCATGCTTCAGACATGGTCATTCATCCAGTTTCTGGGGGTAAATATCACTGAGGCTGCACTGGGACCTCTCTGTCCCCCCAGTCTGCTCTCACGTCAGGGTTGGCTGGATGCCAGCTTCACCAGGCCCCCAGGAAAGTGCCAACAGGTGGCAATGAGCTGGTGTCGAGGTGTCCGGGCAGCTGGGAGCTTCTCAGAAACCTGCTACCAATCCTGTAGCTTTCATTTTATCCGACACAGATGGGAGGCATCTGAACTAGGCTCCAGCTCAGCTTTTTGCAGCCCATAATGATCGTCCCTGGCGACAGGCCAGGTGTGGCTGGCTTTGGTACTGGCCAAGAACAGTAAGAAAGTAATTGGGCCTCTGCAGAGATGGTCCACGAGTCCAGTGCTCACCCTGACTGGAAGACAGCCGTGAGCAGATCGCTCGCCGCTGCCCCCCGCAGGGCTGGCTTAGAAAGCTTGCTGCGTGCGAATTATGGAGGATGTGACATTTTCTCTGTCAGGTTTACTGCCTTGGTGCCTCCTGGTGTGACCCTCGGTGTCAAAGTCATTAATTTACCTGACGTGTCAACAAGGATAAACGTGGGTGGGGAGACCTACGCTGCGTGTCTGAAGGGGGCGCCCTTCGTCTTTGTCTCGCTGTCCAGTTTAATGAATGTGATTGGCCTCCAGCTGCCCGGGACATAGCGCCGCCCTACAGAGGGACCGGCACACTGCCCCTGAGTAATTTACCCAGGACGTGTCTGTAACACCTTTAAGCGCAGGAGGTCAAAGGGTAACATGTGACAAGGGAAGGGATGAAGGAACAGGGATGTTATTACAGGAAGGAATAGGCAACAAAACCAAAAAATGGTGTGTGGGGGGGGGGCAAAAAGACTGTGACTGAACACACAGGGGAGGGGTTTGCTGGGGATGAGCAACATGAAGTCCCCCCTCCGCCCCCCCCCCACCTTACAGCATTGTTCTCATTTTCAAATGAAGGCATTTTTAATATAACGCTGTAATGAATCTGAAGTCAGCTGTTTTTCGACAGCAGCCGTGAGTGCGTCTCACATGATGCTCATGTGACACCCATGTGACACCCATGTAAGGCCCATGTGACACCCATGTAAGGCCCATATGACACCCACATGATGCTCATGTGACACCCACGTGAGGCCTGGAATCTGGGACTCTGACCTTTAATGACAAATGTCCTGCGTAACAACAAATATCAAACAAACTGTGTATTCATTAATTTCATTTAATATGTTTATCATACTTTTTTATGATCATCTGAGTTCTAATATTATGAATTGTACTCACACTTAAAACCACCATTATCCTCACCCACGATGTTCATGTTCACTCCTCACTCAGAAGTCACGCCTAGGATTGTGGGATTGAATAGTTTACAGTATTTGCACAATTTGGATTTTGACCGCATGCAGGGTGCATCAATACAGTGCACCAAGGAATGCGCACTATGGTTTCGGACACTATTATGTCTTGTGTTCTATTTTTGTGTACTATATATTGTGGAAGTGTGCAATTTTGGATGCAGTTTTGGATCCACTTCCTATAAGTTCCCAGATTCCCAGTTGAGGCGGGGGCTTCTTCCCGTGAGTCATCATTCCCGCTACTAGCGGGAGGAGCGAGCAGCTCCAGATGGGAGTTGCTGGCTATTTCCGGATGTTTACGGAGTGGGGGGGGTGTAATTGTACTTTGCCAGTACCCTCTGGAGATGCCCCCCAGTGTGGAGACACGTTCGTTCTATCGGTCTCAGGCACTCTGTCATCACACTTCTTAGCAAATGCCAGCTACTGACCCGAAGGAGCCCCAAGGGGGCTCTGGTGGTGACCCAGACCCAAACTGCTGAATAATCACCTCCCCCCTTGAATATGCACTCACTGCTTTTGCTGATTCCACAGAAAGCAAACACCTTTTTGTAGCTGAGGCATTTTAGCAGATGGCTAAATTCAATTATGTATGTTCATGTCATATCCAATCCGAGGGAAACGCAGCCTCGCCCTGCATCTGCCTGGAATGGGCTTGCAGACCCAAACGACCCCCACAGGGAGGGATGGATGGATGGATGCTCATGCCGCTTTATTTTGGTTCCATTTAAGGTGTAAAGTGTAATCGGTTTAGCCTCCCGTAAGGCAGTGATTAGCACATATTTGCTGTTCCCTCGCTGAGTACACAGCAGTGACCCCCGAAAACGCCAGCGAGCTCCATGTAAGCAAACAGCCCCCCCAGGCTGCCGTTCCTCCTGCTGCTCCTGAGCCTCCCCCTTGCTTGCCCAGAGCAGCCCCTCTGGGTCGATGTGTGGGGCTTTGCAGTTGAAATGCCCATGATCGCCCGCCTGCCCGTCTCTCCCTGCGTCTCACCGTCTACGCCAGGGGTCACCAACCTTTTTGAAACTGAGAGCTACTTCACGGGTACTGACCCATACGAAGGGCTACCAGTTTGATACACTCTTCTTAAATAACAAATTTGCTCAGTTTACCTTTAGTTATATATTATTATTAATGATTAATGATACTATATATACATGCAAATGTGATTAAAGATGAATAGCAGCAGGATAAAATTAAATTTTAGACGCTGTTCACTGGTGAGTTGTGCTATTTTTAGAACAGGTACGCGGGCAATTCATGTGGTCCTTTGGGGCATCCTGGTGCCCGTGGGCACCATATTGGTGACCCCTGGTCCATGCTAAGCCCCTCCCCCCCAGGTGATGCTCAGCACACCGACTGAACGTTTCATCTCCGTCCACAATCTGCAAGAGAAATTGATCACAAAAAGGCCTTTGATGTTGTCCCCCACAAACAGCTCTTGCTTAAGCTCAAAGCTGCAGGGATTTTAGGAACTGTGGCAGCTTGGATCAAAAACTGGTTAACAGACAGGAAGCAGCGAGTAGTTATTAGAGGCACAATGTCACAGTGGGCCTGCGTTCATAATGGGGTACCGCAGGGTTCAATTTTAGGACCACTACTGTTTCTAATTTACATTAATGATATTGACACAAATACATACAGTAAACTGGTTAAATTTCCAGACAACACCAAGGTAGGTGGTGTAGCAGATACTGATCTAGCAGCACAGAGGCTACAACAGGATCTTGATTTAATTAGCGACTGGGCTTTTACCTGGCAGATTCAATTTAACATAGATAAATGTAAGATAATCCATGCAGGGGGTAGAAATATAAAGTACAGATATTTTATGGGGTCCGCTGAAATAAAGGTAGCTGATTATGAGAAAGACCTTGGTGTGTATGTTGATGCTTCCATGTCCCACTCTCGCCAGTGTGGGGAAGCAATAAAAAGGGCCAATAGGATGTTGGGTTACATCTCTAGGTGTGTAGAGTTTAAGTCAAGGGAGGTGATGCTACGATTATATAATTCCTTGGTAAGACCCCACCTAAAATATTGTGTACAGGTTTGGTCACCATACCTTAAACAGGACATTGCTGCCTTGGAAAGGGTGCAACGCAGGGCTACAAGAATGATTCCTGGTCTTTGAGGAATGTCTTATGATGCGAGGTTAGCTGAGCTGAATCTGTTCAGCCTCGAGCAAAGGAGACTGAGGGGGGACATGATCCAGGTCTATAAGATTCTAACAGGTCTGGATACTGTTCAGCCAAATGGCTATTTCAGTATTAGTTTAAATACTAGAACTCGTGGCCATAAGTGGAAATTAGCTAAATTAGTGGAATAATCTTAGAAATTAGTGGAATAGTCTTCCTGCTAGTGCAGCGGAAGCTAAAACCCTGGGTTCCTTTAAATCAGAGCTAGATAAGATTTTAACAACTCTGAGCTGTTAGTTAAGTTCTCCCCAAACAAGCTTGATGGGCCGAATGGCCTCCTCTCCTTTCTCAATTTCGTTGTCAAGTGACAATGACAATAAAGATTATCTTATCTTATCTCAAATTAATGCTTTTTATTTCTCTATTAAATGTTTGATTTTTCTGCCACCCCCCTCCCCCCAATGATCAGTCTCATATAGCTGCAGCAGTTTCTCTGGCAGAGAGCGGGTAGATCACAGGACCCCCCCCCCGCCCAGTCACTCATGATTCCCCCGAGTTACTGAATCCTTAGTTCCCATGACAATAATATTCCATCCTCAGCCTCCGATCCCCCCTCCCAGTTTTCCTCTCTGTATCCCACCATCCCCCATCCCACATTATCTCCATATCCTCCACTTCTCCCCACCCCCCCGTGTGGACTGACAAGCTTGCTGACCTATTTCCCATGACACGTCTCAGAACAGCAGTACATGGCTGAGGCAGGTAGCTGACATGGCGGATCTGTTCTCAAAGCTTCACCCACGACCAGGGATCTCCCATGTTTGTGAATTTCCAAATCAGTTTAAAGCGTAACACAGTCTGCTCAGACAGACGGCGAACCCTGACCCCTTCGGGTGATTTTTCGAGGTCCCCGCACATTCATAAATTATCCTCCATAACGAGGGCAGTAAAACGAACTCATTAATATTTATTAAAAATAAAAGCTGCTTGATGGGAACAGGTGCGGTGAAGTCTGCATGGTGTGGCTGGCCTCCCGCTCCTGAGGTGTTGGATAGGCGCTCGATTTTAATGCCTGATGGCTCCCACTAAGAGGGGCTCACTCACAGCTCATTATTCATGCTGCGCAAAGATCTCTGACCGTCTATGTCAGTGTCTTTAATATGAAAAATACATTCAAGGTTATTTGTACATTGATCCAGAGATCTGATGATGACAGCAGACGCATTTCACCCAAACATCACATCATCACGTGTCCTCGAAAGGATCTCCTCCCTGAGTTTTTCCATTAGAATGCTGGCGGGCTCTCTGACTTCTCCCTGTCCCGACTTGTGTCTTCCTCACCCTTCGCCAGCATTATTCTGGCGGCGGGGTGGCTTGTAAACAGGAAGCGTCATGGAGGTGTCCTTGCGCCAAACCCAGCTTTCCGGATCCTTGCCGTTATCCGTGGCGGCCCTTCAGCCCTTCTCCTTGCTTTACTTCACTCACCTTTATTAACCTGTGTTTTAAACCCCCACCCCCCCCCGCTCCCTCGGGCGGCTATTTTCGAATGAGAGCAGCACTGTCCTGCTGTACCCCCCCACTGTTATTGCTGAGGTTTCTCCTTCTGGGGGTGGGGGGGAGATACTTCGCCTCACTCAGCCTAATGCATAGAGAGCCGCTGCCGCGGGATAAACGCCTTTGTTACCGCTTGTGCTTTCCAGTTCTCGGTCTCCCTGGAGGTACGGAATGGGTATGGGGTGCGTGTGAGTGTGCGCCCATGCTCTCCGCGGCCCTCGCAGGCGTCCTCTACACTTTGGGGCTGCGTTTCGCTGCGTGGAGGAGAATTCAAAGCTTCAGTTATGGCTTATCACGCTGTTTGAGAAGCAGGAAGCAGCGCGCTTGTTCGGGGTTTTGCTGCCGGACCATACAATAAAACAGTAACATGAAGGGGGGGAGGGTGGACATTATGCTGCCACATGCCCTTGGTTCCCTGCTTACACCACCCCCCCCCCCCACAATGAGCCACCCTGAAGCTCCACCTGAGAGTCCCAGGACATTGGTTCTCGTCCTCCTTCCCTGGCTGTGTGGTTCTCGTCCTCCTTCCCTGGCTGTGTCGTTCTCGTCCTCCTTCCCTGGCTGTGTCGTTCTCGTCCTCCTTCCCTGGCTGTGTCGTTCTCGTCCTTTCGCCAAACTCTTTTGTTCCCTGTTGTTCCCTGTTCCTGATCGGTTGCCGCCGTTTCTCCTGAGTGGTTTTTCCGGCCTCTGCTGCTCTGGCAGAGGCATCGCCTGTGTACCCGATTCCTCTGAGCTTCTAATAAATGCAGAATTATTCAGCAAGGGGCAGGGGGGCTGTGTTTGCATTCTCCCCCCCACCACCTCGCCTCGCCTCGCCTCGTGGCAGCCTCTCCGCTCCAGTAATCACCGAGAAGGAGCCTCCTTCCCTGGTTTCCCAGCCACCACTCAGAAACTCCTTTTTTTCTTACTTTTCCTTCTGTCAGCCACCATCGGCTGAGCAACCGCGGTGCGTGATTCCTGGCTGCCAACGGGGTCAATGCAGGATAATGACTGGGGGGTCGGGGGAGGGGGGGGGGGGCTCCTTCACGCGCCAATGCAGGTGAAACGTAAGAGCAGTGGGTGAGGGAGTGGTTTCAGGCCTCATTATGGAGAAACTGAGCGGTGCTGCTGTGGACCGTGACCCAATGTGTTGCGTGCCGGTGCCTCTGGAGGTCGTGGGGGAAAGCTGCACTCTGCTGGCCCTGCTTGGGCTGTAAAGCGCAGTGCTCACAGCCCCAGTGAGGATGAACCCTGGATCAGGCCTGAGGTCCAGCACGGTCACCTGACAGACTCACTGTGTCCACCTTGAGACCAGAGAGGACTTTCCTCTGGTTTCAGAGACCAGTGTGCAGGATTCAGGAACCAATGTGTGGGATTCAGGGGCCAAAGTGTGTGATTCAGGGGCCGGTGTATGGGATTCAGGGGCCCGTGTGTGGGATTCAGGGGCCCGTGTGTGGGATTCAGAAGCTGGTGTGCAGGATTCAGGGGTCAATGTATGGGGTTCAGGGGCCAATGCTCGGGAATCAAGGGTAGGTGTGTGGATGGGTTACGGTCTCTGTAGGGTTCTGTGTCTGCTCTCTGTGCTTGAAACTCCTGGGTCTTTGGGGGTTTTCGAGAGAAGGAGCTGCATGGGAGTGACAGGCCCATTAACTTGCTGCCCCCTGCCCCCCCAGAGCGTTGCTCTCTCTTTTTTGACTCCCAAACCCTCCCGCTGATGAGGGCCATTTGGGATCAGAGCCCCGCAGCTCAGCTCCCGAAATGCAGCCTCACCTGCTTCATGAAAACACCACAAGGTTGAGGGTGTCAGTGAACTAAAGAATTTTCAAATGGACTTTGATGTGCTACTAAAACATATGCATATTAAGGAAATCAGAAGCCAGGAGGAATCCTTAAACCAAAAAATTTGTATTCTGTGGTTTTCTGGCAGCAATGCTCCAGGTCCAGGACCTGAAAGCGATGCAACTGTGGAAAGTGGTTCTTCCTCAAACAGCCCTGCAGACAGACGCCCCCTTGTGGCCCGGGGCTGCATAAGCTAACTGTGGAGCCATACCTAGGGCACACTTCCCCAACATCTGATGTGAAGATGATATGGCATGCGGGTGTGACAGTAAATACAGACATGATTTCAGCATGGACATGACATCTGAGGCTACTGTCCACCTCTGTATCTCCTAGACACTCAGCACATGTTAATATGTCATGATTATGTCAGAGATCAGCACTCGTGCTGACCTAATGAGGTGCATATTCATACCAAGCCGGCGTTAATGAGCCGCTGTGTTTGCTGTCCCAGCTGGGGAAGGTAGACACATAAGTAGATTTGTCCGTTTAACAGCAGACACTGTCATCCAAAGCGACACACGCGTAAGGAGAGCGAGGTCCGAGGGCGGGGTGACTCAGCATCCCTGGAGCAGCTGGAGTTAAGGGCCTTGCTCAAGCATCCAGTGGGTATGTGATTACGCCACTGGCTGTGGGATTCAACCTCACAACCTTCTGGACATGGGAACAGACTGCTAATCTACTGAGCTGCCCACCAGCCCTGATAGGGCTCATGACCTTACTGACACACCTGTGGCCCCTCCCATACACCCACATTTGAACCCTTCACCCTTCTCATCAGTGTGTGCATTGGAGTGTGCAGTTAATCGGATGTGTGGTCCATTATCACCATATGCCTGGTTGCCTGGTAACTGCAGTGAGTTTTCACTGTTAAATTCCTGTAAACATATAAATATAAGATGATGCTGACTGAGGGTGCCATGCAGACAGCTTGGCCTTGTGGCATTGTGGGTAATTATCATATGTGACCCTGCTAGATGACTGCCAAACTGATGCAGGTGTCTGGCATTACAGGTCTGTGCTGTGAGCAAACCCTGGGCATGAATAAAACTGTCCCCCCCCCCAAAAAAAAAAAACACACACAGAAGCACCACTGTCAGTACTGACACCAACATGCTTTTAAAGAATCCTTGACTTTAGCCCGTTATTATTAAAGACACACTCCTGGTTTTCAAGCTGTTAACTATGCCTCTCCAAAGTAACACGATTCATTCATCAATTAATTGAACATATATGAGCTGTTCGTCATGATCACAAGCGTTATTAATGCACCAGGGGAAAGATGAGAGTTTTAAAAAACACACTTAAAAAAACAATGTAAAGAGGTGTTCAGAAACAGGTAGTGAAGTGTTGTTAATTGGAAACGGTCACTGTCGCTGTAACACTCACCGTAACCCTTGCAACGTCTCCATGTCACTATAATGCTCATTGTAACCCTGGCTACATCTCTGTGTCAGTGTAATGCTCACCATAACCCACATGTCATCTCTGTACCGCTGTAACGTTCACTGTAACCCATGCGACATCTCTGAGGGTCCCCTTGCCACCTTGCCGTAGGAGCAGAACAGCAATATCTCATGGTTTTAGCATGTCTCCCACAAGTCTGTTCTGGCCAGCTTCTGATCCCACAGCTCACCAGGCTGGGCTCTGATCCTGCATCTTGCTGGGCCAAATTTTAATCCTGCAACTCGCCGGGCCGGGCTCTGATCCTGCAACTTGTCAGGCTGGGCTCTGATCCCACAGCTCCCTGGGCTGGGTTCTGATCTCGCAACAAACTAGGCTGGACTCTTCTCCCATAGCAAGCTGGGCCGGGCTCTGATCCTGCAGCTCACTGGGCTGAATCCTGTCCCTCCAACTCGCTGGACCAGGCTCTAATCCCATAGCTTGCTAGGGTTGGGATGTGATCCCGCAGCTCTCTGCGTCATGGTCTGTCCCCGACGCTGTGTCTGTTTTCTGGGCCACACGGAACATGTTTGTATGAAGCCGCACGAACTTAAACAGCCCCACTGGGGGGCCCTCAGGGGCCTGAGCCGTTCCACTTTTTCAGCACTCATGTTAAAGTGAACAGCAGATATGACAGAAGCTCGTCCCCGGGGGTGAGGGGTGAGGGCCTGGAAGAGGCTAACGTGCCACTTTTAAACAAACATTCCCACTGGGCAGCAAACAGCGAAGGGGGCAGAGAGAGTCAGTGCAATAAGTGTCACTTTGTCTAACATTAATGGACTGACTGCGGGGGGGGGGGGGGGGGGTTGGCATGGGAGAAATGCATTATGGGGTGCTCAGCGGGGGGATTTTGGGGGTTTCTTTTGCCTTTTCAGGGCGGGGTGGAGGTGCAGGTGGGTGTGTGTGT
>JAOYFF010000046.1:3684859-3696886 GCA_025773925.1 Cryptomyrus ogoouensis
TTGCACACGTCACCGACACAAGATGAAGGGGAGTAAGGGTGTGGGGCTCAGGGGGGGGGCGCGGGGTGGGGGGGGGGGGGGGGGGGGGGGGGGGGGGTGTTGATTATGGAGGAAGCTGTCAATGTGATCGATGGTAACATGCTTTGTACAAAAACTGGCATTTGAGCCCATCGCGGTCTGTACCCGGCCATGAAGGTTTAGTGGTATATAGATTGTACCTCCCAATCCCCCCGTAGCATGCTCTTAACTGGCTTTTACAGTCTAAGAATACATCCCAGTCATTAACATTGGATGGTCAAGACAGTAACGGCTAGAGAGGTCATGATCTTGTGTACTTAGATAGATTAACCATATATAAGCAATATTTCCATCGAATCCAGCACAGGGTTATGAAGTGGTGTGGCGCCAATCCCAGCCAGCAGGGGGCAGAACGCCCCAGGCAGCACAAGGCATAGGCACACACACACTCATATGCTGTGAATAACACCGAACATCACTGACTCTCCTGCCTGGACGGATCTAGACTGCAGGAGGACAACCACTCAACACCGGGAGATGGTGCCCCCAGCCCACACTCGGGGCAGAAATGGGATCTGAACCTGATTTTAGTTGCTTAATTAATTAATTAATCTCCCTGTCTCTCCACCTTCCCGCTGCCCCTTCCAGAAAAAACCGGCTCCTCATTCCGGCTGTCTGCTGGCATCGAATTTTTCATGGCAGAGAGGAGGGGAATTGGGGGGGGCAGGGACCCCACAACCACAGAAATCCCCAAAACCTCATTAACAATGCAGAAGGATTATTCTGGGAGTGGGTCGACCCATAAGGACGAGCCGACGGACGGCTCCCTGACCCCCTCCCAGATCTCACAGAACATTCAGCCAAGAGCCACTGTTTTAATCAGAGATGCATAATTAATGACGGTCCATAAAAAACACCTGAGATTCGAGATTTAATTATTTGCGTGAGCTAATTGAGAAATCAAGCGGGCATTTAGCGTCTGTGCATGAATAAGGTGAGTTAGCAGGGCTGCGCAGACGGGTTGTGCAGCTGCGCTGTGTCACGGCCCATCTGTCTGCGTGTAATGTGTACACTGATGCTCGTGACAGCGTGCAGGTCTTCTGTGATTGACCTGCTGGTGGCGCCATCTGTAGTTACCCTAAAGTACAGCTTCGGCTGTCTAACGGGTTTAACAGGGTGCATTCTGGTCCTGGGTCTGAGCCTGGAGATGGTTCTGCAAAAGCTGACTGGGTATCTCACTTGGGGGGGGGAGGATCAACACAGGGTATGTGAGGGGAGGGGAGATGACTGGACCCTCATAAGGGCCAAACCCAAATCGAGTAATGGATGATGTTCAGCCGCTAGATCACATGACAGGCCTGCCTTAAAAAGTCAGTGAGCAGCATGAACTCAGCAGGCTCACGGTTAAGCACTGACACGTCGTCTCACTGATTTCCTGCCAGCCTCTCTTGAGGCTTTAACACAAAAAGAGAGATTTTAGCAATGCGATATAACGGAGAGCAGTAATGGACATTAACCCACGGCCTGAGTCACTGTTAAATGCGCTGGGAATCTGCTAGGGGCCACGTATCATAGACTGGGGCCACATGCAGTCAGGTCTTGCTTCATTGCAGAGGAACTCCTTACATTTTATTTATTTAGCACATGTTTTTTTTTTTTACCCGAACATACATTTTTGAAAAGCAGGGTCAGATGGTCCCTGCAGCAGTTCAGGGTTAAAAGCCCAATGGTGACATCACACTGCTGAGTGTGATATTCGAACCTGTACCCTTCTGGTATCAGACACAGAGGCCTAATCTCTCCTCACGGATGAAGGACAACTGTGCGGGGTCTCAAAGGACCCGCTCAGCCCTCTGAATGCAGGAGCTCATCTACATCTCAATAGCGGCATGGAAGTGGCATGGGGGTCGGAGGGGGGGGTGCTATTCAGAATAGGAGTCTTTCTGGGTAAATGTTTACCTAAGGCAGAGGTCTCAATGTACCCGTCTGTGACATGTTTTTAATTCATCACTAAATCTGGCCTGTAGATCAATCTTTCAATTTCCACAGTGAGTGTAACATCACGCCGCTAAACTGTGCTGTCAGTGCCCCCCCCCCCACTGCTGATTAGCAGATTATTAATATTAGATCATTTTTTATTCTGTCTGGATTCTCTTTTGCCTAATAAAAGGCTTGTTCAGGAGACGGGCCCCGAGCTAGTGGCCCCTGGGCTATTTATGTGTGAGATCCCGGGATTAAGGAGATACCTTAGAGACAGGTTGCCTGACTCTGAAGATGCTGCAACATCTGGGAATGAGCTTCGAGAAACAGAGTGACACACCCAGAAAAGTTCAGGGCTTCATCCCTGCACATCTCTACTGGTACGTCAGTCTGCTGTCACGGGAGCACTGGGTCGAATTCCTCCAGTGTAGCTGGAGCACTCAGCATTTTCACCCCGAAAGCCGTTGTCGTAAAAGCCCCCCCCCCCACCCCCCACACCTGCCCATCCGCCTGCCCGCTCCCCTCCCCATCCACCTTACATGCTGTGCTACTGGTTTCTGTTGGTTGCATCACCAGGCAGGGACTGCTTCAAAGTAAACCCATTGTGAGACAGGGCGGCACGCAGCAGACCTGTGTATGGAGGGGGGCGGTGGTCAGTGAGACAGAATGGGACTGGGCAGACCTGGGTATGGGGGGGTGAGACAGGATATGACGCAGCACACACGGGGTACAGCAGTACTGAAGCTCTCTAGATGATCACTAGCTAGTTCCGCAAAGAGCAGCACAGTGAGAGGCAGCCTTCGCACCAACACACTGTGTCTGCTGGGGGCCTGGCCACCGCCCTCCCCAGGGCCCAGAGTCTGCTGGCATGTGACAGGGTGTGTGAGGCTGTCGCCTGCCCACCCTCCCCCAGCACACCCACCCCGTGCCCAAAGCCAAAGGGCCCACCCCCCGGCCCTCGCCAGTGACACCGCGCCGACGGGCTGGCTCCGCACACTGCTGTAGTGGCTGATGTTCTTGTTGCTGTTATTAGCATGTTAATGGTTTCAGTGTGAAGGTGTAGAGGACGCCTCATCGCTCGGATATGTGCTGAAACGTGGACTTGCTTACGTACCTCTTGGCAGTAGAGACCATAGCCATACCCCACCCAGATGGTGACTGCTGCCTCGTTACCGCCGCTGTAAACAGTGAGTGAACCCCTGTAGCGGCACTATAGGAGCTTAACGTGCTAACGTGCTAACGGGCTGGTGCTGATTCCCCTTCGGCCGTTCCCACTCAGGTCATGTCAGGTGGGTCCTTTATGCTACTTGGACGTTCCCCTGCCTGTCAAGGCCCTCTGCAGTTGTCATGACAACATAGAAAATCCCCACGAGATGCCAGCGCAGACACTTTTGATGCTGCATGATCTGATGGCTCATTGAACGGCCCCTCCTCTCTAACCCGCAGCCCCTCCTCTCTAACCCACAGCCCCTCCTCTCTAACCCGCAGCTCCACCACTCTAACCCACGGCCCCTGCTCTCTCACCTGCAGGTACCACAGGTGGCATAGTACTAAATCCACCTGGTTGAGGTTTTCCTTTATACCACCTAACCTTCAGAAAGCACGTTCAGCATGAAGCTGGCGTTTATGCTCTTCTCCAGGAAAATACTGGCAGCTACCTGTCAGCTGCCGACATCTGGACCACCTTCCCCATATTCCCAGGGACCCTGAGGCTGAAGAATGATCTTCTTCATCTTCTCCTTGCATGATGTTCACCAACAAAAGTATGAACAAGCAAACTCGAATGTCAAAATTCAACTGTCATCTTCTGACATGTCGTTTCATCCAGGTGATGATCACGTGATCTGAAAAATCGGGGCGGCTGCATGAGTGGCAGGTAAACCCCATTGCTGGAAAGATCCTTTAAACACAAACAGAAGCTGCTAGTGGGATTTTGCAGTGAAATGCAGGTTTGCATAACAATGTGTCTGAAAATATTTTGAAAAGAGATCAATTCATAAGTGCTATTTCTCACAATGTAACTGCGTTTTAAAGAGCAGCCCTTTCTGCATTGAACACAGCCAAAAATACCCATCTCTGAATTATGTTTAAATATCACATCCACTCCTACCTGCAGCCTGCTGTTCCTCTGCAGTTATCTAAAACTTCAAGGTTTGTTTTTAAAAGTTCTTCTGATTTGTATAATAGTTATGATGCAACCCTGTCCACATTTATTAACATACTGTAGCTAAATGCAGTAATGCAGCCTTGGTCATGATCTACCATTTAGATATCATCACAACCAAACCTTCATATCATCACAAGAAAACCTTCATATCATAAGCAAATCATAAGCAAACCTTGGGTGAATCTAACAAACCAAATTTTCACTCGGTCAGTATCTGTAGTCAGTGTGTGCAGTTGGATTGCTTGACCATCATGCCACCTGTTGGCAGACTGAAGTCTGCACCCACGTTCCTCAGTCCATGTGCACCTTCTCCATGCATTTGTAAGTATCTCACAGAGCATGTCACCAAACAATGCAGTAAAATTTGAGCAACCTGAGTCCGTCCAAGTGACAATTAGATAAGTGGCTCTGAATGTCTCCCGCTTCTGAATGTCTCCCGCTTCTGAATGTCTCCCGCTTCTGAAGGTCTCCCAGCACGCATGTTTCATCCTGTTTTGTGGATCTGCTCTCTGTGCAGGAGCTGGCCTGGTCAGCATGGAGTCTCAGGCATGAGGTCCACGCCCACCTGAGATGTTCTCTGGCTCTGCACTGCAGCAGGAGCAGAGTGACGATGCATCACCACTGCAAAGCGGCCTGATATTTCTACTGGAAACTTCTCCTTGATCTCCTGGAAGTAACAGAACCGTGAAGAACCCGGCCGCTGAGTTGCATTCCTCCTTTCCATGGAAACGCCGTTGGGCGCTGGTTAATGGGTGATGGTGAGGTACATGCATGGTCATCGTGGGAACAGCATCACCCGTTCCTGTTGCTGTTCCCATTTCCCCCTGCTGCTGATCTCTGCAGATCAGCACCATGGCAGATTCACCATGAGAGGATAGCCTGTGGCTCCATCATGCCACTGTTCATTTAACCTCATATTCTTTGTTCTTCCTACTAGACCAGGGATACAGTGATTTGTGTGCATGAATGTACGTATAGAAATTTTTATGGATATTACTTATACAGCTGAGTTGTTAGACTTTCACACCAGTGAAAAATGATGCTTTATCCCACCAGCCCCCCCCCCCCAGCATAGGAAACGCAGATTTCCCAACCGCCAATCATGCTGAGAGAGCGAAGGGTGTGCAACCTTTGTTGCCCCGTGGCCGTTGCCATGTGCAGCCTGGCAACACAAAAGAAACCTCTGATTGGATGTTGTGAGAGGGGCTGTAATTATGACAGAGATGTAGGTCGTTAATGGCTTTGGGGGTGGATTTTGGTCTGGTGGTGGCATTAGCTATAAAAATCAGGAACAATCTATCACATAATTCACATTGAATAAATTGCAGGAACACAAAGAATACCACACTGCTTTTACAGAGCTGCCATATTATCAACCGCCTGTGGATTCAAAAGAGGAGTCACAGATGCCAAAGGAGAGGCTGTCAACTGCCAATGCCTATGTCCACCAGGGCGGCGGTATTTCAAGGAACTGAATGCACGTTCTGAAAGTCCGTCCATCACTGGGGTCCCCCAGCAGCCAGTCAGATGATTGGGTTTGCAAGACTCGTGGTCCAGCGGACCCTGGAGGTCACAGCATCTGACACAGACGCACCTTCTTCGTCTCTGAATGTGAGCTGCAGGGGCGTACAAGCTTGGTGTCTCTCTATTAATGACGTCATTTTCAGTTTCAGAGGGCAAAGTGGTTTGTGGGGGTCAAAGTCTTGCACCCAGGCGCACCTCCCACACTGGAGTCCAGTAATGAGACATCGATTGCATAGTTGAGCTCAGATGGAGCGTCTCTGAAATGCTGCGAGAAAGTGACCTTGGACGGAGCCAGCTTCAGCGTCTCTCTGAACAAGCGGCGTGCACTCGATGGAGGGCAAGGAAGCAGAGAGGGCCCAGTGTATCTCCCAGGCTTGCCTTGCAATACAGTATGCCAGAAGAAATCGACGGAGAGGAAGTGCTCCTAGAACATTCCGCAGACATGCCGTTTGGCCGCTGCTTTCTGATCCCCACATCTCTGCCATGTGGGAATTCGGGGCAAGCCTGGTGGGGGATCTCCTCCATGGGTGGAGAAGCTGGTCAGGAGAACTTACGCTCTGCCCCAGCCTTCCACCCCCAAAGTGATCTAGCAGCGGTACCATCAACTCCGTTGACTCTTCTGGTAACCATAACAACCAGAAAAAACAAATCAGAACAAAGAAACCGCAGCGGTAAAACACTCGGCTTTGACACAGCCCAGCCGCTGGCAGAGGTGACATCGGCCATGTCTCCGACTGCGAGACGGTACACGGCGTGCCGGCCCGATGGCTCAATCTACGGTGTAGCGGACAGATGGAATCCGGACCGCTATTTCATCCTCGGTGACCGTACCGTTGTCTGCGTCACGTACAAAATCGACCTGCCACCCCAACAATATGCAGAAATGTCATGTGACGGAGCAGCGTTTGGTAAATTTGGTGCCTTAATTGTCTCTTGTTCCCCTGGGTGAGATACTAAAAGAGTCTAGGGGCGGCATCCAGATCCTCCCGTCTCCCTGACAGACGGGGTTTTAATTAGATCTAATGTCTACCAGGAGACCCCCCCCCCCATGCACCCACCCTTGCTGTACCCTCCCAGGAGGACAGGGGCTTACTTACATGCTCTCTTAGTCTGACACTGTTCCATCAGTCATCCGCAACCAAAAAACATTTGCATAAAGCAACAGGAAGGTACTTTTAAATGCCGAACGTGCGCGTGGCACTTTTTGTGTGGAAGACATGACATTTTTCCAAACTCCACAGTGAGGACTGGCTAATCAGGGGGAGGGGCATGTTTGTGAGACAGGAGGGGCCTCAGCAGCCAAGGTGGGTTCGTCATTGAGCTGATATGCACTCCCCCCCACCTCCACTCTGAAACTGATGCCAATGTGCGAGGACACTCTCCCATGCCGTGTGCCTGTTACCCCGGAACCACACTCTAGCGCCCCCCCCCCCCAGGTAATCACACAGCATACTATGCCCACCCCCAGCTGACCAGGGGCATTCTGGACAAAGCCTGGGGCCTGGGAGGGTACTCACCAAACGACACCCCACGCTGCCCACAGAGCCGTGGTTCTCTCGCCAGCTCAGAAAGCAGTGTGCTGCCCCCCCCCACCAGATCCGGCCAGGTCCTGCCAGATCCCGCCACCGATCCCATGGTGAATCATTAACGGATGGGAACAAATGGCGTGCACACAACAAACATGCCAGTGGGAGTGCTGTCATTGCGGGGGCCTGGGGTGAGCATCAGGGTGTCCGCACATCTGCCTGCCTAATTATACGTCAGCATTTCTCTGAAAGCTTTTTGTGTTTTACTAACTGTGATTAACCGTGTGTTCCTGTCTGATTAATCAGCATTGACTCTTTTGACCTACCTTGTTGTGTCAATACAATGTTTGCACAAAGAAAAAAGTGACAGAGACCACAACATGATTGCAGAAATGAAAGTTATACTGTTAGTCTTAGACTGAGTTTCATGTTAGGTTTGTCTATGACCTTTTTTTTTGTTTTTGGTCACATTTACACTCATCTTTAATCAGCCATATGTGAAACTTACTTTAGTTAAATTCGAAATAACACAGCTTTCTGCGATTACACAAGCCCCCCTGAGTGCGTCTGCGCTTCCGGACAGTAAGAACGCTGCTAAAGACCTAGCGAACGGGCTCATCTTTCCATAACACAGTCTGTGTTGGCAGCGCAGCCGATGTTGATTTCTGTAGTGGGAAGGTTCTTTCTCTCTCTCTGAGGAGTGCAGGGAGTAGCTCATTGGAAATACCCTGCAGGCTGGCATAGCTGTTTATTCAAACCTGATTTATATGCTGTAATTTCCATTTCAGAACATAACCATTTAAAGGTTCATAAATCACATCGTTTCACTTGTTTAGCTTGTCTTAATTGTTTGAGTTTTCCTGCTTGTCATTGAAAATCATTAGGGATTATCAATATATTTGGGTCTGAAACCAAAAACTTGACGACTTCATCGTGTACATATGTGTGCCTTCGGTTCCCTTTGTGTGGATCATTTTAGGCTTGGCTGCGGCGCCATTCGGGGCCTGACAGAGACACCTGTTATTCCACACACTGTGAGCTCACGCAGCACAGTCCACAGCCTCCCATGTGGCTCGTGTGTGTCCTGTTTACGTGTCCGTCTCCCCGATGGAAAAATCAATGCTCTGAAAACTGAGTCACACTGAATCATCGCAGTTTAGGATCTGGATCAGGATATGTCACGCAGTCCTGAATTTGCTGATGTATAAATGCATGAACCCCGTAATTTATTCATATAAATATCATATCAAATAAAGTAGGCCGTAGGAATTCTTCCCAGCATGCATCTGCAGTGTAAAGGCCGTCCGTCCATTGCTAGAAAAACATACAACTGGAATTCTGTGCTGAGAATGGCTAAATGGGGCTACCTCAGTGCAGATAGCTTTTTTAACCTTGCTGTTTGTCATAGGGTCTGCAGGGGGCGCTCTCCTTACAGATGAGTTTAATAAGGTGGCTCCTGGGTCCTGCAGAGCTGGCCTCTAGTTAGCAGCTGACCCACCCCTGAAACTCCAAGTCGGGCGTCCTACTGCCCGCTGACTAACTTTGGGCGAATCAGGGAACTGAGATGAGAGGAACTGACCGGGACAGACTGTGCTCCTCAGGAGGCGCAGAATCAACCACCCGCGAAGCTTCACAGAAGACCTCAGAGCCTGGGAGTGGCCCCTCATTGGGCCTTATTCACACCCCCTTACTGGAAGTACCGGAACACCCTGAACCACAGGAAGGTCTCAGGCCCATCTTTTGACTGGGTCTTTCCATAATGAGCTAATTAATTCCCAGTCTAATGAAGACCCAGTGTCATCAATCCAAGCCTATTTTCACCTTATCGATCAGTCAGGTCTGGCCCTATATGAGTCCTGCATTTCTAAAGCAGGATGATTGAACAGCGTGTCTTGGATGGTGACTTCCAGGCTAGAAGGTACGTGTGGTTGTTCAGTGGGATTGGGACTGTGGATTCGAATCACTCAGTTGACAGAGTGACCCTGTCACTGCTGTACCCTTGAGTGAGATAGTTAATGCCACCTGCTCCAGGGTCACTGGCTGAATGCCGATCTCAGCTTTCCTCACCTGTGCGTCAGTTTGCAGAGAAGCCTCCGCGTTTATGTCAGCGGGGTCTGATCCACAGCATGCCGCTCTCAGCTTGCAGGCTGTCCTTTCCATCCCACAGTGAGACACTCATCCTGCTGTTATCCAGGATCCGACCGGGTTATGTAAGACATCCTCTTCAGCTGAAGGACCTGCGATCCAGTCCCCTTCTCTCTGAGACACCCTAATTAAGGGCATGGTGTCAGGGAGGTTGAGGCCTCTGACTGAGATGCCATTAAGCTTGTGGGGGGCGGAAAGTGGGCGGAGCTCGCCCTGGAAACACCACCGGCCCCCGGAACACTGAGAATGTTCCGTCCTCCCCTCTGACCAACCTGTATTTCCTGTTTGGCCATGAACTGAAATCAGGCTGCGGCCTCAGTCTCCCAGTTTGCGTTTCTGCCTCTGACAAACTCACTCTGAGCCGCTTGAAGACTCCTCCCACGGAACAGAGCACCTCGGGTGCAAAAGGCCTCTTTCCTGCATCACACGACTGGAAATCACCGGAATCCCTGTCACCCATATCTGTGGAGAGTTCCGGTGGCAGGGCGTGACTGTCAGTTCTGTTGGAGACCCAGGTGGACATCAAACTCACAACCCACCGGGCACAGAGCCAGCTCGAGTGCAGGGTTATGGGGAGGGGAGTGGAGCCTGTCCCAGGGCAGGGGTACAGCCTGGACAGGATGGCTGTAGGATCTATTAATAGGGAAGCGTACAGCTGATTTCTTTTTATACAGTGGAAACTGCTTGTAGTGATCACGTCTGTCTGGGTGATATTTAATCATTATAAGCAGATGATCATTATAACCAATTATTTTCTTTTTCTTTATGTCTCAGGCAGATTACTGTGTAATTGACACAGTGGCTCGTTTTTGGCGGTTTATCATAAGCTTTTACGAGTCTATATTCTTACTGAGAGAATTTCCTTACATGCGGCATTAGCCTCAGGTAGCTAGCCAGAAGCAGAAGGGTTACCGCAAGGAAAAGTAGGGCGATCAAAGTAAAAAAAAAAAAAGCAATTTTAATTTGTTCCACATGTTGTCATTTTTAAAAATAACAAAAAATAATACTGTAAGTGGACTTCTTGATTATTTAAACAATATATGTACAGGAATGTTTTTGGCCCAAGCTTTTTGATCCATTCAATTGGTTTCTCACTATCACCATGATCCCTATAAGCCGTTTCTACTGTATTTACCTGAACTGGGGATTCTGTATAAGCCCCCCCCCCCCCCCCCCCCCCCGGCAGGGCGACTCACTGACTGTGCCCCAGCTGGTCCCCTAATCATCGAATTAGGCCACAATCAGCATCGGCCGTCCATAACAGCTGTGCTGCGGAAACAGTTACAGACAGAATCAGAGAAAAGGATCAGCGACCTCAATCACTTCCCCTGACTGATCCCCAGGGGGCAGCGGCAAGGCACACTGTGGTGAGTTGTCCGTGAAGCCCACATACTGGTGTACTGAACCGTATAAAGACAAAAATATAATTTAAAATTGAATATGGAGCCGGCAGACTCAGATCCGTTGTGCTTTTGGATGGGGAGAGGAAATGCAGATGCAGACCAAAATATCCCCTGTCACCATAACCCCCGAACCCTAATTATGACCCTCAAACCTAGCCCAGCCAAAAAGCCAATGGCTCAATGACAGAGCACATCTAACCCTGCAGCTCTGTGCATGACACGGCTTCATGTCCCCCCTGCCCAGCGCCTGCAGGAGGCGTCCTCCTGCCTTACCACCCACCATGAGCTTAAAGGCACCCTGATCTTCATCTCTGCGACGGACAGGAAGTTTCTACCCATGGCCCGCATCCCCCATCATCTCCATGGAAACTGCCATGCTCGAGCAAACCACGTGATGTCTAATAATATAAACAAGTGGCGTGTGCTCTCCGAGACGCCCTTCTACCGGGAATCTGCTCCTCCGAGCCACATGCTGATCCCAGTCCCCTCCGGCCCCCGCAGAATTGCTCTTATACGATACATACCTGCATGGTTCTACGTGCTGTGGTTTCCATGGAGATCGCATGCAAATCGCTTGCACTCGTTCTGTGAGCCCAAGTGAGGGTTCTGCATGGCTTTGCCACGGAGATTCACCCACCCAAGCCAGAGCCCACTGCGTGTGGCTAAACGGTCATGCTGCACGCTCACACTGCAGGTGGAGTACTGAGATGTGGCACTGATGGACTGCACCATGCATGGCTGCCGGATGTCATGTGATTTATGTCATGCAATTTTGCATAATCAAACATGGTTTTGTGGTGCGTCTTTAACGTTAATGTCACCTGATTACGCTTTAGTCACATGCTTCAAGTCACCAAAGCCCACTGAACAGGAAACACACAAAAGGAAAGGCACTCTTTATCAATCAAACACATTAGGATTTACCCCCTGGTGTACATATCGCGAAATATTACTCGGCCCTGGGTCAGGCTAGGGGGTAAATGAAGGTTCATCAGGTTCTGCCCTGTGGATTGATCTGCAACATCTAGCAGTTCACATTTCAGCCGAACATGCTAAATATGTAAATTTACCCCTCTTGCGATGTGATCATGCTCCAGAATGTTCCTCACCCCGGATAGGCAATCTGACAGGTGATCGTAAGGGCCAGCCGGCTACTTCTGTTGACCAGCTATCTGTTATAACCCTGTTCCCTGTCCCCCCCCCCCCCCCCCCCCCCCCCCCCCCCCCCCCCCCCCCCCCCCCCCCCCCCCCCCCCCCGCCCCCC
>JAOYFF010000046.1:3696896-3725361 GCA_025773925.1 Cryptomyrus ogoouensis
GGCGCCCGGCCTGTCCTTTTTGCCCGCCTCTTTTTTAAGCCCTGGTCCCCCCCCCCCCCCCCCCCCCCCCCATGTGCTGAGTCATATAGATCGGCGGCTGCACGCGATGGCGCCCCACGGTGGCGTCTGAACAGTGACGTATTGCGCGCTTTAGTGAGACACGTTCGCTAGACTCGCCATTCTTGTTTACATTACGCGATGCGTACGGCGCGAATATTTCATGCTAACCTTGATGTAGCTCTGGGTAGGACAGCCTGCCAAGAGGATTAATAAGCAGGGCGGTAATCGGTGAGCGCGGTGTGACGGATCACGCGGGCTCTCCCGCCGGCCTCGGGATCGTCTCTGTGACGTTCGGCACTGACGGATGCGATCGCATCGAGGTCGCATCGGACTCTAAGTATTCATGGTGTTTCGTGTGTTTGTTCGGGGGGGGGGGGGGGGTTTCAGAGGCCCCGCTCTCTAGGGGGGGGCCCTGCCATCTCTGTTTCTCAGATACAGCCGGTTACCCTGAGCCCACTTTTGACTGGGGAGCTGGACACTGGTAAAGGCAGGACTGTGGCAGTTTCTGAACATTTCTGTCAAGCTGGAAGCTATGATCCAGCAAAACACCTCAGCAGAGTAAACCAGGCAATGTGGGAGGATTCGGCTCCTCAGCCTTATTAGTTTAAGTCATTTTAATTAAATTGTTGAAAAGTAAACTGCTGTAAGGTGTAAACACACACTGACTGTTTTTTTCTGACTCACTAATGCTATATCTTTCTGCAGCGTGTCAATGATATTTTAATGGACCCTAAAGCAGCAAAACAAGTGCTGAAAGCCTGGGAGAGCGTTCCCTGGCTACTGGAAATGTGTCACACCACCATCACAAAAGGCAGGAACACCGGCTGTTTTCCTGACACATCTGCAGTGAAATGGTGATCCGCTGGCTAAACTCTCACGCTAACGAGTCAATCTTCACAAGATGGGGCCACGTGAATCAGTGCTGCAAGGGAGGACCTACCGTATGCTGAAATGTGATCTGAGTGCGTCTCTATAGCAGATGTGCTGATACCCCTAACCCCGGCCTAGCAGTCCGCCAAGGCAAGTGGAAGTGGGCGGAGCCCCGAACAGGCCGCCAGCCTCCACAGTTCTCCGCGATCACCCTCCCACGCCGTCCCCGCCGGGCACCAGCCGGCGCTTGCTAACGCACTTTCTCCACAGCAACCGCGAGCCAATAAAGAAGGTGCCCAAGAAGACTTGATTCGGCAGAGTGAGCAAGATCAGTGAATGAAAGACCACATGAAGACCTCTGATCACACACGTCAGTTACACATCCTGGGTTACACCAACACAACTGCATAAAGACCCCTGTTCACACACAGTGGTTCTGCAGCTCAGGTCACACCAAGACCAAAGAATGAAGACCCCTGACATGTTTCCAGCTGCTAGTTTGCAGTACTTTCCAGTTACCAGTGGCTGGCTGATTGAGCTTCTACCATTACCCTTTCCTCTTATGTCAGTCAGTGCAGTGAAGGAAACGTTAACCCAAACTGCCAAGTCCCTCGTTTGTCTGTACAATACAAATGCTTTATATGGTATTTTAGAGCTTGCAGACAGCTGGAGGCAAACAGAGATGGACAGGAGTGGGAGAGGAAGCGGAAACAGGTTCCTCGCTGTGACGGGCCCTCATCTAGAGTCTCACTCCTTTGTAGGTTTACCTTCCAGGGATTGGCTGCCCACCCCCCAAGAGAGCGAGTCCCCTTTAGCGAGTCCGCCCTGAGGCTCAGAGTCACCGTGACACGGGGACGAGGACACTGGACAGGAAACTTAGGTCCCTGATAGAGCCACTCTCTGTGTACTGTGCTGTGCCACAGGCTGTGAGCCATACTGCCGGCACCTCCAAGCAGCCCCCAATCAGCACGAGGACCGGCGTGTACCAAGAGAGCCAGATCCATCACAGTGAGGGGCCCCTGCCCCCCACACATGCGCCTCAACACACCACCAAGCACTGTGCCAAGAGACACTTCCAGCTTCTACCAGGTCGCTGGATGCCGTGGTCTCCATGTAGATCAGGGTGTATTCACACCCGTCACTCTGTCATGCTGCACCACCGTGCATGGCGAAGCCCTCAAGCCGCCCAGAAGGGTGAAGCCCGCGCCACCTGCCACCTGCCATGGTGAAATCCGCTCCGCCCCGCACACCGCCCCTAATGCAACCCGGCGCAGTGAAGACCACACCACTGCTCTCATGCTGTCCCTTGCTGTGAAATCCACGCTGCCACCCCTCATCTCGCCTGCCACTGTATCGTCACCCGGTGCCCTGTAATTCGCCGGGACCCGTCCCAGTACCTCTCTGCCAGTTGCCTTCATAATAAACCCGGAACTTTCCAGCGAGGCCCCCCTCGCCAGCTCCATTCTGTAGCTTTACATGTTACAGAACTGCCGTCGCTGCTGCCTGGTGTTTGAAATCCCTGCTGTTATTCCTGTCCTCGTTCCACACGCTCTCCCTGTATCCTGCCGTAAGCTGTCAGCTCTCTCTGGCACCACGCCAGCACGGATCGCACATTCACTCCATTCCTCCTAAAGACCCTGTGGATGTGATTTTCCCCTCCCGAACTCCTACACGTGCAGAGCTCAGATACTGCTCTCCGTTACGCTAAAGACCGCAGACTGTACTTATGTATGTGAGTCTCTGGTAGACCGCAGAGGTCTCTGAGTATGGACAGCAAACGGGGCGCCTGTCCTCCTCTGGCTTTTTGAAGAAAAACACCTCGACACGTACTCAGCAGGAGCCCATGGGGCGCAGAGGAGCAGCGCAGGCACGCCTCCCATTCCAGAGCTGCACTCCCTGTGATTGCCCCCCCCCCGCCCCCCCAGGGCTCCGGCTTCCTCCCACAGTCAGAAAAACATGATGTTCGAGTGAAATGGTGACTCTCAGCTGCTCTTTCCACAGTCTGTGTGTCTATGTGTGTGTCTGTGTTTCTGTGTGTGTGTCTGTCTGATGATGATGAGTGTGTGTGATGGTGTATATCTGTATGTGTCTGTATATGTCTGTTTCTCTGTGTGTGTCTCTGTGTGTGTCTCTGTGTCCAATGCTCCAAATCACACTATCACAAACTGTTTAAGCTGAATATAAACACACGGATCAGACACACTAAATGTCCCACTGATAACAAACATGGCTTCCAGTTTGCTGTCCAGTGTGCTGATATCAAGAGTTCAGCTTCTTTTGGAAGTTGCCTTTGGAATTGTGACACCTGTCAGATGTCATGTCTGCTTTCTGTCGGACTGTGACTTTCTGCTGAAGGACCACACTGACATCCTACAGTATTTACTTAGAACTTACCTTCAGCATGATCACCGAGGTGAGATCCCAGGTTAATGACCAGCATGAACATGACCCTGTCTGGCCTCCCCTGTGCCACCTGCTCTGTGATTGTTCCTGTATTGATTTTTTGGCCTTTGGAGTGTGTGAGCGTGCTCGAACCCATGCCTCTGGAGTGTGTGAGTGTGCTCGAACCCATGCCTCTGGAGTGTGTGAGCGTGCTCGAACCCATGCCTCTGGAGTATGTGAGCTTGCTCGAAACCATGCCTCTGGAGTGTGTGAGCGTGTTGGAACCCATGCCTCTGGAGTATGTGAGCTTGCTCGAACCCATGCCTCTGGAATGTGTGAGCGTGTTGGAACCCATGCCTCTGGAGTGAGTGAGCGTGCTCGAACCCATGCCTCTGGAGTGTGTGAGCGTGCTCAAACCCATGCCTCTGGAATGTGTGAGCGTGCTCGAACCCATGCCTCTGGAGTATGCGAGCACACTTGGACCCCCACCACTTCCACAGTGTGTTGTCTCCCCTGTGGCCGAGCCAAGGCGGGCGGGGCCGGATCCCAAACCCCAACCCCCCCGTTCCCTTTAATAGCTCCGGCACGTGTTGGATTTAGATCTCGAGGAGTTCATCTGGCAGTCAGTGCCAGTCGGATCGCGTGACGCCTTCAGTTAATGGAGAGTTTCAGCTCCGGGCTGTGGGCTCGCTCCACTCACTTAATTGTCTCCGGATGAGTGGCTTATTCAGGTCATTGAAGAGGCATTTCATCCGCTCATCCGTCCCCATGTCACACTTGCAGGCAGCTGTGATACGTTTAATGAAGCACGTTATCGCTCCGATCTGTAGTCAGTGCGCAAGGCGGGTGCCGCGGCGTTTCCGATCCATCGTGCCCTTAAGGGCTCAGCCGAACATCCAGCAACAAGCTACAAATCAGCATCATTTGGTTCCTCAACTCGACTATTAACAATCGGGGGCTGCAAACTGCACCATCGACACCGGGATGCTTTCTATTGTTGCAGTGGTATCGGCTTTTAGCATGGCTGCGCGGCAGGCACGCCGTCCGCCGATTAACATTTCGGAAACAGGAGCAGTTGTTGCTCTCCTAATAGATTGCTGTAATCTTGTTTAATGCCTTTCGAAGGTGCTCTAACTACCCAGGCAACGCGTCATCCACATCGCTTTGCGTGGCGTCTCTCTCCGCCTTGCCCTGCCAGGCATTTGACTGCTTATATATATTTCTCTCGGCGACGCTTCCAGTAAATTCCTTTGATTTCTACACTCCACTCTCCTTGGCAAATTTAGGTCACTCGGTGCACGGTTAGCTATGCAACATGCCCCAGAGAAGCACTCTGCCAAAGTGAAAAAAAAATGGAGAAAAAAAAAAAACAAAAGCACTTAAGACTTGGTCTGAAAGCAACCCAAACCCTTGTTATTCTTCCACATCGCTCACTTAGCTCGGGCTCCAGCAGCCAGCCAATCAGGTCCCGGCTGACCAGCCTACTTTCCCAAGTCTGGGAGATGGCACGGTGCCCCATATCGAGGGACGAGACCCAGTTCTCTGCACGCTGCTGATCGAGTTCAAATATAAACTTTTAGTTTATCTGGTGTTGCATATAGGAGAAAAAGGAAGAAAGTCACTTACGGAAATTGTTAACGGTGACTCGCGCGTGCAGGTTCTCGTAGTGCTGCACGTGCACGCCCAGACCCTCCTCGCGCTCCATCGGCTCAGCTGGGCACGAGCCTGGCTGCCGCATGACGTTTGCGAGAGCTCTGCGGGGCATGGAGAAGGAGCGCGTGCTTAGGGTGTACTTACCCAACGTGTAACGAGCAAGGCTGCATGATCGTTTCATTCTGTAAAGGGTGGTGGTGGTGGCGGTGGTGGTGGGGGGGGGTACTGCAATGCTAAACTGTGGATAATGTCAGTGCTCTAATGATCGTGTGAGTTCTGTCCAAAAAAGCAAAGTTGTTCACACTTAATAGTTAAAGAGGTTGTTGACGTTTGTCTTGTATCTAACCGTAGGGGTAACTAAAGTTTTAATTATTCTAGTATACATTTTACAGCAAAACAGAAGATTAAAAACGGATTACGATCATCTTGCAAAGCTCGTATAAACAGAAAGATGTTGCACCCTCTTTGGGGAAAATTACAGGCTTTCGCTGTTTCGAAGTTTTCGGGTTATGTTTGTGTCATTACAGTCGGAGAGATAACTCAAAAGAGATAAAACCGGAGAAATCGCCGGAGAAATGGCAACATGCAATTAACAGCAATGCAACGAGGAAAACAATTACTATGAAGAAGTGTAACAGACATTGAGACATGTTGTCGCAATGAATAATTACGGGCACGAATTGCAAGCATACATTTAATCCACAACACAGATCACTGCAATTAGATTTTTCTTCAATGATTTCCTTTGTTAAGCGCTCGAGACAGCCTGTTGTTCAGCTGCATGACTGCCAAGAACAGTTTCCCCACCTGTGCCTGAAATATCTGTTATAATTGTTTAGCATCGTTTTACACACCAGAAGGGATTGTTGAAACCAGATGGAGATTCAGGAGAATTTGGTTCAATGTTATTAATTATTGTTGTTTTCTTGTAATTGTTTTAAGGTTTAAGTTTACTGAATTTCATTGACATATTGCATACAAAACAGAATACAAAACAGTGCGGAGCAATCCTGTAAGATAATAGAAATCCATCTCTTTTAAAAGCACGCGCACGTCTGTGATGTGCATATTTTGTGATTATAGCATCGGTACTTCAGACAGTCTAGATGTGTTTTAAGAGCTGTCAGTTGCTTAGTTAATTACGCTTAGCCTGGTATTTTAATATTGTGTCTGTAATATTAGCACGTTGAATATTTGAAATTAATTAGTTACTCCAGAAAGTAGGTCTTATAACAGAAGCTCTTTAATTTTCTTGGAAATTAGAGGGTCACCGTTAAATGATTTCCGGCTGACGGCTCAGAGTATCTGTTTGTGGGTTACATCACATTCTACAGTGTAACAGTAGTCACTAGTGTTCGAGAGCCAACCACACACACACACACACACACACAGCCCTGATTTCATTTGAACAAATTGTACCAATAACAAATGTGTTTTTAGATTCGGGTGAAGTCGAACATGATGTGTTATAAGTAATAAATCAACTACGATGCTCTACAGCGAAAACATGTAGGATACGGAGCACATTTTTACACATTGTGATGCTTACGTGTGTAAGAATATAAAAATACACATTATGCGAGTGCATGAATACGTAGGTTATTATGTTTTAATATAATGGCGCGTCTTTCGTCAGCCCCAATGCCACCTGTTAGACTCGTCTGCGCTTTCGCGGTGCGACGCGCGCACAAAGGGCTCACGCGCACGTCCTGTCGTTTGTATGCAATCTGAAGTGTCATTGCAGCGTCTATATGATTATGTACAAGGGAAAGAACAAGGAGGGACATGTCGGTGTTTTTTAAAGTGTGTTAGTGAGATATTTCTGTATTTTGAGAACTGAATTATAAAATCCCTGACCTATTATTTTTCCCCTTCGCCCCTCGCATTCGCAATAAGCACGAAGGCGCGTTTGGCACGCGATTCGACACCCACCTGGTCATGTTTTCTCTGTGGGGTCGATGCGCCTTTTCCAGTCCGAGCTTCGTGAATATCCCAACCAGCGCTATGATAGCCACTACTCCACAGACTATGTAGACAATTAAGTTAGTTTTATCCTTGGTCGGGTCGTGAGTGGGGTCGTTTTTTTTGGAGGGTGGTCTGCCAGTCATCATCCACATGGGAGTGTCGTAGTTTTTGCAGGTGTTCTGATCCAAGCGCGAGCTCTTAAACGCGCAGCAGAACCTGAAGCCACAGGTCCCGCAGCAGTACAGGTAGCTGCCGGTCCTGCACACGAACGGGGGGTCCCACTGTCCCATCACGTCGTAGTAACCACGGCAGCGGTCCTCAATATGCGGGGTCTCCGTTAAGCTGTTCTCGCCGTCTCTGGAGTCGTTGGAGCCCGACATCATGACGAAGCCGCTGAGTTGGCGTCCGGGCTCGCTGGCCGCGTCGCACAGCAGCACCACAACTTTAAGCACGAAGTAACCCAGCAGCCAGGCGGCGCTTCTCATCCTGCGCTCCCCGAGGTTCGCTTTCTGCTCCGCCACAGCCAGAAGGGAGGAAAGACCGCTCAAAGACGCCCGTACTTGGTTAAAAAGCCCACACGCGTATATCCAGCAAACACGACACATCCACCCGCGACGATTATCATCTTCATAATAATAAGACCGTATCTCAACGCGGCTCCAAGGTTTGGGTCCGTTTGATATAAAGCCGCCGTTGCAGACGCAGCACCGTCTCGGAATGAAGTGGGACTTGCACTGTATTTAAAGCGCGCCCTCCCTCCCGCTGCCGGCCACTTGTTACGAGCATCCGCGGCGCTCCGTGCGCGTCCCTGTCACGTCCCCCGCGTCGGCGCACCACTCGCTGGCAGTCAGCGGAGATGAAACTGAACAACAGATCGAGTAGTGAGTGTGAGTGAATAAGAAAATGACGAAGGATGGGTAGGGAAACGGTGGGGGCGGGGAGAGAGAGAGGTGGATAGAAGTGTGCGCAATCGGTATGATGCGCGCGCTGTAAAGCCAGCATGCCGCCAACAGAAAATGTTTGGTTTTATTTCCCGGGAATAAGTGGGGGGGGGGGGTGTTTCACATCTACACACTGCGTTGTGACACTGTGCATACTGTTCTGCTGCTCAACACTAAACTTTTGTGTGCGTGCGATTTGTAATTCTAACTGCTCTGGTTTTACTTTCTTGCTAAATACACCCCAAATGCACACTTTAAAATGACGGGGGGCAGATGAAACGCAGTAATCACTGCATTCAAGTAAACGTGCAGTGCAGCTATGGTTTTTGCGCCTGCGGTCATGAATCTCACTTAATGCTCACACTTTGCCCACTCCGCTTTAAGCGCTTTCACTCCGTCTCTCCAAAGGTGTAATCAGACCTTTCCTTAACACAGTAATATTTTCTGCTTTTTTGTTTTTCACAGCGGCATCGTGGTCGATTGCAACAGAGGAGTTGAAGGCGTTATCGCCATCCCTGTTTAATCACGTCCGATTATAGCGCATTTTCTGCTCACCGGATTTTAAATAGCAATCAGAAAGCAGTCAACGTTTCACACAGTTCTGCCGTGCTATATATATATATTCGAGTTCACATGTACAATATAAATAGCCTTTTAACGACATATTTGTAGGCTATACTACGCATATGAAATGAATAACTTGTTCCATAAATAATTGTGCATAATTTCACAACAATAACTTTTTGTATATTCCAGATTTTTTTGTAGTTGCTAATAATATACAAAGCAATTCACTAAACCGTGCATAGTACATTTAAACTGTATTGTTATGCTTTCAAAATTTTTTATTTTATTTTTATTTAGTTCATATAATCTGTTTGTTGAATTCACCTTTAAATGCCTGTATTGTGTATACATGCATATACTGTGAAGTCAGATTGGTATCAGTGCCCATCGCACTGGGGCGGTTGGCTTGTCAGTCCTTTAGGACGTCCTGTGTCCGTCACAGGGCCGCTAAGTGGGTGACTAGGCAGCCGTTAGTCGGATTACTGAGTCGTTCACCTTGTTTATAGGTGTCCTTTTCCTCTTTTACTTTTACATTTCCAAGCATTATTCTATTATCCAGGGCATTTGCTTTGCTCAAAATGTGCCCGAAATGAGACAGGCTCCGTTTGGCTATTTGTGCTCTAAGTGAAAGACGTCTTTGTTCTGCCTTCAAATAGCACAAATGTGTGCACAGTAACCAAAACAGGGGGCGATTTGTCCATCTTTGGCTCTTTCATAACCGCCATCGACTCGTCTTTTACTTCGTTACGCGATGCCTAAAACATGACGTTTACTTGTAGTTAGTTGTTTAATATTTTGTTGTGCTTATTAAAATCGGAGTGCTTAGAGTTCGTCTGCGTTTACTCCTTCGTCATGATTCACTTGCTTCATTCCCTGTCCGTGGTCCTGAACGGGGACAGCGCTGTCCGACCATTCATGCTGATTAAATGGAAGAAGCTACATCCCGTCATTCTACGGCCGTTTCTAGATGCGAACTGGAATCGTTTAACTTTGTGCGTGTTTCTGAGTAAAGCTACTAACCTGACAACTTTTATAGAAAACTACTAACGCTGAATCATTTTCCTGATTTACACATTTTACACATTGTCATGGCTCTGATTATGACCTAATTAAAAATGACGGTGGCTGTGTTGTATATACTACGAAATATTTATATTTTCTATCCAGAAACTACAGTACCCTATGCTCAATATACCCAGTGCGATAGTAGGCCTATTAATTTTGACAGCCGTATTTTGTATGTTTTCAATGATTAAATAACGGATATAATGAGATCTTTCTTATCGCCAGTATCCCGATGCTAAAACACGTTCTGTAATACACTTAAGTACTATTTATTTACTGGGAGGTCTTCAGTTTCCGATCTAACTACTTCATTAAGCTAATTATTTTCTGGATTGAAAGCAATCAATTCCGTTTAGCCACGTACTTGGATGGTCAGCACATTTTAAAGCTCCAAACTCAATTTTAAGACAGCGGTTATGTGCGTTTCTATGTCAAGGAAACATCTATAAAACGGGAAAACGTGTTATACAAGAGCAGCATTATTATCTTATTGAAAGGATAACGTCGTGTTCTGCTTTAATGTCAGGTATCACTGCTGCAGTAATATATGTTAATTCAATGTTTCTCAACCCAGTCTTCGGGGACCTCCCCCCCTCCCCAAGACAGTCCACATTCTTGCTTCCTCCCAGCTCGCAACACACCTGAACCAAATAATCAAGTGATCAAGAACACCGATTGCCTGGTACAAGTCGCTGAGAACTGCATTGTGATTCACTGCGTTACTCTGTGTACAGTTGTACCCCTGATTATTAATTAAAATTACTAATATTATTACTAGTTAATAACAATCTATCTATGTAAGATATTTTCCAGAAGCATCCTCCACTGATGCATTAAGAGTAGAGAATGTATGGTTTCCTAGTGAGAATATAGGCCTATGGACAAAGTTTGTAAAGAATCACATGTTTAGGACTGTGTGAAATACCACCTGTGTTCAGGATTGTGCATGTGAGGAATTGTGTTGAAAGGAAAGTGTTTTAGCACCAAATATAGCTCCCTCGATTTTGAAGCCATTTCTCATTTTTCTTGTGTTGAAACCCAGCTTCTGACCAGCATTTCTCTCACTCCTGAGCAGCTCCTCTTCTTCATGAGGTTCTGCTCGAATCAGAGAGGAGCAGCGTGAAGCAGCATTTGGGCAGAATGCCCTGCTGGATCACATGCCCCGCCCCCTCAGCAACCTGACAACCAATAGGATGCTGCCAGGACGCTGAGTGTCTGCTAGAATTAGTGCAATTTATACTACATGTTACTGCTTATCAGTATAATTATCTTTATTCTCATGCTGTTGTCATGGCTGTATTTTCTAAGCTGAAATTTGCAGATCTGATGCCCCAATGATGCTCATTCATTATTTTCAAGCACTTCACCTTAATTCAGTACTCCATTTAAAGAAAAGATCTGACCGATGTCTTCTGATCTGGCCTTTAGTTTTCAGCTCAATGATCGCATTAGATCCACATCACAGTGGCTCTCTGCCTCTGTAAAATCGGCTGTGGGAGTATGGGCCCGCGAGTCAGTTCTTGGCTTTGTCCTCTGCTCTCGCATAAATGTGAGTAGATCCATAACCACTGGAACTGTCATCTTTCACATGCAATGCTAATGTCGCCTGCAATTTTCACATCCACACTAGACAGACATGTGTCCCAGTCCAATCTAAAAATCTTAGAAAAACCCAGAGAAGCTTGGATCGTTCCACCTCCACACATCACCGTTGCTTGCTGGTCTCCTGGCTGACCTTCCTGCCCTCACACAACACGAGGCCTGCACCTTATCGATAGGACATCATTCTTAACCTTCCTGCATCCATAATTATATGTGCTGTTCAGACTTGCCTATGCCCTGAATAAGACAAGCCATTCTGGAGATGGATGGATGGATGAGAGAGAGGGCCTGATTTGTATCTGATCCTTGGGGCTGGGCAGTGATGCTGGTGGTAATATATGCTGTAATATATATGAATACTGCCCAGGCTCTCGTGGTTGCATTAGGGCTGGATAAACACGGAGCCAGTGTTTGTATAACATTAACAGAAAGCACCTGTTGAAATTATGATGATGAAAAGGGGGTCCAGCAGCGTATGTCTGAGTGTCGCTGTTCTCTGACGGGCTCTGTAATTAGCTGTGTGGAAAAACATCTGAGGTTTTCGCTAATGTTGGGTTTACGGCATCGAATGTGTACGGTGCTCAGGCGCGTGTCATCGCGTGTTTAGTCAGCTTTGGCGCCCCAGCTGGTGTTACGCCCGTGTGACGTCCAGAACGCCGCTTTTAGTTTGCACTATAATTAGCTTATTAGGCAGATTCCTAGTTTGTTTCTGGGTTATGACTGTCCATCGGCATAAGACCCCCATAACACGTCTGTCAGGAAATGGGGGTCTTCGCTTTTCCAACATTTCCGACATTCCCATATTGATCTGTAAACCACTCTAATGTTGAGACATGGTTGGAGATTATTCCACAACAACCCATAATCATTCTGGCTGGATTTAGAGTTGTCAGGGGCAACGGGTCAATGGGACCCCTTCAATGGATGCTTGAGATTCGCCATAGCGAACATTCTGTTATTACCATGGCAGCCGTGAGCCTAAAAAAAAGGTTATTTTTACATTGTAGTCCTCTTAGGAAATGCACCAATAGGTCAACAGTATAAAGGAGATTAAATAAAACCAAAGAAAAAAAAGTCAAGGAGAGGTTGAGAGAAGGATAAAGAAAGACTTTTAATGCTGTCACACTACATACAGAAATGAGCAAGGGGGCTTTATTGGGGTTAACAGACAGGAGCAGTGAAACAAAACAGGACCACAAGGAGTCAAAACAGGAAGAGTAGCTAAAGGTAGGGCACAGAAAATGGAAGGAATGAGATCAATGACTGGACTAGCAATGACGAGACACACAGGTACTTAAACACACAGACTAGCATCATGTGTGACCCATCAGGGCCACAGAAGGGCCGGGCAGATGTGGTGGGCCAGATGTGACAGTACACACCCCGCAACAAAGGACAGCAGAGGGGACCAAGGGGACTGAATGGGGAACGGGCAGGACACTGGACAGGACAGAGTATGGCAGGACTGACAGAGTACACAGGTAAGACACCACAAAATGTCAAAGGAACAGAACTACAGGACAGGATAAGACAGAACAAGGCAGGGTAAACAGCATGATAAGGGGCATGGAGTCGGCTGGGGTCAGTCCAGGGACCAACAGGACAACAGGGGAGACACTAAACTACCTTTAGCCATGTCTCAGCATTACCTGGGGACCAGGTAGTAGAAGAGGCAGAGATAGAGGCAGATAGAATAAACCACACCAAGGGACTGGGGCGTAATGAATAAAAACGGGCAGGGGTGGGGGGGTCTGGGGAGTCTTCCAGACCCAGGGAAGTTGAGCAACGACCCTAGGATGTGGATCCTGCTGAGCCCATCCTCTGGCGAGGCGGAGTCAGTCTGGACCACAGGACCTGAGGGACTCGGAGGGCCAGAAGGTGCCAAGGGGCCAGCTTTACCAGGGGGCCAAGGGGACTGCAGGACAGGAGCAGGAGGGTATCAAGGGAACTACTGGACAGTTTCTCTCCCCAAGGCTGCAGCAGGAGAGGTGTCTGGGAGGATATCACCGGGCAGACCAGGGACTGGGTGATTGGCCCAGATAGTGTGTCCCTGTCTCTCCCTCCTGGAAATGGAAACTCAGCCTACCCCTCTTCTGGGCCCCCGGTTGCACTGTTGACTGTACTGAGACTTGGGACCGAGTTGGTGTGAGCATTGGGCTGAGGTGGGGGCCCACCGAGCAAGAGTTAGGGCAAGGCCCAGAGGGTCCCACTCCAGGTCTCCCGGCTGGGCATCATCTGGGTCAGCACAACCTGGCCTGGCAGCTGGGGAGTCGGACGTCGGCCTGGCAGCGGTCAAGGGCGTTGGTTTGGCGATGACCAGGGACATGGGTGCTGACTTGCCAGTGACCAGTAGGGGATGAAGGGACCATTGCCGGCGAGATGGGTGCCTGGAGGATGAATGGAGACGAAGCGGGTGCTGGCGGGACATCTGAAGACAGGGCTGGGAAAAGAAGCCCCTGTTTCACTGGGAGCCGGGGACTCAGGCTAAGCGGCCATCTCTGGGTCAGGAGCCTGGAGCGCGGGTGGAGTGGTGTGGACAGGCTCTGGAAGTGCTACAGGAGTAAGGACGGGCTCCGGAGATGCAGCAGAGGTGAAGATGGGTTACAGAGGCACGGTGACAGTCTCACCAGGTTTGTTGGGCTAAGGTGTGGCCCATCAGGGCAACTTGGGGGAGGAGACAAGAGGATCAGGCAGGACACGACTAATGCAACTTCTAAAACAACAATAGCATTAAATAACGATGATAATTATAATAATGGTAGTAATAAACATTCAGGACCTCACTCGATATTCAAGAATTCAGAATCACCAAACTATTCAACAATCCCAGAATATTTTATATTTTTTACGTCCTCCTTTCATCCAGGCAGAGATTTCATCTCCATTGCGGAGAACAATTGAAGTTCACATCATTATTGTGACGTTTTAAAGTGATATTTTCCAAGTCACCTTCTCTGTGCTCAGAAGAGCAAAACACAGAACCGAGACATTATTCTTAGTACTCCCACACCGAGCGTGATCGACAGGAAAGTAAGGGGTCAGTTTTTAATTCAAATATTTTACTGGGTACCAAGAACTGTGCAGTACTGTCCCTGAGCGGGGGGGAAATGACTTTACTATTCAGCCATGAAATAAAGCAATAAAACAGCAGAGTCATTTAAGGGCCAAAGAATATTTACTGTGTGTTACAAGCTGTAACATTATTTGCTAGGAATGAGGCAAGTGGACCCCAGAGCTTCATAATGTCGTCACACATCTGGCACAAACTTGATTTGCAGTTATCTGGCACCAGTGTGGGTAGACCTTCCATTCATGTAACCCAAATGATCCAATGGCACCATATGTGTAACTGGTTTTCACTGGTTCTGTATCACTGGTTTTGCTGTGCGCCCTCTTCAGATGGTCTTCTGAACTGCAACAAGTTGACGGTCACGGTGCAGGGAACAGGTGTCAGTTACACTCCATCCAATGTCCTCTTCCTAACAGGGACAGAGACTTGTTAGATATCGCTGTATTATTATACCTTAAGAAACACATTTCTGCTCACTGACATTATACGGTAATAACAGCACAGCTGTTTAGCTATTGCTCAATTTGGTTTCACATAATTTATAAGGTCTCTGTGGGGATTGGGCCTTAAATGGAAACATTTACCATTTCATTGGCTAGGTTTGTCTACGGAAAGGCATTGGCCCTGGTGACCACAGAACATCCTCACAGGAAGTGGTGTGACTTCACTTCCTCCCAAAGGGGACATGGCCCAGGCTTCTCCCTACACTTTACTGTAATTCAGGGCCTAAGTAAGGAGCCGCAGACTGAAGTTTCGCTGCCTCCGAGGAGCCGCTACACGGATTATACAGCAAAGCTTTGATGAGCGCCTCATCCCCCCCCTGCACCGGAATATATAAACACAGTCTTTTGCTTTCCACTCACGTCCCGCTTCTGAACGCCTTGTTTCCTGTCAAATGACACGCTTGTGTCAGTCACTTGCCACTGATTGTTTTCTCCCCGGCGTCCTAAATAAGTTGTTCATCATGTTCGATTTGCTCCACCCCTCGTTGCATGAGCCCCCCCCCCCCCAGTAATAAAAGCAGTATCTTGTGGCATCAGGTGCTGGTGAATTGGCGCGTTTGGTCAAGCGGGGGAATGACAGCCTGATTGAAGGGCTTTGTGTTCCTTTTAGGGCGGGCTCATTACAACAGACGACCAATCAAAATGTAACACAATGTCAAAAGGCCATCTGAGTGCTGAGAAGCAAGCTTAGCATAGTGCATAGCTGGAGATTTGAATCTGTAAGCTTCGCACAACAACAGAACCCTTCTGGAGATGCGAGCCACTGTTATTTTTCCCTGAGAGCCAGTGTCCCCGTCCGCTGGCCTCCACGCGTAGGGTGGGGTGTGTATTTCCTGTTGGGGAGCCCCACGCCGGTGTTTCCAGCGCTGCTGTCCTCGGCTTTGCTTATAAACATGAAAGACGGAGCCCAGGCAGCAGCAGGCTGCTCTCTGCTGTGCTGGTTACTCACAGCGCCGCCCGCCGGGCCCTGTTACCGTAGAAACAAAGTCAAAATATGTACTCATTTTTATCCTTGCCCTCTGGGGTTGTGCAAAGTTTGTTTCATTTTTAATACTTCTGCCAGTGTGTGTGTGTCTGTCTGATTGTGTGTGTATATGTGAGTATGTGTGTGTCTGTCTGTCTGGCTGTGTGTGTGTCTGTCTGTCTGGCTGTGTGTGTGGTGGATGTGTGTGTGTGTGTGTTTGTCTGACTCTAGCCCCGCGGGTCTCATCTTAAGCCCTTTCTTCCACTTCCCGGTGGATAATGAGCTAAAAACAGACGTTGGTGCCTGACTTACCTAAACGGCTTTGTAGGCTGTGGGGGTAATTCAGCTGGACTTTTGATATGTTGACTGGTGATAGAATCGAACTTTATGAAGATCCATATTTTTAATGATTTGGGCAACTGAAGAGCGGAGATATCAATGTTTTATTTTTCTCACTTTTTAAAGTAAAAAACTGAAAATTCTAATTCCTTGTAGTTTAGAGAGAGTTGTCCTGAATACCATAGGAGGTTAATTTTATCCTGACCCAGGCTGCTGGATATTCCCCATAATCCTTTATAAATTCTTCATAATGACACCAAGTTCACCCCATTTTCTGTTCCTTTGTGTTCAGCTCATTATTTTGTCTGCTTCCAAATTGATAAAAGTCTCGATGCCTCACCAATTAGCCATGATCCAGCTAATTAGACACTAAAGCTGGATGCAAGATGGGGGGTGGTAGCCCCAGAACCTGGAAGGCGGGGGGGGGGGCACACCACAGAAATGCCACAGGACTGGGGATAGAGACAACGTGTGACAGGAGGCATGTGGTCAGAGAGAGCCAGTGTGAGTTACAGTGAAGAAAAAAGGAAAATAATCACCGTGGCAACCCCTGTAATATAGCTCAGTGTTCACATCCCACTGAGCAAAGAGCAAAAGAGTGTGAACGACCGGATCATGCTGAAGTCAGCTGCCTGACAGTTACCATATATCACAGGGTAATGGTTACAGAGTAATACCATAGTGTAATATTTACAGTGTAATGTCATAGTGTAATGGTTACTGTGTAATATTTATGAGTGTAATATTTACATTGTAATGCCATATCGTAATCGTTACAGTATAATAATCAAACCATAATATTTACATTGTAATATTACAGTATATTGCTTACAGTTTATTTTCATCTGCCGTGATGTCATAGTCTATCGCCTTTACAAGAATTCAACCATCCCTCATAATGTAACAGCCTCATGGTAGTGCGGGTGCAGGAACCAGGTCACATGACCAGGGGGGCACTCCCTCCCCCCCAGTCTCCTCCACAGGCGCAGGAGCCCATGGCCTCCTGGGAACATTAGGAGTGGGCGAGCGCCTACGGCAGGCTGAGCAGCATCATTGTTTGAAGTTTAATGAAGAATCATATTGATGCCCATTATTATATTAGCTGTCAGCCTTATTTGCACATAAATTGAGGAGACTTGATGTTCTATTTAATGTTTGTTATTTTCTGAATGTCAGGAATTAGACTGATACTTGCAGAAAATTGATGGAGGCGGAGCCGTGACTCACCACCTCAACACTCCTGGGTTGCGGGTTCGAATCCTCCGCTGCCCATATGGGGCAAACTGTGTGAGGCACGGAAGGTATGCAAACTCCACACACACAAAACGGCCAAACCCAATCCGAGCGATGTGTGGTAACAGCCCCCCCCCCCCCAACCCTGCATGGCACCATGTTAGTTTCTTCATTAAAATCATTATCAGAGCTCTGAATTATTTTTAAAGCAAATCTAAGTTTCTTTTTGCTGTCTGGGGGAAATGAATGCACACTCAGCTGCTAATTATCCCTCTCGTTAGACTGTCATCAGCACTGATGGCATCTTGTCTTGTATGAATTTGCATGTATGTTTTGATGTTTTGATGAGACCGGGAGTTACAGATTGACTTGACTGAAATCAGCATCGCGGACATCATTAATCTCTAAGGCCGACTCGAGGCCAGATTTTTATACACGTCGATCAAACCTGTTGGTAAATATAACTGGAATTCTCCTGGAATTTTTGGTCTAGTTTGCTTAAAATGACAAAACGGGAGTGACCGTCCCCAAAGGAATCAGCAGAGACCCTAATAAGCGAGGAGACACAAGAGCATGTGTCAAGGGCAACCAAGTGCAGTGGCCCCCAACATACTGTCAGGCCGCTGTGATTGTCACATCATCTCATTCACACGCAGCGAAGCAGACGGGCTCAGCGGAGCTGAAGAGCATCCAGATTAGCAGTGGCGTCACTGCGGATGGAGATGACCTGGGGTTCTGCTGGACCCCGAGGGAGCGAGAAGGAGAAAGATAGAGGTGCACCCACTGGGTATGGGGGGGGTTGCATGACTATAAACAGACATGCCAGCTTCAGCTATGTCTGCGAATCCTGTGGAACATGCCAGAGCCTCCACAAACACTCTGGCGATGAGACTTGTGCTGGCAGGAGGCAGAGTGCGTGGTCATGTGGAGGTCATGTGATTTACGTAAATCTGGAGGAGGCGGAGTCTTGCGCTCATTCTGACACCAGGGAGACCATATGCCAGGTGTGAGCCTTTATTAAAGTCTCTAAATCGGGACATTACACACTGGCCCTTTCCTGCAGGGAGTTTGGGACATGTGTGATCCTCAAGCGCGTGATCCACAAGTCCAATCCAGCTCCTCAATCCTTAGATGGTCCTTACTGGGTAAAGAATGCAGTTCCATGTCTTAGACTCACCAGACTACTACACAGTTTAATAGTCTAGTTCCATTACTTTTGTCCATATTTAAATGAAATTTACAAATCAATGCCCCAAAAACAACAATCTTATCTAATGGTTAAGTTTAATATTGTAACTGCAAGGCCATTTAAAAGAATGACCCCCCCCCCTTGTTTTCTGAAAGCATGCAGCCCTCAGAGAGTGAAGAAGGTTTCAGGCATTAATCTCTATGTTACATTTGTACCTCAATTCTCACAACCAGAATTTTAACCATCTGGCTTTTTAAGATTAAACAAACAATTCATTGTGGTCTCTGGTAGCTAAGAGGACTCACCGGAATCCAGTCCAAGACCACAGGAAACACCCCCGCTGAGAAGGAAGTATCTCGCAGTGTGTTGCCCCTTCTCAGTCTTAGATTGTTGGGAGTCCATAGCTGTGGAATAAGATCTAGTGTGTGTGTGATCCAGGTATAGCTTACCTTGTGGGGACCAAATGTCCCCACAATGTGATGAAGACCGGTTTTTTTTTTTTTACCTTATGGGGACCAGTTTCCTGGTCCCCATATGGGAAAACTCTATTTTATAAAAATACATGACTGTAATGAAAAAAACTAAAAATGCAAAAACTCCTGTATTTTGTTTGGTTACTGAGTGAGTGAATGAGTAAATTACACCAGGAAGTAACTACAGGTTACTGTGAAGGTCATTGTACAAGTTACTGTGAAGGTCATTGTGGAGGTCATTATGAAGGTCATTGTACAGGTTACTGTGAAGGTCATTGTGGAGGTCATTATGAAGGTCATTGTACAGATTTCTGTGAAGGTCATTGTGGAGATTATTGTTGAGGTCATTGAACAGGTTACTGTGAAGGTTATTGTGGAGGTCATTATGAAGGTCATTGTGCAGGTTACTGTGAAGGTCATTGTGGAGATTATTGTTGAGGTCATTGTACAGGTATGATTGTTATCATTCAGGTAATTATATTGATTATTCTACAGGTCAACAGCTGACACAGTAGAAACTAGTGCTGAAAGAAATACTTGATGGATAACCGATAATGACCTGCCCATATGATCCTCTCGTATGCCACGCCTTCTAATTAACCTCGTGTGCAATCCCGCTTGTGACCAGCTGTTTCCAGTTATTCCCGTTCAATCATGTGCATTTAGTCTGCGTCCAAGTCCGTTTACCCAAGTCCGGTCATTGAAGTGTAGAATAGAATGCCTTTTATAGAATGCAGTGTACTAAAGTCTGTTACGTGTCGACTCGTCTGCCTATAATAAAAGCCCTGTGTGTGGAATCTCCGTCTGCCTGACCCTGACTCCCGGCTCCCTGCTCGCTCGTCCAGCACACGTCATCACAGATCGTCACAAATAATTCAGAATTGTCATTATGGATAAATAACGCATATAATGCGGTGATTTGAAAATACATATCTCAGAGATTCTTAGTTCCACAGTAAAAGGAATATCAGGGCAGAAGATGGGGCTAATCAGAGATGACCCCGGGAGCCAGTCTGACCAGGTTTTTAGCCAGCTCTGAACCAAGCAACTTCTCCCCAACAGTGCCAGCAGGATACTTACTCCAAAGGCCGCCCCATCCCCGTGTGAGCACACAGTCACAGTGCCCTCCTTGTTCTGATTACAGCCGGCACCCAGCCAGTCTCCATCTGCAGCCTCTTGTTCTTCAGTCATGATTAGTATTCATGTGGTTCTTCAGGGGTCTGTAGGCTTGCATTGTCATCCCCCCCCCCCCCGACACACACACACACACACACAAGCCATACCACGAAGCAAAGTCCTTCAAGATTTAATGCATGTAATTGCCCCTTTAAAACTAGCATTCATCCTTGCCAATAGAACTTTGATGTAACATAGCATCCATTCTATCTACGGTAAAGTCACTGCAGTAGAGGGGATTTTCATTGATAAAGTGGCCTTCACCAGCTGTGTGTGGGCTGCACCAGCATCCGGGGACAACTCATATCTGTTTTTTTATTCCCACTTACCGCCAGCAAAAGTTTGAGCTCTCAAAGATAATGAATAATACCACGGTACAGCAGATAAATTCATTATGCGCTCATTTTGTGAGCCCTGTACGGGCACAGCGGTCTCCCCCATAATACTATAAGCCGATTCTGATGACCGCTTCATCGCTGACTTATTCATAATAACGTGTCCTCATTTTCATATGCTGATGCAATGCTGGAATTTGGCCAGAAGAAGGCAGTAAGGAGCTTTTATTTCCATATCATAGGAAGCCCTCGGTTCTGCTCCCCGATTCTGGCGTCATTCAGGTGTCATTTGGGTGGGATTTGAGGGGCATGGAGAACCTGGATGTTCCAAAACAGAAGCTCTCAGAGATCAGGGATGTGAGCCAGTGTCTCCTTCACTACACCACTGGGGATATTTCAGAGGCATAGAGGAGCAGACTAGCATGTACTTCCTTCTGTATGTCTGTCTCTTCACCTGGACAGCATGGTTTCAGTGAACGTATCAGTTCATTCTGTCAGGACTGTGGCAGACAGATTCCACAGGTGGGACTGAATGAATTACAGGGCTCAGTGACCTGAAAATAACCATCAATCCTGTGTCTGATTCTTGCAGGTGGCTCTTTGTCACTGCTCCCTGTAAATCTGGCCTTGTCCACGGAAGCTGCATGCTGATTGGACCACGCTCCGCTTCTGTTTCCTCGTCGATATGGAAACAGCATCCCTACAGTCACAGGGATTCTTCTCAGCACAAAGAACTTCTGATGTCTAGAGCGACTTGTCCATGACTGACATCTAAAAGAGAAGTAGATTGGGAGAGGGTGTGTGTCTGTGTCTCTGTGTGTGTCTGTGTCTGTGTCTCTGTGTGTGTCTGTGTCTTTGTGTGTTTGTGTGTATGCATACTTCTCTCTATGAGTACTGCCATATGCCTTTGTGTACAGGCCTCATACGTGTGTGGGGGCGGTTTTGTGTGGGAGAGAGACAGACAGAGAGTGTGTGGGGGTGTCTGTTTGGGCACATCTACACACATTTTTACATTTTTGCAAAAATACACACGCAGAGATCATTATTCAGGAAAACATACTGATGCACGGTGCCAATCAACGCACTGACACACTGATCGAGATTCACACACTGGCCCACAGACAGAAACACACCAGCTGAGAGTCACACACACCGATCAATATTCTCATCTTGTATGGACCACTTAAGGCTGCATTTCTGCCCCAAAAAAAGGCAAATGTAAAACTCTCAGGCTGGGATGAAGAATAGAACTATGTCACACAGGCCTGGACAGACCTGTGACATCACAGAGAATGAGGGACCAGTAGAGTTGTTGCCACACTGACCCTGCCCCAGTCCCAACCCCTCACTCACTGCGCAACATAAAGCATCTTAAACCAGCGAGTCAATGACATAGAGGGCTATCTCTCTCTCAATCTATGCATCATGCTGCTGACATTTCCGAGTGAATCAATGAGGTATAAAGACAGTCATTTACTCTATGAGGACTTTGCCTGAGTGCTCAGAGGTGGTCAGGGCTTGCTGGTCGAGGTGAGTAGAGTAGCAGCGTTAGCGTGCCCTCGTCAGCCGTCAGAGTGGGGCCCACCTGCTGCTCTATGTGCAGAGCAGTGAACAAGCCAGTCACCGTGTTTGGTGCCTCACCGGTAACCGTCACTGGCCAACTCCAACCGCCATCCTCCTGCACTCCTCTTCCTTTGCATGCTTAACTGACATGGAGAATTTGGGAAACGGGGGTACTCCTCCTCAGTCTGGGGGCCATTTTCCAGCAGGCACCTGCAAAGCCGACCTTGGGGGGCCTTGCTACACCATCTGCAAGTCTGCGGGTCCTGGGTCGTCCACCGAGTCATCTTTTTCCGTCGCGAGCGGGAGATGACGCCACTGTCACTTTGGGGATTCAGAAGCTGTAACTCAGCATTGGCTGGGCAGAGCCCATTTCTTTCCCACCATTTAGCTTTGCGGGGGCTGAACAGGAGCAGAGGGTGGGGGCTGAAGTGCCTCCACACCGTGCACAGAGAGGGATGGAACCTCGGCCAGGGCCTGCTGTTGTGACCATGGTTACAGGGCATCTCCGCAGCCTGCAGCACCTTGGCTCATGATGCCCACTTTTTAAAAAAAAATTCCAATTAGTTACCACATGACTTCACAGTTTATAGTGATTAGATTTAAGATTTAGTCAAACCTAACTGCATGTGATTTCTTATCCATCGCTTTTATGGAAAGTGTTAGAGAGAGGATGGGGCAGGTATGGGAGGAAGAAGCATGTGACCAGGGTTGCCACGGCGATTGCTGATTGCTTCCACCTGTCCTCTCCTTTTTGCTCTTTCCTGTCCTGCCGCCCTCAGCTCATCCATCTGGGTTCCAATTCAGCCCCCCCTCACCCCACCCCATCTTTTTATTTTAGTGTTCCTAGGCTGTCAGCCCTGTTCATACCCCACACTGGTCACACTGGACAGGCACCCCGCTTCTGCTGGTTGCACAGCACCGCCCCCTGCTGGTATTCGGCTTTGATGTCGCTGACTAGGGTGAGCTTCTCCAACTGAGGGGAAACATCTTGTGGTCTCCTTGCAGCATTGAACAGATGCCTGCCCTAAAATCGGCTCACGCAGCGGGAGAGGTGGCCGGCACGGAAGAGCCAAAATTAAGGAGGTAAACGGCCCGGTTCCGTTGTGGTACCGCTCTCCCACATGCCGGACCGCAGATCCTGCAGCAGCCTATCAGACTCCAGCCTAGCCCCTGTTTCTCTCGCGATTGAACCAAAGTCTTCCACACCATAATCAGATTAGCTCGATGCCTCAGCTCTATTCACAGGAAGCGCATAGCTCGGCCAGGCATTTTGGTATTTTATTCGAGAGAAAGTTAATTTCTCCCACGAGTGCCTTTCTGGTCCGCTTGGAGGAGATGTTCAGGACACCCTCTAAAGTGGCTTTGCTTGGCAAGCGTCCACACTTTGGATCTATAATGGGAGACAATCAGGGGCTTTTGTGTTAAATCGTTTACCATAATCCACAAAAAGCAGCAACGATTTTGCCACTACAAATTCAAGTGAGGATTTTGAATAATGTACATGAAATAATAACAGTTAAGCTATATGGAAAAGATAGAGGACAGATGAAGTCACAGTATTGTTAGTTACAGGACAAGAAATAATTATACAGCTACAGTTATAGGGCACATAGAGTAACAATATCATTACAGATATAGTAACTATATTGTCCAGATTTTGGATGGTTATTATGTTAAACAAAGTGATTAAAGGTTATTATTCTCCAGTAAAACTTAAAGTACGCAGGCAGGTGGGAACCTTTATGGAGAAGCTTCATGTTGCGTTGGGGGTCAAAAAAGTGTAGGACATTTGGTGAGAAAGAGCAAGGGTGTTTGTAACTTGGGCCACAATGAAATGATGTATCCTTTGTATTTAGGGTGGGACAAGAATCCGGAACATCCGGGGATTTTTACCGTCCTCTCTGCTTCTGTTTGTGAGTATTGGAACTGGTCTTCGGCTAGAATATGATGTAAAGTGGGTTCATGAGAAAACAAGTATGGTCAAGTACGCTTGTTGAGAAACATCCCAGGCGTAGCAGGTAGTGGGGGGGTCGGCAACACAGATATGTAACCTGAAATTCACCCTCCCTTCCCCCCTCCCCCTGGAAAGCCACTGCTGTGCTCCCCTTGAAGGTACTTAACCTGAATGTCTCCAGGAAAACATCTCACTGCATAAATGGCTGAAATTAAAAGTCAATTTAGGTGATGGCATCAGTTAAACAACAGCATAGAAGAGAAAGGTGGTAATTGCTTGCAAAAATGTCACGAATGCTTAACGATCAGTTATATGGCTACTCAGCATACGTACAAAAGCCATTAAGGGCATAGTAACGTGGCCTGATATGAACTTAATGACGAACTTTATTCCATAAATGAATCATGTGCTGTATATTAGCTGGTGTCTAATTAAGCCTTTTACGATAGATTAAATATTTAATGGTTAATCAAACCCAATAAATGTCATTTAATACTTACAATCCTTATTATCGTTAATCCTTATTGTTTTTTAAACACTCATATTTTATTTTATTATTAAAAATTCATCTTTATCAGGGGAAGCTGTGAGTTAGCAGGAGGCAGGCTGCATGGGGGAGTGTAGGAGGAGGCGCAGAGGCTGATGGCGGAGGTCTCCAGGACGACCGGCAAGCGCTCAGCAAATACAGACCAGTCACACCACAAACAGGCTAATCACTGCTCTCAAGGGGAGTGGCCTCAGTCACCTATCAATCTGTCCCATGTTTCTTATCTATTGGCGCTTGGCTCATCTAGTCTGCCCGTAGTGAGCAAGCTACAGACTGTATTAAGTATTATGAGATGCTCCTGCTCCTTCAGTGTCACAGAGTCGGAACCATATTTATTTGTGACACTCTGGGCTTCACACGACCCTACATCAGTGGGTCAAACTGGGACCATCGCACCCACAGGCCTCATTTTACTGGTCACCTGCCAGCCTGAGAGCTCTGAATAGGCTCTGACAGCATTTCCATAATCCGTACCCAGCTGCCTTGAGGGGGGGATTCCTGATTTTGGGGTGATTCAGCAGCATTTATGTCAGTCAAGCATGTAGGCTTGCGGTTTCTCCTCCGCTCTGATTGGTTGACATGCTCCTCCGTTGCTGCCCCTTAACCAATAAGTCTCAGGCTCCAGTCACTCCCACAAGTCATGTCAGCTATAGATAATCCCCGTCCATGATCATCAGGCTCGTGCCCCATTTTCGGCTCCCAGTGTGGCTCATGTTGCCCTCACCCCCAAAATCAGGTCTTCACAGAAACACGGTTAGTGCTTCTTCACTGCTGGGTATTTAATCTAAGAATATTTAAACTGTGATCAATGTGGCCATTGACTTCCTGTTTCTTGTGCAGGGCTGATAAAATCTGATTTCAGCTCTGTTGTGACATGAAAGGTATAATAGATGGTGAGCATGTGTAAACAGCGTGTCTGTTCTCAGTTTAGAAGGACGTGAATAAAGCATCTCCTCAAATGAACCTGGAGGTCAGTTATCATCCTCACCGCCATTATCAATGCCCATGAAGCCGCTGTAATGATGAACACCATGTGTGTGTGTGTGTGTGTGTGTGACAGAGAGAGAGCGAGACAGAGCGACCTCTCCACAGATAGTGTTTATAGTGATCCATCCTAATAGCTTTGGATCTTAAGCTGTAAGAAGACCCCTGCCGGTTTTCTGAGACGGAGGAGTGATGTAGTGATGACTGAGCCAAGCATTCAACTTTCCCAGGACCCAGACTGCCCCACTTTTTCTCCCAATTTGTTTTCTGCCGCCGGATCACTAAGAAGACTGTTACCACCCCGGGCGCCTAATCAGCATGAAGAGCGTAACGGCGGTGGAATGTGTCGACCGCGCCGGGCCGGGTCTGGTTAAGCGAGGACTCGTTAGCTTTGAATTTAGTTTGAGTCGGCTGAAGGGTGATGGGGGAGCAGCCCCGGGTACGGTCATCGCGGCCTGAGGATGAGTGGCGCCATGATGCCCGCCTCGCCCGCTCGGTGGGAGTCGCCGTGGATCACAGGATCCTGCGGGCCGTCTGAAGCACATCCTGGGAGTCAGATCACAGCGGCTCCTGACTTTTACATCCATCTTTCCCTCTTTTGTTTTTTTATTTTCTCATCTTTTTATCTTGCCTCGCACCCCCTGGAGAGAGAAGAACAGTAATGAGCTCAAGGGGGAATAAAAGTTGATTTAGCACAATTTTAAATTATTCACTCTCTCAGTGTGTCTCTTAAACCTCAGAAATATTACAGGGAATAACTTGAGAAAGTTCCCGCCTTAACAGAGGTGTGACGGCCTTCATCTGGCCATAACACGATGTCCGCATGGTGTTCTCCTGATGTTCACATGATCTGATCTAAATTGTTTTAGCATATCTTTTCATGCCCTCCAGTCCGGGGTGTGACCCCAACCTAACCCTAACCTCCTGCAGCCCTGACCAGGATAAAATCCATCCATTCATATCTGGCAGTTTTACTCTTCCTTAAGGTACAACAGCAGCTCTACTTCTGGGATCTTTATGGGCTTAGCTTTTTAACCACACCGCTACCAGATGGCAGCAAATTGAGCAGGGGGGCTGTGACACCGGGTGCAGCTTGCACAGGCCTCCTGCTGGATGTGTGTCCCTCTCAGGGCCACTCCTGCCAGATGCCGGCCGGGCAGTGAGCCAGGGAAGTACACAGTCCCCTGGGGGTGAGAGGCGGGCAGACGTGGCTGCATTAGGCCCAGTCAACTGCCCAGGCTGAACGTGGTGTCCTCTAGCGCCCCCTTTCACCCCAGCCGTATCCTGCGTCGCCGTCTCTCCAGCTTCCCGCCCCAAAGTTTCATCTTTCTGAAGAATCTGGGACACACTGCCATTGGTGAAAAGAGCGGTTTAAAGGCCAAGGACGTGCCCGGCATTTGGGGGGCCCGTGGGTGAAGGGTGAGGGAGCTCGAACCCGCAGCACACATGCACAACCCCCTGTTGGATTAATAGCTAGCTGGGTCATAAACGAATCAGATTCACAACCGCCCCCCCCCTCCCCGGAGCTCCACCTGCCCCCATCCCACGTCATGCAAATTATCCCAATTATCAGCTACATTCAGGTCACTAAGCCCCCCCCCCCCCACCAGCTGCAGAGCCGCCTGTCCATTTTATGCCACGTGTGTGTGCATGCATGTGTGTGTCTGTGTATGCGTCTGTTTGTGTGTGTGTGTGTGTGTGTCTGTATCTGTGTGTGTGTGTCTGCTTGTGCTTATGGACATATGCATAGGATTTATGGGGTCAAATTTTGAGAAAATGTTTTCAAGAAGATATTGGATTTTTTTTTACATTGCATTAATTATTAAGCATTTATTTGTGTCTGTTCTGGGGGAATTTCCCCCAAGGTCACCCATGGAGGTAGACAGCACCCCAGTGTGAGGAAGCCGTAACACAGACCAAACTACAACCTTTGTGTTTCATCTGAACAAAAAGGCGAAAGTGTTTTTAGCAAAGCAGATAGTGGGCGGTATCCCCCATGACGCATCCGGGGGCCACTCTGCGCGTGGGAGGCGAGGTGGGGGGCCTGAGCACCAGGCCGCAGTCCCGGCAGTGCATCCCCTGGGTGAGGCTGAGCGGGCCCCGCTGATCTGCCCCCGGGGCTGAGACTTTATCTCAGCAGCTCGGGACACACGTTGCGCCATGACACTACACAAATGCACCGTGGACACTAGTGAAGCTCAGGCTCTCCACATAAAGACATGTGGGCACCATGGAAGGGCGGGTGGGAGGCTTTTCTAGGGCTCGACTGAATCGCAGAGCGCTGGGGGGAGGCGGGGGCAGCCCTGGGACTGTATGGGAGCACTGTCACTACCCAGGCCAGACCCAGACCAGAACTGAACCATAACCAAGGCAAACCAAACCCAACCCAGGTCGACGCCAGTATGGAACAAGGCCAGAAACAAACCAGACCCAAGTCAGATCCAGGCTAAACCTGTACTAAAAATGAAAAAGATTAGATTCCACACCAGTAACTCACACCAGTATTTCTCTAGTTTAGGTTTAGTTTAATCTTGAACAGAGTGAAAAGCAGCTTCGATGGAGACTTCTTCATCAGGATGCTCCTGTGATCCATTTCTCCAAAATGTGTCCGGGCCTTATGACAATCCATGCCCACAATCCTGAAATTAGCTGTAATGGCTGGCCTGGAGAACATCTCACGGTGGTTGTATCTCCACATGGCCTGACCTGGAGAACATCTCAAGGTAGCTGTATCTCCACACTGTGGATGGCTGGCCAAGAGCACATCTCACGGTGGCTGTATATCCACAAGATGGTCAGTTGGCCAGGAGCACATCTCACGGTTGCTGTATATCCACACAGTGGACGGCTGGCCAGGAGAACATCTCACGGTGGGTGTATCTCCACACGGTGGACGGTTGGCCAGGAGCACATCTCACGGTGGCTGTATATCCACACGGTGGATGGCTGGCCAGGAGAACATCTCACGGTGGCTGTATCTCCACACGGTGGACGGCTGGCCGGGAGAACATCTCACGGTGGCTGTATCTC
>JAOYFF010000046.1:3725461-3771413 GCA_025773925.1 Cryptomyrus ogoouensis
TCACGGTGGCTGTATCTCCACACGGTGGACGGCTGGCCGGGAGAACATCTCACGGTGGCTGTATCTCCACACGGTGGTTGGCTGGCCAGCAGCACATGTCACAGTGGATTAACCGGAGTCTGTCAGCTGCAGGGGGGGGCTGATGCTGTAACACTGAGGGAACTGCATAACCCAAATAATTTTGTAGTGCAGATCCAGCTATGTGGGTGAGATGCCAACTTGCTGGATCGGATCCCTGCGGATAAAACCTTCTCCAAAATATCTGTGCGATTTGCGGCAGAGCTCCTGGACTGAGGCATCACGTGAGCGGCGTAGGACCGGCCCTGCTCCGGTTTCCGTGCCGAGCCATCTGGCCGGCTGTGCCAGGGGCCCACCGCGTAGGGGGGGCCTCAGCAGCTGCCACGTTCTTTAGGGGCGACATGCCATGGCGGGCGGCGGTGTGCGGCACGCAGATCCCTGCATGTATTAAACCAACTCATCACGCCCAATTAGAAGCCCAAGCTACAGGTCGTAGGACTGTCTGTCTGTTGTGCTATTAAAAGGGGAAACTGGGAAATCCCCACCGAAATCAGTGTACATTCTCAGCATTGACTGCATCTCCTGACTGCCACAAGCATGCAGCATACATTCTGACACCACAAACTCAGCAAAGAATAAATACAGACAGAATTCAGGGTGGCTTACAGGCTAATCAGCTAACAGGCCACATAGCGGTGCTCGAGGCTCCTAAGGTCAGCTGGGTAGATACGGCTCGCATCTCCGAGCCAGCCTGGGATGGGGGGGAGGCTTCTCGCAGTCATGGACAGAAAGATGAGGAGACAGCTGTCGGTTTAGTCATTAGCCATGTTATCAGTGACCCATTCTACGCAGCAGTAGGTCGCTCCGGGATACTTCCCCGTCTTGTCACAGCAGGCTTTTCATGAACAATGGCCTGGGACAGATGTGGTTGGCATCTCCACTGGAACGCATTTTCCTCGGGCCCTGTGCCAGCTTCGAATTCACCTTTCTGCCCTCACAAGGCAGCTGGTCATGAGTTCTGCCAGAGACTGCCTCTATGACCTGCCTCTATGAACTTTTTTTTTTTTTATTCAAATCCCCCAAAATTTTCCACTAAATATTTGGATGCTCTCAGGATAGCCTGCTAGCACCTGCTAGCGAGTAGCCAGCATCCTTGGTTTGGGTTGTTATTATTGTACATGGCCCAGTGGGTTAGGATGCTGTTGTTATAGTCAGAAAGTTGCTGGTTTGAATCCCAGAGTCAGAAGAGTGTTGTCACTGTTGAGCCCCTGAACAGGGCCCTTAACCCCCAGTTGCTCCAGGATTAGCTGACCCTGTTTTCTCAATGATATGTTCCTTTTTTAATGAGTCCAGCAAATAATAATGAGTGCTGTTATTCCGAAGCTTTGCAAGTGTTTTTGTCCAAAGTGGTTCAGGTAAAGTTCCCTTCAATCCACAGCATCATGGAACCTGAAGCGACGCCTCAGATGACAGTCCGCCCCCTGTGCCCTGCCCCCCAGCGTCCGCCCCCAGTGCTCCGTCCCCAGCGTCTGCCCCCAGTGCTCCGCCCCCAGTGCTCCGTCCCCAGCATCTGCCCCCAGTGCTCCGCCCCCAGTGCTCCATCCCCAGCGTCTGCCCCCAGTGCTCCGCCCCCAGCACCCTCCTCCTCTCCCTTTTCATTATACAACAACCTGCAGCCCCTTTTATTTACTTCTTTTAAAGCGAATAACTGACAGAACTCTGCCAGCCGGGGATCCTGGGCAGGCCTGCCCATCATCTGCCTTTACGCAAGTCTTTTTTACGTAACACGCAGATGGGGGATCTGCCTCCGCCGCCACTGTCGTCGTTAAGTTCTCCGTCTGCCCATAATGCGGATTCTCTAACAAACCTGGCATGCCAGCTAAGCCAGGCGGAGCCGCCAGCTGCTGGAGCGAGGTCTCGCTCATCCACCGACCATCATCTGCGGAATCCGGGGCCCCTCCGTCCCTCCTCTGGGGTTCACACCTCACGTCTATGGTCATGGTGAGCTCTGACTATGCTCATTACAGAAGGGGGGGCTCCCTGCCCCCTAGAGGCAGAGGTGAGATGTGCTTCCTACATGTTTTCAGATTCTTTTAGATTCCAGACACATTAAACGGCCTCTGCTTTCTCAGAGCTGGCATACCTTCAGAAATGATTCACTGTCATGTAGCATCTAATCACTTTTGGATCTCATGACACAGAGCAGTGAACTTACTGAGCTTCGTAGGTCCACAAGTTAACAGCAACACACGCACGCACCCTTTCTTACCACCTCCTGCTCTTCAGGTTCTCAAACGAGTGGAACGCAGAGGGATGCCAACTGAATGACAGAGAGAATGAAGGAGAGGAAACGGTTCTCCAGGCCAAAGGAAGGAAGGGTTTGAAGGCATCTCCAGGACGTCAAACATTTCACGTCAGGATTCATTATGGATTATTCTTGGCTGAAAGGTGATCAGCTAAACGAGCCAAAGGTCCCTCTGCATGGTTCTGAAAACACTGGGTTGTCGACATCAAGGGTCGACACTTGTATGATTTCACAGACCAAAAGGAATGGGGGAGGATGAATACTTTCAAAGCGTGCCATTTTTACAGTTCTTTACCTTTGTCTCTCTTGCAAGACATCATACTTTTCGCAGAAGCATCTCCTGACTTGGTGGAAGAGAGAGTTCACAGTTCACAGGTCCTACCTCCCTCCCCCATTTTTTGGTTCACCCTCACAGCTGGAGATGGCATTCTTCTGTGAGCTCAGTTCTGATCCCGAATGTCATCTGTTCAGGCCAGAGGCCGAGCTTTCAGGTTTGGGTCTGAGAGTGGCGTGTCAGATGCTCATGTGTCACAAGGTGGGTAATTCAGCACCTGAGAGTAAAAATCCAGAACAATATTTTGTTTCAACCAGCAACTTGAGTATAAAGAGTCACAGTCACTCAACTGGTTGATTGAAACAAAATGTTAGTCTGGACTTTTACTCTCTGGACCCGAACCGCTCCCCTTTGGTGGCAGAGGGGATGTCACGGCGCCTCATTTACACACTGAGTAATCTGAGCACTTACCGCCGCCGTGTTGACGCCCAAGGGTCTGTGAGCCCAGGCGAGGTTTCAGTGGAGGATCGATCAGGCAGCTCACGCGTAACCAGATGCCTGCTGCCATTTTTATCCTTCCCGCTGTTTTGGAAAAGGTGAGGGGGGGCTATTTCTGTGTCAGGAGGGGGCCTGCAGGTCAGTTATCAGGAGAAATACCTACATGTGGATCAAGCCTTTGGCCACCGGAGGGCGCCGAGTGGCAGGCTAAGGTCTCGCCACTCTCTTCTTAACTTGCGCCAGGAAGCTGCTGAAGCTTCCGTCACCCTGAAATATCATGGTCTCATCGTGCACCATTATGACCCTAAACAGAATCCGGAATCTTCCATTTTGCCTTGAGCTCCCTGAAGCTGAACGCAGCACCTGATCAGATCAAAAGACTCGTAAGATGTGTATTCTCTGCTGCTACAAAGGAATGGATGTTTTTAAATACACCTTTAGGCACCTTTCAGCTCCTGCGCAGGGACAGGCGGGCTCAGCCCCAGCCAGGGAGAAGCAGCACTTTCACATTAATGCTTGAGGTGCCCTTTTTGAAAGCCTGGTCTCAGCATCTGCAGCTGTTTGCCGCTGAAGCACCGGCTCCTGTCCCTGTAGACAGCCGTATTGATTACCCATCTGCTCGCCTTCCTGCTCTCCTACTTCCCAGAAAAGCTGACAGCCCAGAGGCCTATTTTAAGGCCACGCTCGCACCCCACCTCCATGCCGGACCCTCGGCCACCCGCTTCTCCACACGGCACGTGGGCCGGTGGTGGGCAGCTACAGCGGAGAGGGCGTCCGGTAGCCGGGTAACGAGCAGTGCCCACGGGGACTACCTGCAGGCGGCACGCGGGCCAAGCCTCGGACTGACTCACTCCTCAGCTCTACCCAGCATGCCGTGCAGCACAGACCTAATTGGGCTGGTTTTACCATCGTCTGAATAAAACCTGCGATGGAGGGCATGTCTGTACTGGGACAATCACATAAAGATGCCTTCATTGGCTGCAGCAGTACCTCCATCACCCAACCCTCCATAACCACCACGCCCCCTGCTGTCCATTTCTGCCACAATAGATTTGGCTTTTTTTTAGAGACACTAGTAAATATACAGGTGGAGTTATTGGATCACAAAGTCGGCGATGTCTGAGGCCTTGACAGCACAGACAAGGCGATCTCATAAAAATCCGGAATCAGTCTTTTCGCAGAGGGGACACCTTGAAAACGACTGAAACTCGCTTAGGGGTACCAAGGCTCAGGTTTACGCCATGGTAACGGGTTCAAAAAAAAAATGTCACAAAGACTTTACACAAAAGTGAACAAGAGAGGAGTTCACTTTGAAAGTGCTTGGCGTCTCCAGGAGATGAGAGGAGTTCAGAGAGCTGTGCTCGCTTCGGAGTTATTTTCATCTGTGCTGCTATCTGTCCTGCCACACAGATGGCATGTCAGCATGCTGCGATTATATCTCCCACGAAGGGGGGGGTGTCACGTACCGGCTCGGAACGCAGAGCAAATTAGTGTTTTGCCCATGGCTAAAAACCTTCAACGAATGCATGACACATTCTAAACGGCGGTTTCTGTAGCTTAGTCTGTAATAAAATAATAAACATTTACTATGATATCATCGTTGTGTGTTTGCTATGAACAATGACGCTTGCATTCCAATTGGCGTACAGGCCTGTCCATCATCAACTGGCGCCTAAGAACCCGCCCACTCATTTTCTGCAAATATGCTGGCTAACTTAGTTATTAGTATGATTAACTGCTATCAGCTGATGACCATATAGCTGGTGTTCCTCTTCAGGTCTTCAGGCTTCCCAGCAATTGCTTCCTTGGTGTGACGATTGTCTACCCACGTTGTTGCTGGCTGTCCAAACATTATGAACTTTTTTCTTAATATGATCAAAATATGACAGCTTCCACCTGGCCAGCCTTGATTTAATCAGGAATCAATATGTTTGTCTTCCTTGCAGTCTGTGATGCTCCTCAATGTCCTGTCCTGCATTTTCATCATACATCTTTCACATCCTTAAAGAGGGACCAAATCTGGTCTTTCTTTTTAGGAAAACACCTTAAAAAAATGTGCCTTTTGAGGATTTTCCCCTCCGTCCGTCCCCACAGCCCTGCCAGGCGCCAGCTTGCACTGTGTATCTGAGCTGCCAGCTCCTTCTCTGCTGTTGATTGTTCCGAGGAGTCAGTGGCTCTGCATGACTTCTTCGTCCATCTTCACTACCGTCAGCTGCCGATGCTGTGTTCATAACCTCTGTTTTCTTCACGTTTATCTGCACTCACATCTTTCCACTTCTTCTTCTTTAACCTTCTTATACGAATCTGCACGTCTTCGTTTTCTGCTATAAGTGTCGTGTCATCGGCATATTGCAAGTCGTCGATGTTTCTCCGCCTAACCTTTGGTCCATGATTGTCTAGTTCTAATCCATTTCTTCATCATATCTGTTCTGCCAGTTGGTGGTTATAAGCTCCTTGTACATCTACACGCTGGATCCATGCATTCTCCATATTCAATCGCGGCTCTGACTCCTCATCCATTGTAAAAATCCTTAATGAGGAAAGTCAGCTCTGAAACACCCATTTTTCTCCCACAGTTTGACATGGCCCACGCCATCAAAGGCTTTGCTGTAATCAATAAAGCACATGTTGACCTCCCTCTGGCCCTCTGTAGTGTTTTTCGATTATCCATCTTGATTCAGCAGTGATGTCTCTCGGGCGGTGATGTGTCTTTGTAACTTGTACATGTTCTCTTTGTTGGGCTCTAATCTGCATTGAATGATGTTTAGCATAGACCTGTGACACAAGGGAAATAGTATAATAGTTTTCACACTGTGTCAGGTCCGCTTTCTTCGGCATTGAAAGGTAAATAATCTTGTTGTTTGTGATATTTCTGCTGGGATGTCCTGCATCTCTATAGCTGGCAGTGACCTTCTCGTCCTCGGCTTTGCGGCTGCTGCTGTGATGCCGCTCTCATTCAGTGCCGTAAAAAGACACGCCTCTCATTTGCGTTCTTTCCTCTGCTGTTCCCACCCTGCCTCCTGTCACTAACTTTGATTTTTTTTTTGCTCTTTCATTTCGACCACATCTTTTCCCATTCCATCCATTTCCCAATCAGGTGGGTCTAATCCGGTTAGACGCCTGTTTTCCTGAAATGTGCTCTCGCCACGGCCGTCCTGTTTGCCGAGCTCCGGCTTTGCCTGGTAGATTCTTCCAGGTCCCTTAATGAGCGGATGATGCCACCGCCTCCCGGGAACGTGCCTCGCCTGTCCGCGCCTGACGGCTCCTTCAAACCCTCCTCTTCCAGCAGCCTCCCAGGCTCACGAAATACCCCAGCAGCACATCAATTTTTTATCGGCTGCTGAATGCCCGGCGGGCCCCCCCTCACAGTCCGGCACATTCCACACTATGCCCCTGCTTTCCTGCGTGTAGCCAGCCCTTTTTATCACCCTTCCAAAGCCGGACTCTTTTCTGGATTGAATGTGATGGTCTGAGACACCGGCTCTCTGCGCAGAAACCATCGATTCGCCCTCCCTCTCTCCCCCTTCCCAGCGCACTGAATATTCTGGCACCGCGCATTCAACACACCGCTGTCGAGTATGCGGACGGCAGCGTGCCGAGCCGTCGGAATCGGACCTGGCTGAAGTAGGGAATTACAAAGGGCTCCGTATTGTTCCTGGATCCCTATTGATGTGTGAGATTTCAGCACGTTCCGGGACGGATGGTCACAATTCATCTGGCTCTGATCCCGGTGTCCATCATGACTTAGGATAGGTAGAGCAGACCCATAACAATCCATGTGACATATAACTCTCTCTCCCCTGGCCCCTGGCCCCGCCCCCCCAAACCAGGCTATAACACTCATGTAACATGTAATATGCTCTGTAATCTGACTGGCTTCACTTAGTGATGGCATGCAACAGGCCTCTTTGCTCTCACTGTCCGTGGCCTCGTCTTGCTAGTTTTGTCTGAGATTTGTGATGGTTCTGTATGCTCAGCCTGTCTGTCCCACTGTGAGGTGTTTAAATATTTCATATTTGGTATAAATGCTTGTTGTTTGAAGGCCCTCCGGCCTGTTCGCATAATTAATTAATAACTTCCCACACACTCACGGAACAGGATGCTCACAGGAGCAGGAACAGGAAGTGATGCGGTGTGATGCTTTAATCCTCGTCTCCTGGGGGCTTTCTGGGAGACAAACCCAACTTGGCAACCCGATGACAGCGGCAGTAAATAAGCTTTCACAACTCGCCCAAACCAGAAGAAGAAGACAAGCTAAGCTGCTACTTTCAGATTACAAACTGTCTGCTAGCCCCAGGGAACTCTAACACTAACACAAATGTTCATCAAATCAAACAGTGAAGTGCGTAAAACCTGACATATAATCGAACAGTAGGGGGTGCTGTGTTGGAGCCAGCCTTGCAGGTAAAGCTCCTGTTGTCCTGCACCTAGATCCCGCCAAGAGCGATGCAGGAAGGTAGCCGATCTTCAGCAGGGGCATCAAGGTTCTCTGTAAACTGCTGCACATCCATGTATGAGAGGAGCCACCAGCACGTAGCCTGAGTCTGAGATGAAAACCACGGGGCGTGGCCACTGGCCCTCCCTTTGTGCTCGTTTGGGAAAAGCGTCACAGTTTGGCAGCGAGCCCTGTGATTAGCTCTCTGTAACGATGTCCGCCTGGGCCCCTTCCGTGAGACCCTGGGGTTCAGCGTCGGCTCAGTGCCTCGTTTGCGTGGCCCGAGACGGGGCGTCAGGTCGGGCCACGCAAACGCAAACAGCGGCTGCTATAAGTGGCCCTTAATAACACACTGCCGCTTCCGCTAATAGCCCTGATTCAGGAAACTGCCTTTGATGAATGCAGCCCTCCTCCACCCATGTGATGCTCAGTAGGCCAATCCGGAGGCAACCCCTGGCCAAGGCGACCTGTGTCAGCATTTCAGCCCTGGACCCCAGCCCTTTGCCTCCATCCTCCCAGTGAGAGGTGGGGGAATGGGCCCAGCACCATTGTGAAGCTCTGCAATTCATCAAACCCTTGGGTTTAAAAATTCAGATCATTCTGCCACAGAGCCAACCAATCACATGAAGACATCTCTCAGTCACACCCAGGGACAACCAATCACACAGAGACCCCTCCCTGCCACGCACAGGTATATAATGAGGAACAGGAGCTGGACCATTCTCACACCTCACTTTGCCGTTTGGCTGCTAAATGTGCACAACTATCACAATGGCGATATGGCCTCTGTCATCCTAACATCCTCTGTCCTGATTGGTTGGTGTCATTAATTCGGTGACACTGGCAGCTGCAGTAACCCTGTAGGTCCGTCTGCATTTAATTGGCGCATGCGATGTCTCACACCCGGGGTCCTCTCCCCAAGAGACCCCAGAGCCAAGCCAAGGTTGGATTCGATTGTATTTTTAGTGGAAGATATGGAATTACTTTGGGGCTTAATCTTTTATTCAGTGTAATCTTGTGATTAGCAGCTTGAATTCACATAAGTGAGACGCAGAGAGACGTGCACAGGCCTGGAGGGGGCGCCACTGAGACTCCGCAGATCCTGGCACGCAGCATCCACCCGCCTGTGTTCATGGCTGACATGATCACTGGACTGACAGGGCATCAGCACAGGAAGGCCAAGCTGTTGCCCACTCCTCACAAATGACCCATTTTTCATCTTCGGGGGGGTGGGTTGGGGGGGGGGTAACAGCATACGGCCTCAGACAAGAATGGCCTCCTCCAAAGTAATCATTTAGTTCTGGTTGAATTTAACAGAACAACACATCAAGTCTAATTTTATAACGTGCCCCAGATAAAGCATCTGTCTGAAGTGGGTCTTCCTGCACGGCTGATTTGCCGCTGCACTGCTCTACTGCCCCCTAGTGTCCAATTGGAAGAAGTACGCCCTATCACCCGGCACCACAGGCAACGGCGTATCATACGAGCATTTTGCTGGAGATGCCTAAATGGAGAGCAGGGCCACAGAAGCGTACCGCTTACTGCTGATTGGGCAAAATGCAGCCTTATAAAGCAGCTCAATGGCTATTTGCTCTGGCTGCTCTCATGTTTGGATAGCCGCTGTAAGCTTGAACAATACCCGTGACATACGGCGCTTTCCGACATACTGCAAAGGGAGCGTATTGCGAAGGCAGCGAGAGACTCTCACGCAAGCGGCTTTGGCGGCAGTGGGAGAACAGCGTGACCGTCGCGCGTGTGACACCAGCTACTCTCAGTGCAGCTTGTGTCATTTAACCAGGCCACAGACAGAGAGACAGACAGACAGAAAATCAGACAGACAGACAGATAGATAGATAGATAGATAGATAGATAGATAGATAGATAGATAGATAGATAGATAGATAGATAGATAGATAGATAGTGACACAATCCGCTCCCATCCCCTTTAATCTGGCTGGGTGCCGCGGTCTCAGGCAAAATTCAGTGCTGTTCAGGGGGACTTTCTGTTAACTAGGTCATAGTTCTGTTACACCTCCTGTTTTCACAGACCCTGGATGTGCTCATGGGTTCTCCCGAGACAGGCCGGCCCGCGAACGCCCATGCAGGGCGGCGGGGGCCGGCGGGAATGCGGCCGCAGTGATTCAGCCGTGAGGGCGCAGAGGGATCGGCAGTGGCGCTGCAACGTGGGCTTCGCTGGATGCCACACATCAGTTCTGGGAACGGAGCGGAGAAAGAATGGAGGGGGGGGCAGAAGGACAGAGGGCCGAGCGTGATTCACACGCCGCTTACGCAAGCGCGCCGTTACATGAACAGCCTCTCCATAAGCAGCGCTTAGCAGTGGGCCTGCGCTTCTCTGTGCGCTTTTGTCTTTCTTTAGCGGGTTATAAAAAGCGGATTTTACCGCCTGTCAGCGCTGGCCTGCTTTGCCGAGCCTCCCGGTCTTGTGTGCGCGTGAATCACTTTATATTTGGAATATGTAATTGGATTTGCTGCCATGTAGTAGCGCTGCGTATATGTTCTCTTAGGGAGCGTCGCTTCCTTATCGCCAAATAAGGCCACACTTCCTCATCACGTCCTAAACATACAGCTCAGATACCAGCCACAGGCCTTGTCCACTACATCCCGATCTACACACCTCGGACTAACACTTCTCTTTGGATACGGAGCTCTGGTGATCGGCCATATACCTCTTGCTTCAGTGGAGAAGACGGTTCATTAATAATTCCTCTTCCGACTTGCTTGGGCTCCAACTGAAATAAAGTTTCTTCGTAACTCAGTTCAGGAACAGCTTGCTGAAGGCTGGCTTTGATTCCAAACCTGGTTCTGGTGCCCCTGGGATGCGGAGACTCACTCACGGCCCACGTAGCAGGGTCTCGCCGGCTCTGGGTACCCTTTTTTCCCCGCAGAGTGCCAGGTGCTGATCTCTGATCAGTGATGATGTGATTTAAGGCTGCATCTCCGCTCTCTCTCTGGCCTGCCGCGTGGGGAGAGCAGGACCTGTTTGGAAAAGAAAAGTCACATGAAACAGTGGAGTTCAGAGGGCTAGTTCAAGTAGGGGGGGCTGGGAGAAAAGCAAAACAAGCACATCAGCATCACTGGCCCTCACCTAGATGCCACAAGCATATGGTCAGTCCATATTTATATAATTCTCTGGTGCCCTCTGCAGGCCAATTTCGAAAGCAGTCGTAAATGCAGTGCTGGTGCAACACCTGCCATCAATCACTGCCTAGTGGGAACCAATATGACGTGGGTGCAACCAGTCTGTGATTGACAGTGCATGGTAATCGCATGATGTCCTTTATATGTTAGATTAACGTGCGGAGAAGTGCAGCGCTGAGCCCAACTGCGCTACACGGACCCAGGTAGCAAGCTTAGCGGGTAACGGACGGAGAAAACCGTATAATGTGTATTCAAATGCGCTGGAAGAAGTATATTCCATTTTTTGTATTTTTTAAATATATGTGCACATTTTTTAGTCCACACAAAACAGATAGGGAATACCTTTTACGGAAATACGTCATGATCATGATCTTTCTCATCATGATCTTCGCTAATTTCTGTCTGTTTATTGGTCCGGTGGGAATTAGTTAGGTATCGGGTAGCCGGTAACGCAATGGGCCACTAGGTGACGCTGTTATCCGCAGAAAATATGTTGTACATAATAGAACGGCTAATATGGGATCAATGTACGGTAAAGTTGCTAAAATAAGTTTTAAGATGGTTTGAAAACTCAGACTCAGTGGTATCGGTACCAAACGAGTTAAGTGGTCATAGTTTCGCGGCGCAATTCTGAAATGTTTATGTCTCAATGATTAAAACCATTTAATTATATAGCCTATAAAAATACTCATAATAAATATGCATAATAAAACAGCTGACAGTGTAATGTGTGTCAGTTCGGTGGGTACCTTTCATTCGTCTTGGGTGCCTTTATTCCCTGTTTTGGGTTTTTAATGATTAACATCCCCCGCGGTGATTTCCCAGGACAGACGGCCGCGGCATTGTTGTTGATAAGGGGTTAAAATGACGACTACATCACTGAGCTGAGCCGGAGAGGATCCGCGGCCATTTTTCCCGGACACTGGGAGCCCGTGTCCCAGCGAGGTGAAGCGTAGAGCCCGCGATCGGCAGCAACAGCGGAGCCGGCCGCCGGTGAGGTGCGGCGCCTCGGGGACCTGGTGAGTGAGTCCCTGCGGTCCCTCTGCGACGAGGATACACTGCAACGGGGGGCAGAGATCTTACAAGCTTGCACTGACTCAGTCATTGATTAAATCTAAAATACGGCAATAGGACAAGGATAGATGGAGGTAGGGTACTTCTTATTAGTTACTTTTAGTTAGAATAAAAATGTGTGGTTTTCTCCCCGCGATACAATTGAAGTGTGCAGGAGCATGAGGTCTGCAGTGTTCATCTTCCTCTGCATCTTCCTCTGCATCTTCCTATATCTGACTGTAGTTTGACCTCAGACTGATCGGAGTTTGACTGGAGTTTGATCGGAGTGTGATCGAAGTTTTCCCGCTGATGGAGGTAGTCCCGGGCGCCGTCACCTCCATCCTCATCGCGGACATGTCCTTTTCCCTGTCTGAACATGTGTCATTAACCTCTGGGCTGTACTTCTGTCGCTCTTTAAATCACTTCAATGGATATTTATCATCAGTTTATATACTCGCTGTCGTTCCCTGGCTTATATGGTTCGTCTCGCATAACTAGATCTTAAAGCCGATGGTCAGTTATTGTACTTATTTGTACTCTGGGTGTTCTTATATTAATGAATGCTCTGCGTTTGGACGGGGGTGTTAAAAACACAAATTGAATTAAATGCCCCCCACTGTGCATAATTTTAATCCGCGTTAGGCTTTTCCTCTAAGCGGACGTTCTGGTCGTAAATATAGCAGACTTGGGGGCGGGCTGCCGATAAGCCCGGATGCATCAGCCGCTGGTTTCCAAACAGTGTTTCAATTACCACTTAATTTAACATCCATTTGTCTGCAAAAGTGTGTAGATGCAGGTGTGGATCATGCCATGTATGACCAGGGCTGCCAGCTTTGCTCAGCTGGCTGTACTGAGATTTTCAATTTGAGATAAGTCTGCACACACAAACACACACATTAACATATATGTAACCGTTTTATTACCTTGCAAATAGTCTGTAGTGTTTGAAAACTACCCCAAAGCTTTCGATGTAGCTGATTTCAGGTTTGTAGCATAATGATATAGATTTGCCATAATATTTCTTGCATGAGAGTCTGAAAGTGTCACGCCAGATGCGTGAGAGATGGCAACCCTGCATGACTTGTCAATGTCACAGACTGAGTAGGTTAATGATAACTACAGCAAAATTATTCAGGATTTTGAAAATTCTCTAAAAACGTATTGAAAAAGCTTTATTGGGTGGTTGTCTTGTGCCCATCGTCTCTGAAGTGAAGCGACGAGCGTTTGTGAAGTTAGATGATAAGCAGCTTTTGGGGTGGTGGTGCGCGCCATTGTGTCTGAGGGTGTACACCCATCCCCCCCCCCCCCCCACTGTGTTTGCATCGTGCTTTAGAGGTAATTGGATATTCCCCTAAAACCATAAAAGCCAGCAGTTCTGGGCTCCTTCGTTTTCAGCTGGGGGGGGGGGTGAGTGGCTGGCTTTTCTACATCACCCCCAACCCAAACCACCCCTCATTCATCCTCAAAAGCAGCTGTGGATTTTTAATGTGGCTACCAGAGGTCTCTCAGTATGAGCACATGAAACTGGACATTTTGGTATTTTTGGTTTACCTTCCGTTTACTCAGCAGGGGGGTGGGAGGGGGCGCTCTTTAGGCTGATATGCCGCGGTCTGGCTGATGTCCTCCGAAACCCTCGTACCACAGGACTGAATGTATCGCGAGTGAGTCACCAACAACCCCCCCCCCCCCACTGAAGCAGAGGCTTCAGAACACCGGCTGCCGTTTCCTCATACCTCTCTCAGCTCGCCTGCATGGGGAGTCACATCGTGCATCTGTTCAGTGCTTTTTGCAAACTGCATGCAGGCGTAGCTTCTTGCTAGGGTCTCTCTTGGGACTTTGGTGTGTTGATTGTGACTCCAGTCTGCCCACTTATTGACAGGTTTGTGCCATTTCTGATTCCAGGGTTGTTTTTAAGCAGGAAACCATAGCTCTTGTTCCTATATGTGTCCCTGGTGCCTCACTGAAAGCTCAGCCTGACTCCCCTGGTACTAGGAGGCCAGCTGATAGCTGTATGCTTGTCATGTCCGCTCTGCCTCGCCGGGGTTCCGTGTTAACTTTGGCATTACATCATCATGACAATGGTAGCCCACAGAAAGATGGCAAAGCCCGGCGCCGTGGCTGCTGATTGGCTAATTCAAATGACAGGACACAGGAAGCCGCTTGTCTGTGTGGGAATGAATGCTGCAGATGAATAGCAGGTGATGTAACCGACTCTAGGTGCGTCTGTTGGAGAAATGCGAGCTGTGTGCGGGGTGCCTCAGGGCCCACACCGGGACACACTCTCCCTGCTGTGGCGACTCGCTCGCCCCCTGTTTTTGGACAGGGCTGAAGCAGAACTCCCACCTGAGTTTGCGAGTGAGAGTCTGGGATTATGGGAATGTCATGGCATTAGCAAGCCCCCCCAATCTGCTTCTGTTTGGGGCCTCGGATGCTCATGGAAACGGGGCAGAGTCCCCCTGCTTATTCTGGCCCGCTCTGTTGGTGTGCTGGGGGGCTATTTTTAGTCACACAACTGACCCCTTCTGGCTTGGTAGTGGTGAGGTAATCATTGTGAATAGAAGCAGCTGGGGAGCAGGGCTAGAAGGGCGGGGGGCTGGGGGGGCTGTGTTGCAGACATTCCACCCCTCCAGTTCCTGTCTCGGTCTCCAGCAAAATGTGGAGGATCTTGATAAAGTCCAAATCCCCTTTTCAGAAGCTTTCAGAAAGAAACCGCTGTCTTTGGCTTTGAGCCAGACGCCGAGATCTCGGCCGGCGATCGGGCCTTTGTGGCGTGGGGCTCTGCAGCAGGGGACTGAGGAACGTTCCGGATCGGGAGGCGTCACTCTGCAGCTTTTCTGTGCCGATAGCGGGGACTTTCTTACCTCACAAGTGAAGCGGTAGGACTCAGGCAGAGAACCAGAACAGCAGGACACACCAAACGTTTGGTCAAGTGACCATTTAACGTCTGGAAGTCCCCGTGAGGTCGGCCCCCCCCCTCCCTAATGAAGACCATTCATGGAAACTCTCACTCAGAGATGCCCGCTAGTTGATGTGTGCCTCGTGCCGACATCCAAGCTAGAAAAGCAGCCCCCCCAGGACGCACATCCCTCCCGCTTTAACTCTGTGCTCTGGTGACACATTCAGGGTGATCACTGTCAAAGTGAGTTCTGCGAGGTCCTCTTCAGTTCGGTGTTTCTCGGAATGAGATCGCTTGGGGGTCATGTGACTGGCCATTGATTGTTGATTGGTTGACGAATGGGTGGGCAATGCTGGCTAGCTGAAATGCAATTACGCCGATAAGATGGGTGTTTGTTATTGCTGCTGAGGAAGGAAGTCATGTCAGAATGAGGCCATGGCGTACATCGGGACACGCCCCCCTTTAAAGTCCCACAGCTTCCTGTTTCATCACCACACTAATAGCTGTGTTTACAGCATTTCGCTGGAACAGTGTTTCCCAATCCAGTCCTCAGGGGCCCACAGACAGTGCATGTTTTTGCTTCCTCCAAGCTGCCTAGCTGGGAGGGAGCAAAAACGTGGACTGTCTGTGAGTCCCCGAAGACTGATTTGGGAAACATCGCACTGGAATAACCCCTCCCCTGTGAAGGATGGTCCTCACTCGTCCCAAAACAGGAAGTTGTGTGAGCCCTTCAGGTGGCACTCACCTGCTCATTCTTTTCATCTAACGTCACGGTCTTCATTCTGTGTCTCTGCGACCGTCCTAATGGGCTCGACAGACCCATACCACGCATTCCCTGGCTGCCCCTGGCAGGGTAATTATGTGAAAGTAGACACTGCATTCAGAATCCAGAGGAAGGCTGTTCCGGAAGTTTCCATTGGGGGTGGGGGGCGGGGGGCAAATAACAGTGAATGAGGTCATAAATCATAAAGCAAAGACAATGAAGCTTGGAAGTTCATCTATAAAAAACAAATGGAATATGAGAAATGAAACGCTGTGATGTAATTTAGAGTGTAGTTCCGCCCACATCTCTCACCTCGGGCTCTTCACCTGTGTGCTGACGACACGCCTTAAGTCTTCGACTTCAGCACTTTTAGGTGGGACGGCCAAGAGCCTTGATGACTGTGCTGTCTGGTTTGGCAGAGACTGCCTTAAGCTATGGTCAGACCCGTTTTAAAAGGTGCCCGCTCAGGCCCAAATGCAGTGACGACCGGGAGCAGTTCACAGGCTTAACGGACTGCTGCAGAGCCCCCTAGTGGTGGCTAGGGGGGGGGGGTTGGTGCTTTTTTGTTTTAAGCCACCCCAATATGGATGGTTTCATTTCACTCAGGCATGGAAACCCACCAGTACTTCTCTTTAACCACTCGACTGTGTTCAGTTATGATTCCTGTTCTGGGCCCAAAATGTGACTAAAGACCTGTTATTTTGTTCCTGTGGGGACATTTTTTTCTGTCCCTAAAAGGGGGTACTGAGTTTTATAAAAAATCTGTGACTGCAATCAAAAAATTAAAAATGCCAAAAGTCTTGTGTTTTGCTTGGCTACTTATGGTAAGGGCTGGGTAAGGGTTAATTTTTTTTTTTTTGAGCAAACTAACATTCCAAAACATTTAGTGTTTTATCAGTTAATATTATCTCTTTTGAGGCTTACTTGGACTGTGTTGGGAATCATTATGTTAAGCTGGAAAGTACTGGGAAGTTTCCTGGGTGCTTGGGGGGGGGCGGGTCGCATTCCCTCATGTGTCATCGACCTTATTCCCAAGATGGACCCAGGCCATACCCATCCTTCCACTCTGTGGCACCTTCCATTCTCTGCATCATCCCCCACCCTATTCTCTTTGGTACCTTCCATTCTCTCTATCTTCCCCCTCCCTACTCTTCGTGGTACCTTCCATTCTCTCTATCACCCCCCTCCCTATTCTCTGTGGTACCTTCCCTTCTCTCTGTTATAGCTACTCTACCCTTCACTTTTCCACAAACCTGTAACAGCATTTCCAGGACCTCACGCTTCACCCTATCAGTCGTTGCCACAGCCATGGGCACGATGACGTCGGTGGTTCTGTTTGGACTGGACTCCACCAGTGGAAAGTTAAGCCCAGAGCCTGCGCCCCAAATACCAGGAGAAGTTGCCTTTAATTACCCTGCAGATCTGTTTTTCCTGGCTGCCCGGCCCGGTTTGCGTTCGGGAGGAATGCACCGTGGTTATGGTAATCGCTGCGTTTAGTTTAATCTCGATTCAGACGTCTTCTTGTGTGTGACTGTGGACGGGTCACTTAATCTGTGTTACACAGTTAGAGGCTCATGCCCGTATCTGCGGCAGTTCATGGGCACCCATAGGGGGCGATGTGCCGGAAGCCAGCGGTCCATCGCTAAAAGCGAATGCAGCACTGTGGAGTGGAGACCTCTGGCAGCAATCAGGATCCGGGCGGAAAGTGGAGCAGCCCGCTGAGGCAGTGGGAACAGCAACAGCCCCGGTTGGTTGCTGGGTACCAACCTGGTTCCTGGTGACCCAGAGGCAAGGATGCTGCTAGAGACTTTGGGCCCCATGAAACCATATCATATTGAGCACTCAACCCAGACCAGGCTGATTATGTTCCAAATTTTTAGGGCCCCTGTCCTATCTTTACCCCGCCTTGATGGGGCCCTGTTGGGTGTGGGGAGAGTCGGCCACATAAAAGAGAAAAAAGCAAACTGATTAAAAACATTAGCAGAACAATGAAGACCCGCCCCATGCCAGGAGTTAAAAGTCGCGGAGACGGAGGAGGAGCATCTGTTTCCCGTGTGCAGGCTGCCTGGAAGCCGCCGCTGACCACGGGTCGCGTTTTGGGGAGGGAGAGACCCGGCTTTTCGGACATACGCTGGCAGTCAGGGCTGTTGTGTGTGTGAGGGATCTGCATGTATCCCTGCTGACGCGTCTCCCGGCTTCCTCTCCTGACCGCTCCCTTTCCTGTTTCTGGCGGCCTGCTTTCCGCAGCCCGCCTGCGTCACTGGCGCTGACCTTTGACCCGTGACAGCACCAGACAGGATATCTGTGGCACACACCGCAATCCGGTATAGTCAGGTCTGGGAGGGGCAGCGTTTGTGGGGGGGCAGCATGTTTTTTGTGTGGGTGGAGGGGTCTCTCGCCTCCAGGTGGATGATGGATGGATGAATCGATGGATGGATGGATGGATTGAGTTAATACCAGTTTATGATTAGTACAGGTGGGGGTTAGGTTTAGTACTAGGTAATGGTTAGTATAAGTCAGGGTTAGGGTCAGTATCGGGTTAGGATCAGTACAGGTGGGGGGGTTAGGGTCAGTACCCAGTTAGGGTCAGTACCAGTTTAGAATCAGTACCCAGTTAGGATCAGTACAGGTTGGGGTTATGGTCAGTACCTGGTTAGGATCAGTACAGGTAGGGGTTAGGGTCAGTACCCAGTTAGGGTCAGTACCCGGTTAGGTTCAGTACCCAGTTAGGATCAGTACAGGTAGGGGTTAGGGTCAGTACCCGGTTAGGTTCAGTACCCAGTTAGGATCAGTACAGGTAGGGGTTTGCTGTGGTTCTCCACCTAGCTTATCAGGAACACAGACAGACAATTGAGGGTTTGGTTCACAGAAGCTCTAACCTCAGGGGCCCCATTGTGCCGGAAAACGCCTTGTGTGTCGCTGTGCGGCACGTCTGACTGAAACCTGCCCCGGGCCCCTCCCCGTGACGGTCGGGAGCTATGCTGACATGTGACATTGGTGGCATGTTCTTCAGGTGATGCATAGGCACTCGCAGGTCGCATTACCTCACTGGGCAGTGTCTCCTCCATGTGTCATCTGCTCGAGAACCTGTGGGCTCATGTCAGGTCAGGGCGACGTGACGACGATGGAGACGTCGTGAGATTCAGCCAGCTGGACCATAGACCAACCCCCCCCCCTTTTTGCTACAGATTGATAACAGTGTCACTGATGTAGTTTGGCATAAATCATTAAAAAAATTATTATAATGAAATAACTTTAAATCATATCAAAATGTGCCTATTTCCTGGCCATTTCAAGTATCAGACTAAAAAATGATGTGTGTGTGTGTGTTTATAAATTACTTTTTTGTGATTTAGCATTATAGCAACCTCTAATGAGCCAAAAAACGTGGGAATCATTTAAAGACGTGAATTTTTCCCTCTCTTGCTAAATGATTGCTTTGCACCTAGTTAATTTGAATTCTGGAATTTGCAGCTGCAGTCATTAAGTCTGCATGCGGATCTTGTGCTTATTAACCCTAATTCTGCACCCAGATCATGCCACATTCAGGCTGCATCAGGAGCTCTTCCAAAACTCCTCTGTTCACCAAATTACTAAAATGAATGGAAAAACCATTCCACTTTAAAATATGCTTGAGGGGATTGTCTTTTTTTTGGGTTAAATGATGTCACACTTTGACTTTTTGAGACAAGGTACTCTATTTGTCCTAAGTAACCCCAGCCTTTGGGGCGGGATGAAGGTGGTGGCCGCAGCCTCAGAATGAGGCCCCTCTTCAGGCTCGCCTCTGTAATACAGCCCCAGGCTTCGGGCCTACGACGGCCATAGTCTGTGCTCGGCTCCCCCCAGGACTGTCCTTAATGTATCTGTTCCCTTCTCTAGGAGAGCATGGAGCTGTGAAGGTGGAAACTGAAGGAGCCGGCAAAGGTGAGATGGGCCTCAAGCTCAGCGGAGTTTACATTTTGTAGCCTAGAATGTAGGCAGCAGTTGACCTCAAATGTTTCTTGTGGAGTTTGGCTGACGCCTCACACGTCTTGAGAATGTTTAGTTCTTTTAGTAAATTAGTAAAACGTTATCTTTCCCAGCGAGCTATATGAGTGTTTAGTGTGTGGTGCAATATGGGATGTTTGTCCGCTTTTGTTGAGGGTCACACTCATGCTGAATCTGGACAACGCTCCCAGGAGAGCTATTGATATTTGGGAAGTGGTTCCCAAGCCAGCGTCGCCCCCGTCCCATAAACTGCATCTCAGTTTCTGTTTCCATGATTAAAGAAGCACTTTTCCCAAGCTAGTTGTTATTTCTCTGGAATTATAATTAGCAAGAATGAAAACCCAGCGAAAGCCTGACAAATACATAGCTCCGCCCCCAGGATCCTCCACATCAATCGCTTCTCTCTGCCACTCCAGGAGACATGGAGCCCCAGAGCATGCTGGTAGTGCCTAGCCCACGGTACGAAGCCATGACCCATCACCTGGAGGAGCTGTCGCTGCAGCCCAACTGCAATCTGCCCCATCTCGATCAGCGCAGGAATGGTGAGCACCTCATGACCTTTGACCCTCGGGTCTGTTCGCTTTTTACCCCAGCCGCAGTGTGGAGGGGGTGCCAGGGGAAGGGGAAAGGCGGGAGGCACCAGGGACTGCGGACACCCTTTTGTGATTTGTGTGGATGTGTAGGTGACTGTCAGACAGCAGTCCTGCCCTGCCCTGTCCAGCAGGTGGCCTTACGGTTAATGGCCCATGCGTCCATAACCGCTTCAACGTAGCATCTCACCCTCTTTGACTCCTGCTAAGCAGCTAACGGTAAACCTGCCGGTTGCCCTGGAAACCGTCAGGCCCAGAGCAGCTTTCCGGCCGCGTGGAGCAGCTGTTACAATTACTGGGAATTACTGGGAATTACACAAGACCTCTGGTAATGGCTTTAAGGTGCGGCCTCGGTGCCCAGCCAGGGGAGCCCTGCTGGGACGGGGTCGCCACCGTGTCCGGTCCCGCCCACTCTGACCCCTGACCCCATCTCTGGCCCCCGCAGGTTCCCTGTCTCCCCTGGTTCCCATCGCTCAGGCCAGGACTGCAGTCTGGAAATGTTTTGCTGGCATGTGAATGCTGGTGGGGGGGGCTGGCAATGACCGCCCCGCCCTTCCCCAGCCAGTGTCATACTGACATTTTCACAGGCCCCTGGGGGGGGGGGCGCCGCACTCAGCTTGGGAAGACTCTCCTAATGTCTCTCATGGTTTCATTGCATCTGGACGGCAGGGGTGGGGGGGGAGTTTCTTGGTCTGAGAATAAATCTGTCTTTTATTATGCTAGTATGTCCGTGACGTCGTTCCTCTCAAATAACCTTTGGTCTGTGAACCCAGCCCCAGAGAGCCTTTATCTGCTCTGCTTTACGGCACGCGGCTCGTGCTCTGGGAGGTGTCAGCCATACCGACCTGTCTGTGTGTATATATATATATATTATATAATATTTAATTGGGTATTATGACGTTGGGATCAATAAAGTAATACTAAATTAGATTAACGACTATTTATAATAAGCCAAAGGTGTGTGAATCATTATGACCATGAAATCTGTGTGACCCGTCAACATCGCTGTCATTGTTGTCCTTTCGGTCGCCTCCTGCGTGGCGCGGCAGAAAAGAATGCGCTTGGCAGGATGCCCCAGCCTGTCTGCCCGTCCATCTCCCTCTTTCCACGTGATGACATCATGGGGGAGGATTAAATAAGCAGTGCCCTGTTACAGCGAATCCCTTGGGATGTCTTGGATAGTCGCCCATCCCCCCCGCCACCCCCCCTTTACTCTCCACCGCTGTGCCCCACGGCTGTGCCCGTGTCCTTCAGTAATGTGCCCCTGCTTCCGCATGACACACAGACGTCTCTGCCGCTGCCGCTCCCGTGTCCCTGGGCTGGGGCTTTCCGTAGAATCGGGACAGGCGTGTCACATCACTGTGCGAGTTTTTCCGGGTTTTTCCAAGGGAGTGTGCATTTAGCTCTGAGACGTTTCTGACAACATTCCCATGACTGTTGGCACTGGGGGGGCTTGTATTATGTCCTGTGCCCCCCGCCCCGCTGCCTCGGGCTGTCGCTTTATTGGCTGGCCTCTCTGCTTCTGACCTGTGCTTCCGGAAAACACCGGGGGGGAGCTCTTCCTCACCCCAAAGCAGGGAGCCGGTCCGTAACACTTCCTGTAGGCGTCCTTCTGGCTGGCTACCACTGGGGGGCAGATCGGGACGGGGGGGGCATCGTGGGAATGGGGGCAGCCCACACAGGGCCTGGGCTTTGTGGTCCAGCTCGCATGTGTCACTTAGCTTAGGGTCTTCAGAGAGCATCATTGCCTGCGTCAGTGTAGTGGATTTGCGGGGTGCAATTGCTTCGATTGGTATGACTTTGCCTGTGAGAGTCAGGCCCAGGGAGGGGTTAACAGTGGCCAGTCTGTGCTCCCACCCCTTTTCCCTGATTGGCTGAGCTTGGGCTGATTGGCAGCTGGGAGAGAGGGAGCGAGGGAGGACCGGAGCTTGGCTGTGAGAAAGGTCTGTGGTGTGGCCCAGGTTGGGGCTGCCGCCGTTGCTGCCTCTCCTCCTCCTCCTCCTCCTGCTCCTCCTAGTCATCCTCCGTCGCTGCCAGGCCGCCACATGGGACTGGCTGCGTGGTGGGAGCGTGCTCTGCCCGCCCGCCATGGCCTGCCTTAGCCTGGAGACTCCGGCCGGCTGCCAACGCACATTCACCCCAGGTACCTCTCTGCTCTCCTGTCACTCTGTCTATCTCTCTCTCTCTCCCCCCGTCCCTCTCTTTCTGTCGCTCTCTCACACTCCTCCTAAAGTGTCAGTATAGACAGGCATCTTATAGGATGTGCTGTTACTGCCCTTCTATGCCTGTGTGTGTGTGTGTGTGTGTGTGTGTGTGTGTGTGGGTGGGTGGATTACGTATGTATACATAGTGGGGATGTTGTAAAAATTTTGACCTTGTGGGGACATTTTTTCTGTCTGTCTGTTTTATACAAATCTGTGAATGCAATCAAAAACCTAAAAATGCCAGAAATCTGGTATTTTGTTTGGTTATTTATGGTTTAGGAAGGTTGTCATAGTTAGGATTAGGATTAGGATAGAGTCCCCACAAAGGTATTAATACATTGTTTGTGTGTATCTGTGTGTGCGTGTCTGTGAGCTTCTTTGTGTTTGTTCCTGTTAATTTGTGTGTGTGTGTGTGTGTGTGTGGGCCAGAAGCTTGTTGATCCATCAGAGGTGATCCTGCGTGATCCCCCCACCCTCCGTGTTAGTTGTCTTTCCCAGGAATCCTGAAGAGGATGTCAGTGTCAGCAATGCTGTCAGTGTGCCAGGGTACCTGTACTGGGTGAGCGTGTGTGAGGCTTAGTGACTGTGAGGACCTCTGACCCCCCACCCCGTCCGCGGTGTTTCTGTGTTACCTGCACGTGGCTCTGCAAGCCTTTGTGGCTGGGAGAGGCTCTGTAACACTCTGTGTTTGGATGATTTCAGTGTCGCTGTTTCCCTTGGGGAACTGGAGGGGGCTGTTTAGGTTAAAAGGGAGAGATGTTCACCTGTACGGCTGCCTAGGTCACAGCGTGTGTCAGCATGGGGCTGGAAGGCAGATCCTGTGTGTGTGTGGGGGGGGGGTAGTTCAGTGAGGGTGGGGGCGGCTCAGTCTCCTTGACCGTGATGGGAGCAGAGTCCACTTCTGAGTGTTTTTCTTTGGTACCAGCCATTCCTGACGTGGAACAGCACCCCTTTCAAAGGCGCAACAGCGCCGCCCTCCAGGTCACAGGCCAGCGTTTCCTCACACGCTACGTCACCCACTGTGATTCATCGGCGTGAGACAGGAAGGTCTGGCGTTTCGCCGGCTAGAAACAGTCAGCGCACCAGTGGGGAGAGAGGCTCCACACCCGCCCCATCATTCCTCATGCCTCGGTGGGGAGGTGGGGGGGGGGGCTTCCTACTGGTCCCCATCTCCCCGTCCCTGCCCCCTCAGATCTGTTTCCCAGGCCTTGTTCTCACAGCTGTGGGGTTTATTTTCGCCGGGGTGATTCAGTGTCCACATCGCATGCGACCCCACGTTTCCCTGGAGACGACCACCGCCTGGGGTTGCAGACGGGGGGGGGGGGGTGTCTGCATGACCTCCAAATCCTTGCTTTTGCCTGTTTCCAAATATTTTGCTGTTGAGGAGACGTGCCCTTGTGTTTGTAAATGTTTAAATTAGACACTAACGTCCAGCATTTTGTGGGGGCGGGCTTAGGGAGGGGCAGCCAGGCCTGTGCTGGTCTGCTTATGATGCCCCAGCGCACCTTTTGGCAGCAGATGCAGGGTCCCTGGGTGGGTAAAAGGCCCCCGCTTTTGGGGCTGCATCAGGGAAGGGCTCATGCATTCCGCCTCTGGATCTTTAACCATAGGTGACGTCCGCATACGGAAACGCTTCACCATGTTCACCATGTTTACCTGCTTGTCATCCCCCGTCCCCCCCCCCTCCACAGCCCTCCAACTCCAGTTGCAGCAGAGACGCACACGGCAGCAGCTAGCAGACCAGGGCATCATGCCACGTGAGTATGTCCACACCTGCAGTACTAACCTCGCTCTCCAGGGGGTGCTGCTGAGTACAACACTGCTTTAGAGGCAGTTTGAAATGCAGTATGTGCGCAGCCCAATCCTGCTTATTCAGCACATTTCTTGCTATTTGTTTGTTGTGTTGGGGTTTGAGGTGACATCCCCCCTCCTGGAGCATGACTAAGGGTGAGGGCCCTGTGTGTGTTGTGACCCCTCCCTCACTGATAACCTCACATGCCACAACACCCACCCACCCCCTCCAGCCTCATCTGCAAGGATGTCCCCCCATCAGCCCCCCGGGGATCCTTCAGAAAAACAGACTTTGGAACATTCTTGTCTCGCAGCGTTGTGGTGACCTCTGACCCCGTGTCTTCCTCTGCTATCGGGAAGTGAGCTGGCCCAGGTTCGGGGCAGGGCTTTTCCCAGATGGTGGCATGTTGGGGGTTTATAGCCTGCTGATCTTCCCCCTCCCCTCCTGCCCCGCATCATGCTCTGGCTCCGCTCCCCCCTTCCCTGAAAGGCATGTTATCAAACCCCCATGTCAGCCTTGCTCCCAATCAACACGTTACACGTGTGTGCCACTCCTCGTCTGTGGATGCTCATGCCGACATTCCTGTTATTAATGTATCCATCTGCCGTGTGTGGCTCTGCATTTATTTGGGTTTCGACCCCCCCATCACGGACACTTTCGGTAGCGAGCTCCTCAGCCATCGCCGGTCTCCGGCCCTCATCTCCCTCTGCTTGCCTGAATGAGTCGTATCCTGTACGCCACTGCGGTCATGTTGAGGGCATCAGCAGCTCTGTCACTCCTCACCATAAACCCCTACCCACAGAACATGAACCACAACCGTGACCCTAAACCCTGACCCTAACCATGAACCGCCACTGTCACTGTAAACCGTATCCGTAACCCCATAACCATGAACACTGAAACCCCGCCCTCCGTCCCGTAGCCCTGAAGAGCCCGGCCGTGTTCCACGAACGTATCCGCAGCCTGGAGAGAGCCCGGGTAGGTACGGCGCCCCCCTCAGGCAGACACAGCCAAGCGCCCTGTGCTGCCATGCCTCCTCAGTCTCCTCTGTCCTTTTCCGCTTCACAGACGGAGAACTTCTTGAAGCAGAAGATCCGGAGTCGGCCGCAGCGCTCCGAGCTGGTGCGCATGCACATCCTGCAAGGTGAGGCCGTCGCCACGGTGACCCGGCCCTGGAGGGGTTCCCGGATCATTTCATCCCTGATGAGAGACCCACCCCCCCCCACAGAGACGGCGGCCGAGCCCTCACTCCAGGCCGCGCAGATGAAGCTGAAGCGAGCGCGTCTGGCCGACGACCTCAACGAGAAGATCGCGCAGCGGCCCGGCCCCATGGAGCTGGTGGAGAAGAACATCTTGCCTGTGGACTGCAATGTGAAGGAGGCCATTTCCGGTGAGGACTGCCGGGAGGGGGCGCTTGTACAGAAGTGAAACTTCAATACATGTTGAAGTAGCCCAGTGCCTTAAGCACTAAGCTCCCTGCTGCCCCCTCCTGGTGAATGTTGATTAATAAGCTCCGCCCCCCCGCCGGACATGCTGATCCCCCAGGCGGCGAGGTGGGGTATCCCCAGACACACGACGTGTACACCTTCGACGAGGACAGCGGTGACATCCCCTCCCCAGAGCAACCAGCCAGCCAGGAATCCCAAGGCTCCTCCGCGTCGCCCCCAGCCCCCAGGCCTGGCGAGACCCCCCCCACGGCCCCTGCCCAGGTGCCCCCCACCTCCCCCATTGCTCCATTAGGTTATCACGGGGGAATTTAACAGCCACCTTGAAGGCCGCGCCCCCACCAGACTTTAATAACGATCAGGGCCGGACCAACACATAAGCCAGCTGATGGTGCCCTGGTTCTGTTAGCCCGATTTGCCACGACGCCTGTAGCTCTTTCCATCTCCCCCCCACAGCTCTGCCCGGCAGCGTCCCAGCCCACTCCGGACCTCCCCAAGCCACCCCCACCCTCGTCCTCCAGTGAGCAACCGGCAGGTCATGTGACCACGTCCCCACAGAAGCCAGGCCCGACTTTGGTGAAGGTAACATATGTACACACACACACACCCAGCCGTGCTGTAGCAGGGTTTTCTTCTCCTCCCTGAGGGGTTGGGGTCGTGACCCCTTGTTTCCTGCCTCTTCCCTGTCCTGACAGTTGGGCTGACCTCCCTTTTCCTGCCTGCCCCACCTACGGTAAAGGGGTTACCCAAATGCATGGTTATGTCGGGGGGGGGGGGGGTCCCTCTCCACTGCTTGACACCCACTATGTTCTCGCCTGCGTCTCCGATCCTGCCCCCCCCAGCCAATGTTTATCCTTAATACCCCCTAGCTACGATTAAATGGTTAATTTCGCTTTCACCATTGAAACTCCCGTGAGGAATTCGGGACCACTGGTCCCATGACGATGTCACATTATGACGTCACACGACCCTTTCAGCAAAGCCAGCCCAAGCTGCCCAGCGACAAGACGCGCAGCAAGAAGGGCAGGGAGGCACGTCCGCGCATCAAGAAGTTCAAGTACCACCAGTACATGCCGCCGGAGCAGCGGGCGGCGACCGGCCAGCCTGCCATGGACACCTGCTACACGCGCCTCCTGCAGCAGCAGCAGCTCTTCCTGCAACTGCAGATCCTCAGCCAGCAGCAGTGTAGCGGCTACCAAACCGCGCTGCCCACCGACCCCGGGTACGAGCCGCCACCGCTGCCCCCGATTAGCGCTGGTTTGCTGCTGCTCTTTTCTTCTACATCCGGTTTTCTCTTCCCTCCAGGCCGGCAGCTGATGGACAGAAGAGTCCGGGGGTGGTGGCGCTGCCCAGTAATGGGCTCTCAGCCCCCTTGCTGGTGGCTCTGCCCACTGCGACCCCCCCATACCCCAACCACGCCGCCACCAGCCACCAGCCCGGACCGCTGCCAGCCAAACTGGATGACATGAAGGTGCAGTTCAGCCAGGCCAGCAGGGGGTGCCAGAGCGTGGTGAACGGTGCGCTGACTGCACTGGTGAATTTGTGTGGCTCAGTCTGAAGGGTCTTTGTTTGCAGGTGGCCGAGCTGAAGTGCGAGCTGAAGCTGAGAGGGCTTCCTGTCTCAGGGACCAAGGTGGATCTCATAGAGCGCCTGAGGCCTTACCAGGAGAAGAGCTCAGCCTCCGATGCCATGGATACACAGCAGGGGGCAGCAGAGAGCACCAGCTTGACTCCCCCTGGTTCACCAGGTGCAGGTGCAGAGGAGACTGAGTCCGCACGTGGCTCGCCCGTGGGGGAGGACCCTGGGCCGTCAGAGAGGGACCAGCAGCTCCACGAGAAGGAGCGTCAGATCGAGGAGCTCATGCGACAGCTGGAACGTGAACAGCGGCTGGTCGAGGAGCTAAAGATGCAGCTGGAGGTGGAAAAGCGCCACCAGCAGGGGGAGCCAAGAATGCCCTCCCCCGTGAAGGAAGAGGGTGGGGTGTCCCCGAGCTGCAACCCCATCCACATGGCGGCACACAAGCAGGAGAAGCCGCTTGCTAACGCCCCCCCAGGACAGGATCAGGTGCCCATACTACCGCAGTTCCTCATCAGTCACCAACCTGGGGCCTCGATCCTGCTTCCCGTTACCCTCCCTGCCCGCAGCACTGGCCTGCAGGTACGTCACGCTCCAGGGTACCTTTGCTGCTAAAGCACCCCTTAGCATTAGCATTAGCATCACGGTTTACCAAACCGGGTTTTGTGTTTGTGTTCTCCCCCTCAGCCACAGCCAATCCTGCAGGCTGCTGTGTCCACTTCAGCCCCAGGTCTCATCCAGGCCTCCATTCCTCCGATGCAGCTTCAGGACACGGAGGCTTTGGCGGCCCAACCCCCCAGTGAGGTCCATTATATGTCCCAGGTGAGCACACCTTTAACCCCGCCCCCCACCCCGTCACCCTACCACGGTCATTTTCTCACCACGCTGTTTAATCGATAAAATTAAACACAGTTTCCACTTGCCTTCTGGGTGTCTCTTTGGGTGACAGAGTGATTAGACCATGTTATAAAAGACCCGGTCAGCGGTCGTGTGAATGTACTCGCGGGCTCTGAAGCGCGTGACCCACATCGCTGCAGGCCTTTGGGGACCCTGCTATGTATGCTGACCCCATGGGGGCTGCTGGGCCCCGTCTGCGGGAATCTACCCATATCTCACATCAAAGGCGCCAGGGAAGAATCTGAGGCCAGGGCTCAGAGGTCGAATTGGGGGGTTGGGATGAACCAGACCAGGCAGCTGGCGGCTGCTTTGCGGTCACAGTAATGGTCAGAACTGGGTACAGAATCTGTTCTCCATAACATAGCAGAAACTATCATGACTGAGGGCCAAGATGAGGTTCCATTACCAGAAGAGGGTATGGGGGGAGACATGAGAGGGACAAGGGAGTGAGGACATGATGGGGACAGTGTCCCTGTCCCTTCACAACCCTCCCCCCCAAGGATTCCTATTACCCCCCCTCAGTATGTCCTGCTATGTCGAGGGTAATATGATCGTGAGGGACACTGTCATCACAGCCCTGCCCACCCCCCACAGACCCTCCCAGCAAGCTCTGCCCCCGCTTTCCAGTACACTCACAGTGGCCAGGCTGTGACGGAGGTCCCCCAGTGCTTTCTGCAGTCCTCCCCAGACAAGCAGCCATCTCCTGGGCATCCCCCCAGCCAGGCACTGCATAACGGCCTGGCAGAGCAGGTCTGTCCTGCATGCAGCATGAACACTCCTGTTTAAACCGTCTGTGTGGGGCAATTTAATGACCCTAAGCCCCTCCCACAGCCTCCCTCCCAGCCCACCTATATCCTCCAACCAACCGCCTTCACCAGCCACGCCCCCAAGATCAAAGACCCACCCCGCTATGAAGAGGCCGTCAAGCAGACCCGTGGCCTCCAGGCCTCCACACAGGTAGGGGGCGCTGCAGTGTACACATGGTCAGTGCTCTTGGTCATACAAATCTTAATCTGCACTGACACTTCTCCTGTGTCACCTGCTCAGGTTTCCATGGCGACCAGCCAGCAGATGGACGATCTGTTTGACGTCCTGATCGAGAGTGGAGGTGAGATCCCCTGGTGCCACAGGCCCCGCCCCCTGACCCCCGACCTTCTCACTGGGCGTGTACTTCCTGTCCTTTACTGACTCCCGCGTCTCGGGCACAGAAATGTCGCCCTTCACCCGACAGGACCCCCAGGCCCCGGCCAAGACGCTGACCGCTTGTGTCACCACACTGCCCGTGGGGATGGTTCTGTCGCGGCCCCCACCTCAGGTCCACGTGGCCCCCCCTCCGTGCCGCCAGCCTGCTCTCGCTCCCTCGCTGCCCCTGATGGACGAGCTGGACCACCAGCTGCTAGAGCCCCCCCTCTCCCCCATGGACACGTCCTCGCTGTGCCTGCCCCCCCCCTCCTTCGATGGCATGGACTGGATGGACCTCCCCCTTGTGGGACCCCTAGGGGCGACCCCAGCAGGGGGAATCTTCTCCTCGGACATCGATACCCATGACCTGCAGCTTCAGTGGGACTGAGGGGGCGGAGTTAAACCAAGGACTACATTTCATAAAGCAGACAGAGCAACAGCTTGAAGCACTTTCTGTTCTTTCTCTGGGATGTTTTAGGGCTTTTCTGGGACAGAGATTCTCAGCAAAAACAGGAAAATGTTCACAAACTCGCACTCTCTCTCACACACACACACACACACACACCTCCTGCCTGCAGCTGAGGACACAGGCTGCTCCTGCTAAGGGCTCCTGGTCTGGGGAGCATCAGAAGGGGCCGATTGGGGGTGGGGGGGGCAGGCTCCACAGAAACACCACATAAAAGAGCTGTTCTCTCCAGGGTCCAAAGGGCGTGTTTTGGGTCAAGCTGTTCCCTGGTCCCGCGCTGCCTGGATAAATCCCAAACCATTCCGAACCCCAGAGTCTGTCTCCCGTCACTTAAGGGCTTGTGTGCAGCATAACTGCTAGTCTAGACAAAGTCATGACTGTCACAGACCGTGACTGTATTACATCGACACAGTAGACCTTCTGGATCAGGAAGAATGAGGACGTGGTTTGTCATGTTTTATAACTGTCACTTTTAAGGAAGCTGGTCTGTCCGCTCATGGGGATACTGCCAGATGAGGATGATCCTTCCAGCTGCACACATGCCCAGTTTGGCTGCTCTGTGCCCTCGAAAAGGTGCCCGGAGCTGGAGGTGTGGCCCGTTTGCCTGGAGGGATAATGGAAGCCGAACGCTAAGCTAAGACTTAGCGAGGAACCCGTCATGCTGTGCTAAGAGATGCCAGCAGCTGATTTGCATGTTTGTGTAGCCATGACACAAAAGGAGATCGGTGGCAAAACTGTGGTCTCACAGGCGCCCTATTCGGGGCAAAGTTTGCAAGGGGGGTGGCTAGTCAGAAGGGGAGTAAAAAAAAATTATAATAAATAATGGCTTAGTGGCTTAACAGATTTGTATCCAGTAGGATGTTGGTTCAAGTCCTCCAGGTAGCACCCAGGAAGTCAGCTGCCCAGAACAGTTCCTGATATAGAAACAGCTGTATATACACAGGCAAAATTATCACGTGCTAAACCGGCCATACTGTAGCCAAAGGCAGGACGTTCTTTTTAAACCCACAGGTCACCTTAGCTTGACCGTCAGATACAGATCTCAGCTTCACCGGGCACTTTTCTGCCTGAATGTGTTCATATTTCTCAGTTGAGGTTAGGGAGCTATATATAATAAGCATTGCATTGCCATCTAGTGGCCAAACTCAGCAGTGAAAGTAAGTCAAATTGCGCAATCTGTAGAGGGTCCTAGTCACTTTCTGGACTCGGGTGACCCTTCTGGGAACGTGGTGATCAGACAGTTCTTCTACTCTTGGTCCTTCCTAGTTTGCTCAAGGGCCCAGAAGTCATATGATTATTCTGCCAGTTATGGGCTATGACCCCACTATTTTCTCGACACAGACAAGGACTCCTGACCCAGAGAGCGCCATGCACCCCTCTTCCTACAAGGAGAGTGTGACGCATATGTCACCTTGCTGCACACCTTCTGACCGCTCTTGTTACACACAGAGAAGGCAGAGTCGGGAGATCTTTGTAGAAGCTGGCCACCCCATAAACACTGCCTGCATCCCCACTGGACGTTGGCTGGAGACACGCCTACCCCTCGCACCCTTAAACTGTGACCAGGGTTGGGCCAGGATAACCCTCTGAAGTCAGAGCCCCCCCATCAGGGACCTCAGTGCCCTATCCTCACTGCCTCTCACATATCCAAACCCCGCCAGGATTCTTCTTCACTTCCGAATTGTTATGATGCCAGCATTTTGCACATCTTGTAAATAATTTTCCAAACAAATGTCCTGCATATTTTTATATGTCTATTTCAAAGCCACAAGCCGTATTCTGACTTTGGCTTCTGAAGGGTTTGTATCTCGGCCTCTTGTGGTAATAAATTTCGTTAACAATCTCAGATGCCGTGTCTGATTGACTTCCAGCCCCGCGGCGAATATCAAAGCCCCCGCCACCTCCGTTATGCCAGTCAGCTTTTACCTTTCACTCATTCTCAGGCTCACATTAATGCACTTTTAACAATTTGCATCCTCTTTCTGTTCCGTGTTTGAATTATTCGGTTTGCTACACTTCAGGACCTTGACGTTTCTCATAAAAAAGGACTATTCCTCATCTTCATGCCAGGATGACAGAGGTAATTATCCGTAAAACACCGAGTCCTCAAGCAACCTTGACTTTGCATGTGACCAAATTTCATTTTCATATATTCATTTTTCTGCAGAGTGCTATGTCTACAAAGATAAATATGCCATTGTTTATTTTAGATAAACAAATTCATACACAGACACTTCCCTGTCAAGCATTTACAAAGAATGAGCTCACGCTCTTCAGCGAGACGCATCGACGGGACAGGATAGTGCCCCCTGCTGTCCGTGGGGAATTCCGCTCACTGCTGGATGGGAAAAGTCTCAGACTTCCTGGTTGTGTTGCATCCCGATCCTTAACTCTTCCGTGAGCAGTTCAGCCCCTAACACCCCTGGAAGTCTCATTGTCCACCATCCAGACACAACCCGGTGAAGGACCAAAGTTCTTCCATCCTTCAAACTGTACTTCTGCTCACCCGCCGTTTAAGGGGGGGGGACAGGATTGAGGTTAGGGGGAGGGCTCACAGCTTCTTGCAGACGTGAATCTGAGACCGGCACTTGGGACACTTATGCACAATGTCTTTGAAGCAGTTTGTGCAGAACGGGAGCAGACAGCAGCCCAACACACATCTGCGGGAGAATGGATAAAATCCACAGACTGCGTGTGAGAAATCATGCATCTTCATCTAAGTACCCTCCTTAATGTAGATTAGTGCAGATAAGCATGGATTAAGAGGGAATGCTGCCCTCCATTGCTTACCCAAGCAAGGCAGTCATGATGCAGACCAGCCAGGCTGTGCTGCCTACCCTGGTGGCCGTCTCCGTGACGATGTACTGACGGCATGATGGGCACATGGTGTTGGATGGTGCAGGGGGCAGGTTTTCCACGTCTAGAATGATCTGTGGAGCTGAAGGTGTGAGGTGGGCTTTAGATGGCTTCCTTGAGGCCTGCGCGGAGGTTGACTTCATGCTATCTGAAGCTATTTGGCTAACTGGCGCTAACAGGCTAACTGGCGCTAACAGGCTAACTAGCGCACTGGAAGTACAGGAGAGGTGCAGAGTGCTGCAGGGAGTGGCCTGTGCGGATCAGCACATAATTTCTGCACTGTCCTGCAGCCAGAGGCTGCATCTGCCAGTCGCCCACTGAGAGAAGATCTGGGTGTTTGTTTTCTGGCCATCACAGAAATTTGTGGCTCTGCTGGACCAGCTGAGGAAGGTTCCAGATAGTTCTGAATGTGCTGTGAGCATTGGAGCCAGGAGAGCGGGCATGGTGCAAACATCACGACCACCGGAACCTTCTGGAAGCATCACCCACCTGGACCGGGTGGCGGAGGGGCGATGACGGCATTGATGGAGGCAGGGAAGACGGCCACACCTCCCATGCTGATGACATTTTGGATATCTGTGAAGACAGGAGCAGCAGACTGAGACAAGCTGGATACATCTCAGCGGAGACACCAGACCAGCCTGGGGAGGAGGAGGCTCAGCCTTTACCTGCTTCTGAGAAGCACATTTTACCTGTTAATCTGTAATGAGGCAGAGGCTCTCTGCAGCTAGCTATAAGCACACGCCCCCTGCAGGGCCACACCACACACTGCACCATCACCTTCCTCCTTCCTGGTCTTCCTGCCCTGCCCCTGCAGCTGCTCCTCTTTCTCCTCCAGCTCCTTCATCTCCTGCTCGATCTTCTCCAGCTCGCTGGTGTTATCACCATCTGCAAGAGGCCGACAAACAGCTGTCAGCAGGGAGTGTAAGGGATTTCTGGATAAAGACCTCAGCTGCATAATTGTGTCTTACACTAGCATGGTACCCCCCCCCCCCCATACCAGAGCCCTTCCGCTTCAGGGGGCCGTTGCTCCTGAAATCATCCAGCATGATCAGCAAGTTCCGGCGGTCTCTCAGCTGCTGCTGTCGCACCACCAGGCGGCCCAGTTCTGCCTCAACGTTCTCCTCCAGATTCTGCATCCTTTGGGGGGGGGGGGGCACCCAGGAAATCACACACAGAACAGACGACATCCCCCCCATGATTAGCAAACTGCATGTGCAGATACGCCCTGTAAGACGCTGCTGAGCATCCATAACACCAGCAGATGTCTGTACTTCGCTATTAATACCCGGTATTAGAGACCAAGTGTTGGAGATTATAATGAATTTTCCGACATCGCAGAAATAGACAGCCATTTTAGACTCTGTTTGCGACAGAGGTACTGCACCAGCAGAGGGCGTGGTGGTTAAGGGCTTCCCGTTTCGGCATCGCTTTCCCTTGGCCTCTCTGCTCGCTCTTTCAACTCGTTAACTCGTTAGCATTTCCTATTTCTGTACTCGCTCAATTAAATGCTACTCACAAACCCGACTTCCTTAATGTCAGGCCAGAAGCTCACGTGTGAGGAATAAATGCTTCATTATAGGATCTTCTTACAGTATATTAAGATATACAGTAACCCCTTTACATTTGCAAGAGTTAGTGGTAGAAAGGTGGAAGTTGAAAATTCATGGATGTGAAGGGGTTACTGTATTCATATATCACTGAAATATTAACTTTTTGCTTATATATTGCCATCAGTTTCAAGAACGCAATGACATCACAATGCATTCAATAACATTAGAGCCCACAAGCAGAATCTCCATGTCAAACACTTTGTCAGAATAAATGATTTCATGAACGGTGCTTTTAAAGGTCTGAATACTCTCAAGAGCACAATATCCTATATCAGACGACCTCAGAGAAAAACTGAATTACCTGGTTGTGAGGATCGAGGTGATCAGCTCCAGAGAGGCTCCACAGCAGGAGGGGGGTTCCTCACCCACGTGGGGGGGCCCGGGGGCTCGATTGAAACAGCAGAGGTGACCTGACTTCTGGCTGACACGGCCGGAACCGTTTGATTAACGGTTCAGAACACGACGAAGACGATGGACTTTTCTTTACTTAACTTTTTAAAAGTTTTATTCAAACTTTACATTGGATGTTTTTTACCAAAAAATGTCTGTTACAGCCTCATAGCATAACAAATTTAATACAAAAGTGATACACACAATGTCACAGCAGCACAAGGCTCCCTGTGTCTTTCAATGCGTTTCTAGATCCTGTCCGGCGGTCTGGAGCAGAACGTTAGTAGTCCAGCAGCTTCTCCGTTTTCTGTACTTGAAACGTGACAGTGCTGAAGTCAGACGATGGGACACATGCGAGATCCAGGTTCCAGAGACACACGGCAAGTGATACCTGATGACGAACCATAAAAAGCCTGAGTAAAAACATTCACAACACGCATCATTTTCACCATTCACATTTTCTGTGAAAGTGTGAACGCCGAACTCTAACTGTCACATCTGCCCAGTCTTCCCAAAATACATTTTAGTGTCTCTGCTCATTTGCAAATGCACAAGACAGAGAACAAAGGGTCTCACAAGCTAACAGGAGGTCAGCTTTTAATATCTTTGCATACGCAAATTCCCCCCCTCCCGCTTTCAGTGCCCCCGCCACCACGACAACGGACATGGGGGCAGGTCAGCCTCCCTCCCTATCTAAGCAGGGCTGACAACTTTGGTCAGCCGGGTGGCGTGATATTTTCAATGAGAGATAAGTCACATGCATACACATTTACATATAAGCGACAGTTTTATTACCTTGTAAATAGTCTGTAGGGTTTGCAAACTAACCCAGTGCTTTTTATGTAGCTGATTTTAGGTTTATAATCTCACATGAGCGTGAGAGTCTGAAAGCATGAGTGTCACGACAGATACGCGAGAGTTGGCAACCCTGGGTAAGAGTTTGTGGCGTCACCCACCTCACCAGCGTTCACTTCCTCCTCAACTTCTTCATGAAGGTCACTTCATCCCGGTTCCTTATCCCATAGCTAAATGCAAACACACTGGCACTGAGTCCCTCCTCCAGCCTCTGTCTTGGATCTGTTACCATGTGACCTACTTACTCTTTCAGCTTTGTCTTGTCGTCCTCCAGCTTCTCGCCCTTGAACACCAGGTGGTATGTCCGCCACATGTACCTCCTACAAGATACAGGCAGGGAAGACTTGTGTTGGAACAAAGTATGCATAAAAGCTCCATTTCTAAGCCCGCTTTCACTCCACCTCGCGATGATAAGGTGCTATTACCAGCTGATGTGCTGCACTCCGCCCTCTCGTTGCTGCTTCAGCTCCACAAACCTGCGGATGGCCTTCTTTAGCTCCAGAACCGTGGCGTTCTGCACTACCACCACGGCTGCAAGACATTTTCACAGGCATTCCATTAATTTCTGGCCCAGACACCATTCCACTCTGGAATGGCTTCTAACATCCAAGAGTGGTGGCTATTTTAACTGCTCTGCTGCCACAGGAATGTCACCGAGGTACAAATGGCAGCTGACGCCAAACACTTACGCATGACTTCTCCGTCAGCCTTGCACACGCGGACGGTCATGGCCTGGCCATACTCCAGAGCCACCTGGGAGTTCACCTCCTCTAAGGTCACCTGAAAGAACATTCGTCGTCAGGATTTATGATTCTCGGAAATGCAGACCTGCTGTGATGGGTTTTCACACAGGAGCAAAGGCACCAGGAAGTCACTGGAGAATATGATGAATCTATCTATCTCAGATGACAATCTAATCTATCCATTCATCAAGAAACATGACTAACATACACAGACAGACATAGTATAGAAACCTGAATGGGCAGGTCACACAGAAGGGGGTCTTGCACTAAGAGGGCCAATCCTTCTTCAAAGATATCCAAGAATTCCGAGTGAGGCAGTGCCTCCTCGTCCTCTTCCTCAATGTCTTCCTCCCAAGGCTGTTCATCCTCCACTGCTGCCTCCTCCTCTTGTTTCACAGAAAGCTCTTCGGTGGAAGTTTCTGTGCATTCAGGCTCTGTCATCTAAGTCAGATAGAATATTTCACAGAAATACCTCCCACTTCATTTCCTCATGTCACAACTAATAGCCTTTTTTAAAGTATTTCCACCTCGCGAGGCAGATAAATGCCAGTATCTTGTAGATAAACTTCTCAAACGTAATCGTTTTCTACGGTCAGCATTTTGCCGTCAATCATTAGAAAAAGAGAAAACTAATATACTTTTCAGTCCCGCTGATCTGTGATCTGGGTATTCGGGTATTCGCTATTCAGTTGACCACTGCATAGAGATATTTTGCTCCGTTATTTATTTTTGAAATGAAAATGGTAGATATAATTGTATTGCAACGCAGATTCACTCCGCTGCAAAACAAAGAACAATTATTGCGAAAACTACGTGCGTGTAATTTAGATACTTGACATTTGTCTTGCATTACCCTGTTATAAGAATGGAATTTATACTAGTTTAAATCTTAACTAAAATATATACACAGAAATAACTGAAATAACAGTTAGTTTATTCTTGATGTGTCATTTCATTATGGAAATATTTTCATCAGTAGGTTCTTACGTCAGGCGCCTGTTGCTGTTGCTGTTTCTCTTTTCGATAATAATAATAATAATAAGTTAATCTTTCAGTTACGTTTAACCCACCATTAACCCGTCTAACCAGGACTCGCCCCTTTCATCTAAATCGATCTGCACAAAGACTATTTACTGAACCGGAAAGTAAATAACCGCGATGCGCTTCGCTTAAACCAGCCCCCAAGGAAACAACATGGCGGAACAAGTGTTGACTAACGACAATTTGATATAATTGTCTTTATATTTCTTAAGTTAAAAACGTATACATATATCTGCTCATTTTTATGACCGGTAGCCATGTGTTTGAAAAGTTATGGGGTTTTTATAATTATGCAGAAAAGCCGCTTGTTTCCTACCGAACATCAAAAACCAGTTACACCTCGAAGCTGCGAAGAGTCGTGTGTGAAGAGTCGAGCGGCTGGATCGACAAACTCCTACCTGTTTTCGGTGCGACTCTTTTTAAGACAGTATGCTCCTGTTTTGTCCCACGTGTGGAAATGTGCTGATTGTAGAGGAAGGTCAGAAGTGCTACCGATTCGCTTGCAGCACTTGTCCTTACGTGCATAACATTACCAGGAAGGTGAGTGTAAATCACATTAATGTGTAAAAAAAAAAACTTTACTATTGTAATACCGTTATTTGTAATTTAAAAGCAGCTGTTAGCTACTTTATTTTCCTTCGTTCAGTGTGGATTTCTCCTAACAGCTATAAAGCTGTGTTGACCTTACGAATAAATTTCAAATGTGACTCTTCTGAACAATAGAGTGCACGGGGGGAAATGTACATAAATAAACAGCCATTTTAGCAAGAAGACTTTATTGCCCCTTTACAGTTAGACATTCTGTCATCCGTCCATTAGGTGAATAACAGAAAGTATCCGAAGCTGAAGGAGGTGGACGATGTGCTGGGCGGAGCGGCTGCCTGGGAGAACGTGGACTCCACGGCCGGTGAGTGTCACTCTGGACTGGAGGGAGATGCCTGTCCTCGCCCGCAGACTATACAGACCCCTCCTTACGGCTGTGTGTGTGTTTGCGTGTCCTGCAGAAACCTGCCCGAAGTGCGAGCACCCACGAGCGTACTTCATGCAGCTCCAGACCCGATCCGCGGACGAGCCCATGACCACCTTTTACAAGTGCTGCAACCAACAATGCGGCCACCGTTGGAGGGACTGAGCTGTAGACCGGGGTCGGATCCGTCAGCCAGATAACAGAGAACCGCCCCTTTGTGTCTGTGTATCATAATCATAATACAGACCGCCGATGTATTGGCGTATGTGGGTCATGAACATCTGCGGACTTCGCACTTTAATATGAAGTAAAAAATGATCGAATTTAGTGTTTCGTAGTAACCAAAGCAGTGCTTATGTACAGCATTTTCGCCGATGAGGCTGAGCAGGGGATTTTTCAGTTTTTGTTTGGTTTGCTAGACCAACTGACTTTTATAAAGGACTGCTCTGGGGAAAAGCGCACCTTGGCTTACAGGGAAAGAAGCGATTTCTTACGTACTCTAATCACTAACTTTATTAAAGATACAGAACAAATTATACTTATTCATTTTGTTCGTTTGTTAAAAGACGCATCACTTTGCGTCACGTTGGCACTGATTGACCAGAGCGTCGGGCACACCAGAGGTAAACTCGTAGTTATTACTTCTCATTGGCTTACCGTTAATGTGGATACTGCCCACTAGTCACACAGAGAGTTTTTCTCAATACCACGAACGCGAAGATCGTACTTGTCGTCTTGGCAGGGCAAGAACGACATCCGGGGATTTTTACTGTCCTCCATACTTCTGGTCTTGAGTATTTGAACAGATCTTGTGTAGTGAAATATGATGTAAAACGGGTACACAAGAACACAAGTATGGTGAAGTACGCATATTGAGAAAAACCCATACACAGTTCTAGAATCTTTATATCATAGCTCCCCCGCCTGCATTAACAGGGGGAGTTGGCAGCTACAGTGATCAGGGGCATTCCACCTTTCTAGAGCAAGTGTTGTTTTACCAGCACAGATCCATGTGGACATACCAGTTTTATGGTGAAATCCATTAATACCATAAATGCTTAAGGTGACATCACCAGATATGAAGACCTTGAGAAGCAGCTCTTCAGAAACACTGGCGAGTTTCAGGCTTTTGCAGAGTGTTGGTGATTCAGCAGTTTGTCAACAGTTTGAATCCTGTAGTCTTAACTGAACTGGGATCAGATATACCACAACACGGAGTCCCGATTCCCATTCATAACCAATGATCTGACACAGAACTCGCCGATGTTTCATTGTGCATCATGGCCGTCTGTCAAACCTCATGAGGACAGTGACGACTAGAAGAAGTGTTTGTGAGGCAGCTTCAGCATCCAGCACGTTTACTGGTGTCTGAGAAATGTCTGTGTTTGAGCTGGACCTGTGGCCTGTACTACGAAGCGGGGTTACTGGCTTATCGGGGTAACTTGTCAGATTTAAGGTACCACAGTTTAAATGGACTTCTTCATATTCGCTCACTTACATTTTGGCCAGACTACCTTAAATCCAACAAGTTTCCCCAATAAGCCAGTAACCCCACTTCATAGTACAGGCCACAGAAGTAAAGTCAGGCTAACAAGTTAAATGATTGAATGTTTTATTTACCAGCTTCCCAAATATGCTCTTGAATTAAAAGTCACATAACGAACATCACCACAGACATCAGCAGAGGATGCAGGTATGGGAACTCGTAAAAGTGTAACATTCTTTTGCATACTGTGGAAAAGGGATTTTCTGGGTAATCTGAATTTCTGCCCTGTTAACAATGACAGCTGTATGTCAGTGAATCTTGGCCCAAAATGAGCAGGTCTTAGTGGCACCTGTAGGGCACGTAGGGCGTGGTGAATGGGGCAAAGCAGGTCCCTCAGACAGAACCCAGGCCCTGCTTGCTTAGACTCCCATCTGTTAAAATAACTTAAAGTCATGTTTTAAATAAATGTCCATCAAAGTTTCACTGGCGCTGCCTCAGACTTTGGTTTGGTCTGTGATGCTAAGCTCTCCAGGGGGTACCTACCTACTATCATATTCATGGTCTCCACCTCACTTCATTACCACAGCTTTCATACAGAATATCGACGAAAAAAATACCAGCTGTACAATCTGAGAATATCGACGGAAGACCAGCTGTACAATCTGAGAATATCGACGGAAGACCAGCTGTACAATCTGAGAATATCAACGAAAGACCAGCTGTGTGATCTGAGAATATCAACGAAAGACCAGCTGTGTGATCTGAGAATATCAACGAAAGACCAGCTGTACGATCTGAGAATATCGATGTAAAACCAGCTGCATGATCTGACTTCAGCTCCGCCTCTTTTGCACACCGCCTTAAAGGGGTCACTCTCATTCTCACAGAATACCAGACGCAGCGATCCCAGTACAGGAGCGTGTGAGTATGGACATGGTTCAATGGGGGAAACGTGCATCCATTAGAGCCTACGGCAGCGGGCAGAGCGAGGGAGGCGGCTGCTGGGTGACAGGCTAACGTGCCCTCGTTAGCACATGCGCTTGTATGTGTAGATGTAGCCCTTGCAGTAGGGACAGGTATGCGTCACATCTTTGAGGTCGTTGATCAGGCAAGGGAGCAGACAGCAGCCAAAGTCACACCTGCCAGAGAAGAGGCCAAGGGTGAGTATCAGTACATTTCATTTACCTTTATTTAAATTTAATATACTTTTTGTAAAGGAGTCACTCTGTCATCATTTCCTGTATGTTTGCTTTAAAATGTGATCCTTTTTGTCTGCAGTCTATACATGCAGTTAATGTAAAATGCTCCTCAATAGTGTCTTTAATTTAGCTAGCAGTGACCCATGAGTGTCTCCAGATTACCAGAGTGCAGTGAGGAATGAGTGTCTGCAGGCTGGGAAAGAGCGCAGTGAGGGATGAGTGTCTGCAGGCTGGGAAAGAGCGCAGTGAGGGATGAGTGTCTGCAGGTTAGCAAACTGCAGTGAGGGATAAGTGTCTGCAGATTGGCAAAGTATGGTGAGGGATGAATGTCTGTAGGTTAGCATAGGGTAGTGAGGAATGAGTGTTTGCAGGTCAGCAGAGTGCAGTGAGGGATGAGTGTCTCTGGGTTAGTAAAGTGCAGTGAGGGATCCGTGTCTGCAGGATAGGAAGGTGCAGTGAGGGATGAGTGTGTGCAGGTTAGCAAAGTACAGTCATGGATGAGTGTCTGCAGGTTAGCAAGGTGCAGTGAGGGATGAGTGCCTAAGGGCTAAGGGGTGACTATTTATGGGTGGAGTTCTCCATGACTGGATGCTGACACACATACACACACACACACACTCTCTTACCCCACAAAGCAGCAGAAGAGGCAGAAAAGTGTGTTCAAGAGGCCAATCTCGTAGGAGATGGATGTGATGATGGTCTGCTGGCAGTGTGGACACACTGTCTGCACTGGTGCCGACTGGAACATCTCGCCCTGCAGCACCGTCACCATGGTGGTGGCTCCCAGGGGGGACAGCACTGTGGTGGGCCGGCCTGGCTGGGCAGGGTAGCGACCAGGGGTGGGCTGTCCCACTACAAAGTGACACAGAGTGGTTACGCTGTGAGTGGGGACACACCTGACGCTGAGTGTGCAATGCTGTGGTATCTCACATAGGAGCTTTGCGACCTTGACATCAGTGCGGTTCCTCTTACTGTAGCACACTGATGCACTGTCTCCTTGTGGATTATGAATACTCCATAATTTTCAAAGCCCATGGATTGCTCCCTTATGAATGATTGTGACAGATTATGGATGTCATGCCACTTGGCTCCTCGTATTACAGCGGTAAACCACATAATGTGCTCTAAGCCCTGAAACTGACCTCATTCTCTAACAGCTTCACAGTATAGCCTACTTCCGGTCAAGTGATAAGCCTGGAAGTGATGCTTACCGTAGGGGTGTGGCATGGGCATGGGCATGGGGGGTCCCTCCCCTGGAACATGCGGGGGCACAAAGCCCATGTGGGCACTGGGCTCGTAGGGTGGGGGTCCATACTCTGGAGGGAGTGGTGGTCCCTGTGGAGGTCCCGTCATCACTGGGGCGGTGGCTGAAGGACAGAGACAGGATGTTCTGTCGTACAGTCAGATCTCTGCAGCACAGCACCGTCATCGTGGGTTACCAATCAAAACAAGCCCTTCCCAGTTCCCAGCCTGCACGGCATCATGGGTAAGCTCCACCTTTGTCACCAACCTTGTACCCTAGATCAGTGTTTCCCAATCTGGTCCTCGTGGACCCCCAGACAGTCCATGTCTGTGGCACAGAGCTGGAAGGGAGCAAAAATGTGGGCTGTCTGGGGATCCCCAAGGATGTGCTGGGAAACACCGCCTTATATAACTACTAAAAGGCTCAGAGTGCCCACCAGCCACCGATAACACACATAATGCTTCTGTAAGCTACCTCCAGCAGTCGTGGGATGGTGGTGGTGGGGGGGGAGGCTGTTAAATTAAACCAGTCTCAACCTCTGTCGGGGGGGGCTGTCTCCATCAGGATAAACGCCTTCCTTTTGGAGCTCCAGCCTCAGACATACCTGCACACCTCTGACTAGCCCCCCAAGCAGATACACTACCGCAGTATTCAAAGGGCAGTGCGTGGGGCACTGATGTGCGGGGCAGAGCAGGCCGCACCAAGCGGGTACCTGTGACGGCCGGCTGGCCGTTCTTCTCCTCGATGAGGGGGGCGCTGGGACCCCCGGGGTACGGAGGGGGGGGGTCGTTGGACATCCTTCCTGGATCAGTAGGGCAGAACGCTGGGAAACTTCCAGTTGGCCTTGTTTCTCTGTATCATGGATACCAAACTGCTGTGAGAACGCCCCCCGAGCATTTATCGACCAATGGCTGGTCTCCAGGATCCGCACTCCACACTCCTGTGGCTTCTATTTAGACACACAATGAAATGCCTGTGTGTGCCTGTCTGTCTGCACGTCTGATTGTACCTCTGTGCATGTGTGTGTGTGCTTATTTCACTGGCTTAAGAGACCAGGCTTGAATGCTGTAGCAAAAGTTTAGAATCACTAAAGGATAAAAGAAGCCATAAACACTTCTTTCGGATTCAGAGCAGGTGCTGAACAATGGCAGTAAGGATGGCAGCTTCTGAAAGCAGACTCTCAAACACAAACCTATTCAAAAAGCTTCTAGTTTCACTCTTTGCCCACAGTTGGCTTCTACTCAGGAGATAATGAGCATCAGTACACCCCACCCCACCCCCACCCATGCAAGAGTAGAACAGAGGTTTCCATTTGGGAATCGGACCTGTGGGCCGTCTCCATATCCTGAAATGTTTGCTACCAGCCTGCCTGTAGCCATGGGAATGAGGTCATTGCCTGGTGATGTCAGCAAGTGGGAGGAGTCAGTGGCCACACCCACCAGCCCAAGGCTCATGTACACACTATCTCAGGTGACCAGCCCCAGGCTCATGTACATATTATCTCAGGTAACTTCTAGAAACAGGGAGAAGAGATGGAGGCTGCTGCTCCCTGATCCTCCTGAGCAGCTGACGACAATCCCAGCCTCGTAATATCCCTTAAAACCAATTAAAAATATGTTTAATTAAAGAACAGGCAACAAAGAAACAACATCCGTACATTTGCAGGAAGGATAACATACGGCTGTTATTACGGGAAAGAGAATGTAACACATTTCCTTCCAGCTGACTAACCAATCCTGTGTGGTGGTGGCCAAAAATAACCCTGCCCCCAGCCTGTGGCTTAGCAGAGAGGACGGGGTTAATGACGGCATGGCGGAGGTCACAGAAGCTGCCAGGAAGTAGGTCAGAGCTGCACATGCCAGTCGTGAGAACCGCTGACACAGAGGCCTGCAACTATAATGGGCACCTAGAAGGTTCTTCATGTCTGAGCGCCACTTGACTACCGTCTAAGCTCAGTACCTGGAAATCTCAAAGCCAGCGGAAACTGCGCCGCGTCCCTTTCCTGGTTCTGACCGAATCGTTACGAACCGCCTCTTTAGTGCTGGCGATCTCTGCGGTCAGTACGGACATATGTTCACAGCGTGTGATAAGAGGCTGGCGCAAGCTTTCAAAATAAAAATAACTGCAAAGTAACAGTAAACAGTAGAGCAAAAATAATGTCCCTAAAACTCAGACAGAGAATGATTTAAATAGTCTAAAGAATATCGTACGGCGTAATCCATCCATCATCCAAGCTGTTATCCGGAACAGCGTCGTGGGGGATCTGGAACCTATCCCACACCGAACAGGGGTGCAGCCTGTGTAGGATGCCAGTCCATCACAGGGCACACAGACACACACACTATGGGCAATTTATATATGCCAGTTTGCATAATCAGTACGTTTTAAAGTATTATCCAGAAAAAAAAAATTCCTCAACAACACAATACCAAGCACTCATCAGAAAAATATTATCTATATTTACATTAAATAGGCCTACCTGTAAAATGTATGCCTATATTAAAAGCATAAACGTCAAGCATACATATCAACATTTCTTATATTCCTATTATATATCTATAAAATATATGAATATACTAAAACCCCAAACATCCAGCACACAAGACATTGCGTACATTAATGTTACATACCTGTGTAACATATACCTAAACTAAAATCTCGATTAGTGGGCAGATCAGTTAAAATGTTTTTGCACCGAGTGAAGTTCTGGTGGATGTGAAAGGTCAGCTCTCTCCTATATCGGGCTGCCTATGTGGTTTGTTCCACTTTCCTGATGATCTTCCCTTCATGCCGATCTACAGAGCACTGGGCAGCTTATCCCAGCGCCTTCTGCATAATACATCATCCCAAAATGACTGTGAGAAGGGGATCAGCTGTCCGGTAAATCCATCTTTTTCTCGTTCCCGGGTGCCATATTTCTTCGTTACTTCAAAAATAAGGTGCATGTTTATAAATACACCAGCAAGCAGCCACATCATCGGAGGCGATCGCTCCCGAGTACGCCCGCTCTCTCATCCAGCCAGCAAAGGGACGCTCAATCTCGGGTTTGGCGTGTCCTGCTGTGCAAGCAGATAGTCCCCAGACAGACGCTGGATTGCGCCCGTAACATAAAAAATGTCGTATATACTCCAACATTTACCGAAATGTGCGCCTGTTTTTCAAATAAAAAGCGGGGTGCTCCCGTATGCCACTGTAAACAACCCGGCGTCTGCTTATGTAAGCCGCAGCGACCTACATGGCTGTTAAATCGCACAAATGAAATGCTACCACTGAACAGATAAATGTAATATTACCAAAGAATTGGCATCCTTTCTCGGCCAGCGCGGCCAGTTTGCTACAATTAATATGCAGCCCGCTAAGTAAAACATCCAGGTAGACAGGCGGCATACACAGCAAACCCAAATAGATTATTTTTAAAATCTAGGCAAAAGTGTTACCTGATCTTGTAGGTCTCTACGTCCCACGGTTTCTTTCCTCCCTGTACGGTACGTATGACACTATGTGTAATATAGTAACGCGCGATGAAATAGCGGACTGAGGCCAAGACTCGTAGTGCAGTTGATCCGCTGCCGGGGGTTTGACGTAGGAAACAAAAGAGGAGCGTCTCAGTAAATCAGCTTTTACATCAGCGCATCGGTACCGTGAATGCGCTTCGGTAAACCCGCTTTAACATCGTCAGTCTATGCGTTTCGGGGAACCCGGTTTTACATTATTACATCGGTACTGTGAGTGCGCCTCGGTGAATCCGCTTTTACATTATTATATCGGTACAGGGAGCGCGCCTCGGTGAACCCGCGTTTACATTATTACATCGGTACAGGGAGCGCGCCTCGGTGAACTTGCTTTTACGTTGTGATGTACACTCACCTAAAGGATTATTAGGAACACCATACTAATACGGTGTTTTACCCCCTTTCGCCTTCAGAACCGCCTTAATTCTACATGGCATTGATTCAACAAGGTGCTGAAAGCATTCTTTAGAAATGTTGGCCCATATTGATAGGATAGCATCTTGCAGTT
>JAOYFF010000046.1:3771513-3809537 GCA_025773925.1 Cryptomyrus ogoouensis
ATGTGATTGGTTGATTAGATAATTGCATTAATGAGAAATTGAACAGGTGTTCCTAATAATCCTTTAGGTGAGTGTATGTATGTATGTATGTATGTATGTATGTATAGATAGATAGATAGATAGATAGATGGATGGCTACTTTATTATGATTATGGAAATTTGACTTGAACTCCACAAAGCTGGACCCACCAAAACACAGACACATCACTTCATACAAAAGATATCAGACAAATTTTTTTTTAAAGAAATAAACCAAAATGCCCGTTGCTACTTTTGCTATTTTAGGCTACTCTTACAAATACTGACAGATACAGGAACGAAAGAGTTCTTGAAATGGTTCAGTTTGCACCGATGGACTAGATACCTTCTGTCTGATGGTAATAGCTCATACTGGGAGTACAGAATATGGGATGGATCACTGAGGATTTTCTGTACCTGTTTCAATACACATTGTTCAAAAATAGAAGAAATGCAAAATAAATTCTCTGAAGGAGACGAGAACATACCCAGTCAACATGAACAGTCCAGGTCAAAGTGCCATCGATATGGACACCAAGATGACTGAACTTGTATGACTGCCTGGTTCTGTATGATCGCTGGACTATGATCGCCCACTTTACATGGTCAAATATGATATCCTCAGTTTTTTTTTACTTTTAGGAGAAGGTGATTTGTCTCACACCAATAAACAAATTCCCTTACTTCTGAATGATATATGTTGGTATCTTCATGCCTGTAGAGTATAGAGTTGACATGGCAGAATCATCGGAGTATTTAAAAATATAATTCTGTGAGCACTCATTGGTATACAGAGTAAAAGGTAACACTTTGCTTGACCGGGCACAAATAATATAGTATTATACTATTACTTATGTATTAATTAGCCACAAACCAAGTCTTACAGTTACATATTGATTTTATGTTAATTCATCATTAATGGATCGTGAGGCATGGTTTATCTCAAGTAGTGACTATATGTTCATGATTTGTTCATGATTTGTAGTTCAGTAGTAACTGAGTTATTACTTAGGGCTGTCACTATTATAAAAAATCAAGCAATCTACCGATGAATCTAACGATTCATCGAGTAATCGTTTATATAGCCTATAATATAATATAATTAGCACGAGGCAGGAATCAACCAACCACTGCAGGGTGCGCAGTGAGTGACACATACGGTCAGTTTAAGCACACTAGTTTATTCAAGTTGCATGCTTTTAGACAGTGGAAGGAAACCAGAAGATCTGCAGAAAAGTTCCCACGCAGGGTGAACATACAAACGCCACACACACACACAAAGCGGCGGTGTGCGGCGACACCGCGATCCACTGCGCCATTCTGCCGCACTGACAGCCTTGCATGATGTGCGATGTTAATATCAACATTCATGCACATGCAACTGTCACACCTCAAGGACCATGATAGTCTGCTGCGTTCAAAATTCAATAAGTTGAGTTTTTTTCAACTTAGTCACTGGAAATGGGCTTCGTAACTCATTGTTTTACCCTGATAGCAAACAATGGAATGAGAATTGTGACTGACACAAATGCTATTTACCGCTGCTGCTATTTAATTGTGCTGTGCTATTAACTAACCAAACTAGCTGCGGTTTGCAAAACCAAGTATGATAATCTTTATTAATTGTTTATGTACGTGAGAGATTAAATCCCACCATTTCACATAATCTTTTATTGGTTTACTATTGGTTATGATACAAGGTGTTCAATGGGTTTACGTACAAAGCTGCACAGCGCTTTTCTGCCCGCCTGTTCTCTCTTTGCTGGCCGGTCTGCTTTTGGGAAACGCACCTCTGAGTGAGTTTCGACAAAACCATTTTAACCGAGTGTAGGGGTTCTGTCGGTGAAAACTATTACAAAAAAAAAATAATTATGTGATGAGTTATACTTATCGTATGTGTTTCATTTTTCTGTGAACCAAGGATTATATAAAATGATGTTATTGATAGTCCCCTCCATCTCAACATTGGGGGGGCGGGGGGTGGGACGTATCCCCCCGTCCCTCCCTAAATCTACGCCTATGGTGCGAGTAGTCAGTCAGCTGAGTATGATGACAAGGAGGTGATCCCATCATAAAAACCTTGTTGAGCTACAGGCTAAGGCTCACTTAAGTGACTGTATTTATTTTTATTTTATTTAGAAGTGCATTTTCACAGAAAATAATCCAAATATTTATGTTCTGATTATTGTTGTGCTGTTATTTATGTCAGCTTTCAACATGGACACCACACATTTCTCAAGGCATTTCATGACAACTAAAGTAAGTGCCACTGATCTAAAATCATTGTTTTCAGCTGGATGGGCTTTTTTGAGGATTGGAATTAATACAGAACTTTTCGGGGAGATGGAACCTTGTGAGTATATAAGGACAGTTGAAAGATAGGCCACCGTGTGGGTGTTCGTTCTTCTGCACAAGTTTTTAAAAGGAAAGGTGAAATCCCATCTGGTCCTGCAGCTTTCTTTAAGGGAACATGCTTAAAAAGATAACGGATATATTGTGGATCAGTCCACGGCTTGTCCAGCAGTTCTTAAAGTGCACTGGGAGATACATGGGACGCACAGAGCATAGTATCTTCAAACTCTCTGGGCAGATAAGGGTCTTAGGGATAAGGAAAGAAGTTCAGTGTCAGGGTTGCACACCATCACTCTTACTCTAACCTATCAGCACCATTTGTTGTTGATGCAGCTACCTCAATTCTTCCCTGGTGCTGCTGGTTTGAATGTCCAGGTGAGGGAAAAGCCTTCCACTTCCACCAAAGAGTTGTCTTAGTAAGCACTATGATCTCCACTTCCCGGTACTCATAGCAGACCCAGGCGTTGTTGCGGAAGTCCTTGATTTTATTTTGTGGCAATCTGATATTGCTCAATATCATTGCTGGCAGGGGAGGCTTATGTCTGTACAGTCGGGCTCATTGTCTGATCCCCCCTTTCCGAACTTTTCTCCACCGGCGTCTGCTCAGGGCTGCTCCGCTCTGATTCCAGCAGGTTTGTAGGAGCGATAGAACCAACCACATAGCGGAGCAACAAAAGGTTGCTTCTTATGTATGAGTGTGATGAGCCTTCAGTGGAGCTTGGAGTTATCCGGAGAAGTCAGCACGACGTAACCCAGTACGCCATGAGCAGTGCCAGGAAAAAGAATTCCAAACAAGCCATTGGTGTCTACTGTCTTATTGTTGCTAAAACACGTAAAATACTTAAAGGTTATGAAGAGACAACATATAATATTAAGAAACATGAAAATAGAAAACTAACATACAATGCTGGGTCACAGCAATGGAAATCCGGGTCACCAGCAGGGCAGCGCCACTGGAAGTTTGTGCCTCAGCGAACCCGCTTTTACATTATTACATCGGTGCAGAGAGTGAGCCCCGGTAAACTCACTTTTATAATATTACATCAGTACAGGGAACGTGCCTTGCAGTGGCGACTGGTTAAAAAAATTCTTGGTGGGGCTGACGTACCAATAGATTTCCCTTCCTAGTCCAGTATAAGCATTCAAATGAGCAGCCAGAAAATGACAACAATTTCACAATCATAATTTAATTTCCTTCTCAAAATCAACACACTATTAAATAAAACTGACATTGATAGAAAAATATATATATTTTTTTATATTTATATATTTTATATTCCCCCCACATCTGGGAGGGCTGCGCCCGAGCGCCCCCTATGGGCCAGCCGACACTGGTGCCTTGGTGAATCTGCCTTTACATTATTACATCGGTTCAGGCAGTGTGCCTCAGCAAACCCCATCCATCCATCCATCCATTATCCTCTGCTTATCCAGGGTCAGGTCGTGAGGATAGCAGTCTAAGCAGGGATGGCCAGACCTCCCTCTCACCAGCCACCTCCTCCAGCTACACCAGGGGAATACCAAGGGGTTCCCAGGCCAGCTGAGAGATATAATCTCTCCATCATGTCCTGAGTCTGCCCTGGGGCCTCCTCCTGGATGGACATGACCAAAACACCTCCCCAAGGAGCCGTCCAGGAGGCATCCTAGATAGATACCCAAATCACCTCAACTGGTTCCTTGCGATGTAGAGGAGCAGCGGGTATATGTTGAGTCCTTCATGAATGTCCAAGCTCCTCACTCTGTCTCTAAGGTTGAGCGAAGACAACCTGTAGAGGAAACTAATTTCTGCTGCTTGTATCCGCGATCTTATTCTTCCGGTCACTTCCCAGAGTTCAAGACCGTAGGTGAGTGTAGTAACGTAGATCGACCAATAAGTTGAAAGCTTTGCCTTCCAGCTCAGCTCCCACTTTACCACAACAGAATGTTACAGTGTCCACATTTCTGCCGACACTCTACAGATCCATCTCCCGCTCCCTTCTTCCCTCACTCGTGAACACCGAGATACTTAAACTCCTCCACTTGAGGCAGTAACTCATCCACTACCAGAAGAGGGCAATCCACCTTTTTCTAGTCAAGAACCATGGCCTCACACTTGGAAGTGCTGATCCTCATCCAGGCCACTTCAGACTCAGCTACAAACCACCCCAGTGCATGTTGCAGGTCACCACCCAACGACACCGACAGGACCACATCATCTGCAAAAAGCAAAGTTGTGATCCTGAGCCCCCCGAACTGGGCCCCCTCCGCCCCTTGTCTACGCCTATAAATTCTGTCCATAAAAGACATGAATGGAATTGGTGAAAAAGGGCAGCCCTGGCAGAGTCCAGCACCTACTTGGATCGATTCTGACTTACTACTGGCAATGAGAACCAAACTCTTGCTTCATTTGTACAGGGACCTGATGGCCCACAGCAATGAACCACGTACCCCATACTCCTGAAGCATCCCCAACCAGCACCCCCCAAGGGACATGATCATATGCCTTTTCCAAGTCCAGAAAGCACATGTAGACTGGTTGAGCAAACTCCCATGAACACTCCAGTAACCTAGTGAGGGTGAAGAGCTGTTCCAGTGTTTCATACCCAGGACGGAATCCACATTGTTCCTCCTGGACCCGAGGTTCAGCCAATGGATGAACCCTCCTTTCCAGTACCCCGGCATAGACTTTCCCAGGGAGGTTAAGGAGTGTAATCCACCTAAATTTGGAACACATCCTCCGGTCACCATTCTTAAAGATTGGGAACTCCACCCCATTCTGGTAATCCAAAGGCACTGTCCCCAATGACCACGCCATGTTGAATAGGTTTGTCAGTCAAGACAGCCCAACAAAATCAAGAGCTTTCATGAAATTCATCCACCCCCAGAGCTTTACCACTGAAGAGTTTTTTGACTACTTCAGTGACCTCAGCGCTAGAGATGGGTAAGTCTGCCTCTGAGTCTTCCAGCTCTACTTCCTCCAAGGAAAGTGTATCAATGGGAGATCCTCAAATTATTCCTTCCACCACCTGACTATATCCCCATTTGAGATCAACAGTTCTCCATCCCTGCTGTAAACAGCATGAATAAATCCTTGCTTCTCCCTGCTGAGTCACCTGATGGTTTGTCAGAAGCTTTTCGAGGCCAAATGAAAGTCCATTTCCATAGCCTTACCAAACTCCTCCCACACCCAAGTTTTTGCTTTAGCAACTGCTTAAGCCACTTTCAATTTGGCCTGCCGGTACCTGTCAGCTGCTTCTGGAGTCCCTCCAACTAACTAAGCTTGGAAGGCCTCCTCCTTCAGCCTGACAGCTCCCTTTATCTCTGGTATCCACCACCTGGTTTGGGGATTGCCACCGTGACAGGCACCAACAACCCGACAGCCACAGATCTGCAATGCCGCCTCAGCAATGGAGTCCCGGAACATGGCCCATTCAGGCGCAATGTCCCCTGAACTACTTGGGATGTAAGAGAAGTTCTACCAGAGGTGTAAATTAAAGATCTCCCGCACATGGGCCGCCACCAGTTGCTTCCAGCATACCTTCACTGTACATCTGGGTCTACCAAGTCTATCTACAATCATCACCTGCCATCAGATCCAATTCACCAATAGGTAGTGATAAATTGACAGCTCAGCTCCTCTCTACACCCAAGAGACCAAAAAATGCGGACACAAATCAGACAATACAATTACTAAATCGAACATTGAGCACCTCGGGTGCTCTGGTGCCAGGTGCACTTATGAACACCCCTATGTTCAAACATGGTGTTCAGTAAATGTGGTTAGTACAGAAATCCAGTAACTGATCACCACTCAGATTCTGATTGGGCATGCTATTCCTCCCAGTCACATCCTTCCAGGTTTCACTGTCATTATCCACATGAACATTAAAGTCCACCAGGAAAACAATGTGTGTCGAAGGGAGGCGACCATCACGTTCATCAGAGTGCACTCCGACAAACTGGCACTGAATCATGAGGCTATAAGTAGATCCACCCCTACCTGGCGCATCTCCCCATGGACAACTCCAGAGTGGAATAGAGTCCAACCCTTCTCCAGGGGTTTGGCTCCAGAGTCCAAGCTGTGCGTTGAGGTGAGCCCAACTATATTTAGTCGGTATCTTTCTACCTCCCGCACCAGCTCATGTTCCTTTTCCACCGGAGAGGTTACATTCCATGTGCCAAGATTCAGTTTTGGTAGCCAATAACTGGTCTGTCAAGGTCCCTGCTTTTGACTGCAACCTGATCTACATTGCACCCGACCCCCACAGCTCCCCCTGCAGGTGGTTGGTCCACAGGAGGGCAGACCCACATTCCCCTTCAGGCTATGCCCAGTTGAGCCCCACGTTTGGAGGCCCAGCCACCAGACAAGTGCCTTCAAGTTTCTCTCCTCAGGCCTGGCTCCAGGGTGAGGCCCTGGTCTCCCCAATCTGGGCGGGGTCACCTGGTCTTCTGAATCGCACTTAGTCTGGCTGCTCACCTAGGACTAATTTGCCATAGGAGACCCTACTAAGGGCAATTACCCCCAACAACTTTGTTCCTAAGATCACAGAGGCACACGAACCCCTCCACCATGAAAAGGTATAGATTCATGGATGGGCCTTGGTAAACCCACTTTTACATTATTACATTGGTGGAAGGAGCACACCTTGGTAATGGTTGTACCTTTGGGAAGAAAACTGTACCAGGGCTGTACCCTTATTTCTGACAGTGTCATGGTCCAGGCGGGAAAAAGGTGACCATCTACTTAAAAGCTCCAAGACAAAGGGATTTATTGGGGAAACTGAACACGCTGGGTAAACTACAAAACAAAAAGATTATGTGGGGTCAAAAACAAATGAGGGAAACAAGAACTAACTACAAAAATGATGAAAAGGTAACAGAAGGAGCAGAACTAGAAAACCCAAACAGACCAACAACAACAAAACACAGTAACTTGAGCACAATGACTGACTAAAGAACTGAGCAGGGGCAGGAACTTAAATATATAAGGCAACTGGGCTAACGGGATGGCCAAGGTGTGAAACATGAGACATCCAGTAACAACTGCACAGGGAAAACAGGAAAAAGGTATAATAACTTATACTAATGAACACAAGACTAGGGAAACTCCAACAAGCACTGAATTACTGAGTAAGAAACGGCAGGGCACACCACATAATACTGTTTTTGTATACTAAGGTTTGGTATACTTCAGTGCGATATGCACTATAGCGGGGCACACCACATAATATTGTTTTGGTATACTATGGTTTGGTATATGTCAGTGCCATGTGCACTGTAGTGGGGCACACCACATAATACTGTTTAGGTATATTATGGTTTGGTATATGTCAGTGCCATGTGCACTGTAGTGGGGCACACCACATAATACTGTTTAGGTATACTATGGTTTGGTATACTTTAGTACGATATGCACTGAAGTGGCGGTGAAGTAAGGAACAGCTCAGCAGCCACGAGGGGATCTTGTAGACAAACAAGGTAAAAAGACATCTGTGGTGTGGCAGAACTTTTTGCAGTTTAAAGTCTTACACATTTATTAAACATAAGGAAATGCCATATTTATACTATTAGGCATCATAAAAAGCATCTCATTAATATTTTAGCCATACTACTAATCTGCTTCACAAACTATGGGTGTAAATAAACATCCGTATAGTACCCAAAAGCTGGCATCTGGCCAAATGCTTCGCCTGTCATCTGAAGCCATGGTGATTATTGCGCATGTGTGATATCAATATGATATCGCCCAGCCCTACTAGCAAATGAATGCAATGCTGTGCACCGTCAAGTGGAAGTCAATCTGTCCATGACTGCTGGGGCAGATGGGGAGGCACAGGGTCTGTAGTGCCCCATCACTAATTTCCAATACACCCTTAGTGATCATGTTCTAGACTCTGCATTGTCAGTAAACAGGCTTTTTCATCATTACATCGGTATAGGGAATGCACACTTGTAACCTCGCTCTGACACTATTACATTGCTATTACATTTCACATCTTACATCGTAACTTTGGAACAGGGAATGCCCTTCATTAACCCCGCCCTTACATCATTACGATGGTACAGGAAATGCGAATCAGTAAAACTGCTTTTACATTTCATAACTTGGGGACAGCGAATGCCCTTCCTTCGGCAAACTCCCTTGTTTTATTGTCCCCAGAGTGTTAAAATGCCCCATGCCCAAGTCTGCCTGCGGGAGGCGGCAACCTCCAGCCCCGCCATCCTTGCCAGTGTAAGCAGGTTGGGGATCGATGAACGCTAGATTGCCCTTTTGATCACATTTTAACCCAGTAAGAAATGTTGTTGCTGAGTTTAAGTGCACAAAGCATATTGTGTCATTAGTCATAAAACTGCAAGCCCTTAACTGATACCGCACCTCCTGATTAATATTAAACTACAGTATTGTTTGGTTATTTGGAAACCTTCTGCAGCTCAATTCATTTTTATGAAATGATTTTGTGATAAACAAAATAGAAATGGTGACACAAACGCTTGAAATGTCTATGATTGTCTCGCCCTACCTGCCTGCCCCTCTCGTTCTCTCCCGCCCCTCTTGTTTTGTGTTACCTCTCATTTCAGCCCTCATGTGAATCACTCCAGCTGCCTCTTCTTTGCTCACTCATCAGTGGTATTATAAAATGTCCCCCCGGTCATGTGCTCCCCAGTCCAGTCATTGACGTTGCTCCCTATTTGTGCTTCAGAGTTTGTCTTGTGCTTTAACCTTGTCTGATCCCTGTCTTCCCATTTTGACCCCCTGTGGTCTTTTGAGTTTCCCTGTTTCTCTTTTGGCTTCCCCCCAGCCCTTCCCTACGCTTGCCCTTGCCGCCTTCCTCACCCTAACGCGACAAAGATCATGTATAATCTGAAATGGTATTTTTTTAGTAATCTATTAATTATTAATACATAAAGTCTATAATTATTATGTCATTGTTCTAGATGTTTTCTCATTGATTTTTCAATTATAGGCAATAATGTACTGATAAACCTTACATATTGGACCCATTCAGTGTAAGAACTGAACGAATCACTGAATGGTTCTGACTGAATCATGTTGTAGGATGAACTGGAGAGAATCGACTCACTGTGCCACATGGTGACCTCACTGCATCACTCAAAGCCACTGCAGTGACTCACACAGGTTTACTGGTAGAGTGTGAACCAGGGCTGCACTGGCCATCTGGCACTGCTGCCCCTCCCCATTGGCAGAATTTACCATGGATATGTATGTGTTAACAGTGGCCGATTTGCAGATGATAGAAGTGAGACAAAATGCAACTGGGTTTGTTACACATATTATAATCTGAGCTTTTCATTAGATACTGATACTTTTACCAGAACCCTACATTGTAAACTGAAATATGTTTTGAATATATGAGCTATTTAAATTACTTTATAACATTGTGTTAGTATTATAAATAGTAGCCATCATTTTAATTCATGTGTAATATTTTAAGGTGTATCCGTAAATTCTTTTTATATGGTAAGTGGGGGCGCCGTGTGTGTGTGTGTGTGTGGGGGGGGGGGGGGCAGTTCCAAGATTCCAAGCCTTAATTATGTTGGTCTGAGATGGGGGCCCCGTATGCTGTGCTTTAATGGGGGCCAAAATGGCTAGTGGTGCCCTTGATTGTAACCAGGTGTATTGGAAAATAATGTAACACAAAATTTATAGGTTTAACTTTTTGATTGCAATATGCAAATGCATTAAAAGTACTATTAAAACATGTTACACTTTAATTTTGGTTAAAACTAGTGGTGTCAATCAATTAAAATTAATCCAGTTAATCACAATAATAGGCTGTGATTAATCATATATATATATATATAGTTTTTTTTTAATACAAATCTTTGTTTTAATAGTTGAAACCATTCAGTGGCATAGTCCCAAATATGTAAGCTGCTTACGTAATTAGCAACTATGCCTTTGGGCAATGTACCCCTGCTCTGTTTTATTTTTTTAATTTTGCATCCTATTTCGCTCCTTCAGTTTTTGAACAGAGAACACAAAAGTTGCATCATTTATGTGAATTATACAAGTGTTTCTAGTGCAGAAGGTAATGTTTTACATAAAATAACTAATTTTCAAGCAGTACAATCCACACTATTTTAAGTTATTTTACGACATGTACTATGAGAAACATATGTAAAATTATTGCTTTGTAGTCTTATACTTGCAAAAAAAGTCCTATAAATTATAGTGAAAAACGCTAAAAGAACATCCTAGTCACCAGCAGTTTGCATATAGTTTTTCTTTCTTTTTAGGTTTTCGTTTTTACAGGCGCGATCAAAATTAGAAAACAAGTCACATTTTGAGATTTACAAAGTTACTGCTTATCCGAATTTGCAGGTATCCATGAATTGAAGAGATGTATTTTTACCATTTTTCCTCAGTGAAAACTCTTACATCACAAAATAAAAGGTTGCAGCTCCTCCCTCCATCAGTGTAAACAGAACCCAGAAGTGCTCTTGTTTATGGGAGTTTTCACGTAATTTCTTCACCAATCGCGGAATTTCCGCATCGCTATCATATGAATAGCACTATTAACAAATGGGTGGGTGATCAGGTTTGCTTTATCTATGACAATAACTTGCAGCGTTTTTTTTTTTTTATCGATCCGATTTTTTTTAATCGATTTATTTTTGTTAAAAACAAGATAGTATGTTAAGGATTTCAGATTAATCACATTTATCGTGTTAACGTTAACAGCACTAGTTAAAACGTTTTTGAAAACCTCACCTGACGTTGAAAGCGTGGCCCAGAGGTGGCGTTGCTGCTGCTGGAGCAGAGGCACAGCGTTTGCAAGGCATAGGTACACCACAGAAATTCACTCTGTCTTTGGTGACTTGTCTTCTGATGGTAGATGTATGTCTCTGTCTTGTTCAAAACAGACTAGCTTTTTCAGTGTAACTTTTTCATGAAATCAAAAAGTGGAGCTTGGTCTATTCAATTAAAGTCTGTGTAGTGTAATTCGAAATTCTACCACTAGATGTCAGAATGACACTCCCCACTTTGCTGAGAGGCAGCACCGCGGTCAGCCGAACAACTTAACTAAGAATTCACCCGAAAGAGCAAATTCGAGAAATTGAACATTGAACATTCACCAAGACCACACCAAATATCAATGCCTTCTACCTTTTTAAATCACATTTCGCTCTTTGTCGTTCAGTGGTGGGGTGGGGCCAGGTCTGATGTCACGAGGGGCAAATGGGGAAGTTGTCCTGGACCCAGGAATTCTGAACGGCAGTCCTGGTGGCGTTCTGTTACATAATAGGTTACAATCACAACTACACTATGTGCAAGGATCCTGTGACAGAAATTTGAACAGCTTGCCGTTTTAGCAAAGGCTGCTGTGTCACTCGCTGATCGCCACGTTTGTCCCCCCCCGTGTGACAAGGTGGGTTAGAGAGGTGGGTGGGGGTGCTGCTCTATTCCTTCCAGCCATTCCCCTTAAAAATATTTGTGTACGGAGAGAGGTGGCTTTCCTGTGTTTTACGGATATTGTCCCAGAAAATGGCCAGCCATGAACCTACGCCTCCCTCCCGCCCTGAAAAAAAAACAGGTTGAAAGAGCACAATGGTGCGCCAGCGCCCCCACGGCCTGCTGGGAGTCGGCGGGTTCACAGCGGCCTGTCCTTAAACGACCTCGGCCTGCTCCCTAGGTCTAAGGTAGCATTTCCACACCAGTAAATCCCATATCGGTAAGAGAGCCAAGATGTTACCCAACCCAGTGAATATAGCTGGTGACTAATGGGATAAATCAGCTTCCTGGCGATTGCTTTCAACGTCGGGTTGCCATAACAAGCCTGGTACTTTCCCTGGCACTCCCTGTCGCTAGCTACAGGCTACACCGTACAGACGCAGCTCAGTTAAGCGATATACTCCTTCAGACGGGGTGACACTTGTCCCTTAGGAACAGTCCAGATTATCTCTCACTCCGATATCTAGTATCATGAAAGGTTTGCACTCTAAATGCTAATTAGCGTGAGCGCCGTTAGCACAGAACGCGAGTGGCTCGGCAGAGAGGGGGCCACACCCTGTCTTGCACGTGTTTGGTAGAAAAGTCTCCTGTGATCCTGTCATTCCTAACCGGCCCCTTTGTTCCCGTTTCTTCAGTGGTACGTCCCACTTTGCAGGGAGCTCTCGAAACATAACAGGAAATGGGGAATCTGGTGCTAGAGGCTCTATTAGGAGCCAAGGACCCAGCGATCAGGACAGAGGGAGGAGAGAGTAGCACCACAGGCGGTAACACTGGGTGGGACAGCCAGTGAAGTAGGGGCTTATGGTCGTTGGCCTTCCTAAAGGAGTGGAGCTCATCTTTCTGTGAGCTACGAGCTACTGCTATCACAGCTGCATCACTGCACCTGCCGGGGGTGTGCACAGCGCTGTGTGAAACCCTGCCCGCATCACGCCAGCTGCCCAGATGTTCTGAGAGGCTCGGAGCGCTCTCTGTAAGATGGCTGGGTCCCCACCTCCCCCATGCACAATAACCTGCTACATGAACTGCTACTTGAAGTTTACAAGGCTTAGCCTAGTGGCCCCAATCACAGCAACCTCATTTAAATGGCCACTCTGTAGTTACACCTCTCCATAAACTGCCTGTTAGCATTAGCCGTGTTAGCTGTCACCACAGCTGCATGCCCTGTATTTAGAGATCTGTGTGTTAGCATTAGCCAACACGTTCTGCATCCCACCTGTTCTGGAAGTTACAAAAGTCTCCTGCAAATTGACAGCAGCTGCCTGACACTTATGAAGGATGTGTAATGTGCTGGAAATCGTTTGTGATTTGAGGGAGGTGGATCAGGGACGATTGAGGCATGGACGCTTTTCTGAAAATAGCCTACCCTATCAAATTTCATCTCGAAATACCGTAATAGCGTAAAATTTGTCAGGTGGTTGGGGCAGGGTTGCTGCAGTAAAGCTTCTTCTTTTACTGCTGCTGAATAGTGGAACGATTTTTCTGAGACATTGTGCATCATCCGTGGGTGTCAGGAAGCTGCTGTCAATTTGCAGGAGAGGTAGGATGTCTCATATTAGTGCTCGTCGTGTTAGTTGTTACCACGGCTGTGTATTGTGGGCCATGGGCCTCAGATGGTCACTTGCACCAGGGTGGTGTAAATGATGGTGAAAGGCAGTCAGTATAGAGTTCGCCCTCCCTGGGGAGGCCATGGTGCGACAGTCTCATCTATGCGTCAGCAGGGGGAGATGGACTGTTAATATGACTCACCTCCCCGTTCTGCAGGATTAAAACTCACACCCCATTTTCCCTGGAAAGCTGTGATTTCTCTCCAAGGGAGGGGGGGGGGGGCTCTTGGCACTTCCTCACACTGAAACTGGGATGAGGGGAATGTTTGCCAATGCGGGTGTTTGTAAACAGTGCCTGTGCTGCCTGCAGTGTGTGTTTGCTCAGTCGTCTTTGTGTGTATCAAACAGAGCAGCATGTACTGTAGCATTTAGCCTATGCCACGTGCAGGGAGAGCGTGTCTGGGGGGGAGGGGTCTCCCTACGACCCAATGTTCTTTGGGCTTAACAGTTGTTTTATTTTCCCTGGCAGAACCTAGTCCATTTGGCCCCACCCTCCCCTGCCCACCTGGCCCCACCTCCTCTGTTTGGCCCCACCCTCCCCTCCCCACCTTCTCTGTCTGGCTCCGCCTTCCCCTCCCCACCTGGCCCCACCTTCTCTGTCTGGCGCCGCCTTTCCCTCCCCACTTAGCTCCGCCTTCCTCTCCCCACCTGGCCTGGCTTCGCCTTCTCTGTCCGGCGCCGCCTCTGCCTGACCTCAACATTCCCCGGTTGCATTCGTCCCATTCCTCACCCACCCTGCCCTCCACCTGAACCACTGACAGGTCACACTTTTGTTTCTCCCAATAGCACTAATCTCACATACATCCAGCCTGCTTGGGGGACAGCACCTGAACTGGCATTAAACACCAACTGGACACTGAACTGCAGATGGCACGGTGTGTAGGTGACCGTTAAAGGGTCATTGTTACCACTGTAGTACTGCTCACTGACACCCCCTGCTTGTGGGGTGGTGTCCGAATGCAGGACACAAAACAACCAGAAGGCTGTGACATAATCTCAACCTGCAGGAGCCGGGGACACCGTGGCCTCAGCGATGAATGGTGGGATGTGGCAGGGCTCACAATGACCGGGAGTGGCACAGGAAGTCACCCTCCACTGCCACAGGAAACTGCATCAGAGCCACCATCTCGCTGCGTTGCCAGCCGGCTCCCCGCTCCCTCACCACGCCCTCTCTAGAAGTTTAATCCTGCATCTTCAAACCATCACCGACGTCCTCATCTCTGGGGCAATTCGGACGCTAAACGGGCTTCAGCCAATTACCACTGAATTCCCAGCCACCCTCAGGCTCACGTGCCAAGCGGAGTCCTCTTCAGGGGGCAACAGCTTGGGAACGTTCCGGCAATGCTCCGCCAGCATGCCACGCCTGTGCCTGGCTGCTGCGGGGGGGGGGGCTCTGCCTTTGGCAAGCTCAGAAACACGGTGTCCAAGTCATGTCCCGGAAAAACAGAGAAGCACAAAGCACACACCCACGCCTGGAGCGGGGGGGGGGGGAGGGGCAGCCTGTCAGGTGGCAGGGCGAGGAAGGAGGGCGTGGTCAGCCTGCAGAGCACAGGTACCGACCAGCTGCCGGTGATGCTGTTTGTTTGGACTGTGGAGCGAGCCTGGTGCATTGTGGGTACAGCCTCTGTTTATGTTTATATAGGTCTGTGCTGTATCAGACTGACTCACCAATTACACACACACACACAGGCACACATAGAAACACGCTGCTCTAATCACACGCAGACAAAACGACTTCTGCAGTAGACAAAACTCTACGGTGATTCATTCCACTGAAAAGAGGACAGATGATGTAACGCATTCTGACTCAACCGAGGGTCTCCATGTCGGACAAACGTATCCCTGGGTTTGGGTTTGGCAGCCAGGCCTTCCAGTCACGGTTAGCTGGGCGTCGGTCAGTTAAGTGTGAGGAAAAACACAGCATTTTTGTAATTGTTAACATTGTGGGGACCAGATTTTCTCACAATGTGATAAAAAATCTGTCACCTTTTATCTTGTGGGGACAATTTAATAAAAAAATCTGCGAATGCAATCAAAAAAGCAAAAAATGTCAAAAGTCTTGTATTTTGTTTGGTTACTTATGGTAAAGGTTGTCAGTGTTGGGATTAGAGTGATGCCCATAGATATGAATGGAGAATCGCCAAAGATATGAAAACATGCACTGTGCATGTGTTTTTGTGTTTGCGCGTGATTCTGAGGCCTGTTCTGGCTCCAGAACGCCTCACAAGGGTTACCATTGAGGACTGAGTCTCTCACCAGGGGTAGGGCACTCAGTGAAGGGGGTGCTGGTTAATGTTCTGCTCTGGTCATACTTTAACAACCCTGCCAATGTTATTGCTGCTCAAACATTAACTAGGAGGCAGGCTGGTGTTGGGCTGGGCACCCGCAGCAGAACACAGCGGTGGGTATTAATAGCTCACAGGGTGCTCTTGTGTTCTGATGAATCCAACCAGAAATTGTGTGTCTTGGCCTGAGAGCCAGGGACAGGTTAACACACAGGACATAAGGGGGTGGGAGGAAGAGGTGCACAGGTCAAAGGTCACTGAACACCGCCCCCCCTGTAAATGGTAAGGTTCTGGACCCAGTACTGTTCAATCACTTGTCCTCAGGGGCTGGTTTGCTGTTGATTTTGGGGCCCGGCCGTATGCCCCCCCGAAGTAACTTTGTGGGTAACAAGAGGCCCCCAAACCTTGAGTGAGGGTAAAGGTCACCGCTGTCTGTCCTCTGGGGCGGTGGGTTACGCCGGCGACCCACATCTCTTCCTCCTCGGCCTCCTAACGGCTTTTGCTGGAGGAGAGTGAACAGATCCCATCATCTGCCTGGGAAACACCAGTGAGCACAGGAAGCTGCTTTTGGGGGGGGGGGTTCCTCCCCGACCATGCTCTTTAGTGACACCAGAACGGAAAGTATACAAAACAATCTGGCACACAATATTTATTTAAAACACAACAAATGATAGGTTAATTACCAAATAGTCCACAAATATTGTGGGAACGGCATCAACACAATCATACAAAAGGGGAAAGACATTTAAGAGGAAATATTTAGGAACAGGCGAGCCTAGTACTTCCTGCTGAGAGAAGGAGAAAAAGGGAAGACATAAAAGGTGTTTATTCATCAGATAACAAAGGGGTTATATCACACATTACAGCTCTGGGTAAACACTCATTCTATTCTGGAATACATTAAACGTAGGCATCTGTCCGCCATTTTGATTCCCACACTTGACAGATTTAATATCCAGAAGTTAAAGAGGACGACACCATTCCTGAATCTCCCCAGAGCAAAGCTGCCTTTTCCTGCGTTGCCGAGGAGAAGAAAATCCAACCAGATACAGAAAAAATTGACAATTCCAGAGGAATATGACCCTTACACAGCTGTCCTCCTGTAGCTACATCGCCTCCCCTGCGGGTTCATGTGGTCGGTATTCATAGAATAATGTCACAATTCCTGACACACCATGCAGAGTGAAAAGGTCATCAAACGTCTTGCAAATAGTAGTCTACTTCAAGAAGCAGTTCTGCAGAGCCACCCTCCCCCGAGAATAAGAAGTAAAAATCCACCCCCAATATAATACAAAGACATGTAGTTTATATATCATCATCTTTGACCTCAGACAAAGAAATGCATCCTTAATGTCGCATGAACAGAGCCAACAACAGCATGTATAACCCAGTGTGATACAATGTTGACAACTGGTGATCCCTGATTGGCTGGAAAGGAATAGTCAGGTGACTGCTGAGGTAAGTAGTTTCCCATCATCCCCAGGCAGCGAGAGGTTACCTCATCACACAGTGCAAACTCTGATACACAGAGACACCAGATCCAGGAAAAACATACATATACACACATCCGCACGGAGACATGGCGTGTTCACGCTTTAGGGCTGCGTTGGTCTTCTGCAGCTGTGGTGTAACACGAGTCACTTTTCCGTTTTAGTATTTTTCGTATGATTTGTGTGCTCGTCGCTCTTGCGTCGAATTACACGCAGCGGTCCTCGCTGTCACCTCCGGGCCACCTGGGCTCTCATCTTTCGGCCTCCATTGCCACGCTGGCTTTTTGTTCAGCGGGCGAGCCAGCAGGTGCCATTTGCACGTTTGCCTGCCCGGCAGTCCACAGTCCCTGCTGGCCCGGCGGCCCTGGTGGGCCGAACGCCCAGCCAACCTGGGGGGGAGGAGAGGCGGCGGTGGAGGCGAGGGGGCTGCTGGCGGAGAAGCCGTCGGAGGCCTTCAGGCGGGAGAACATGGTGAGTGTGTCGGGGAAGTTGGGTGGTGTGGCCGGCGTGTTGGCGGGGGTACACATCTACGGGAGATGGGGGGGGGTGTTAGCGGATATACAGTCATACACAGCCTGGGAACAGGGAATAGCCTTGGTACATGTTGCTTTAGTAACTTCTGTTTTTAAAGGATCCTCCTAGTAATGGATCAAGGGAAGGGGATCGGATAGAGAGCCATAGTTAGAAAGCAGAAAGGGTAGGGATGAGCCGGCAGGCTGATGCTCCCCTGGGGGGTTACAGGACCCCTTGCTGGACCCCCCGATGCTCAAGACATGTGATGCTCTCACAGTTATGGATGTGCAGAGATAGCTGCATACACACACACTGCATACACACACACTGCACACACACACACTGCATACACACACACTGCACACACACACACTGCATACACACACACACTGCACACACACAAAAACTCATCTCCTCCCACTACTGTGCAGTCAAGCCTAGAGAATGTTACACATATATGCCCTCCCCCCCAAACCCAGGCTGAGGACTCTGTGCCCCCCCCAAGGTTTGGTGGAGTGTATGATTAATGTTCATTTCTAGATGAACTCATTTGCATGTGGGGCATCTCTTGAACAACGTGCTTTAAGGCCCGCCCATGTGACGCCCTAGGGGACAGCGAGACACCCTGGGCAACAGCGAGACGCCCTGGAGGACACAGAGATGCCCTGGGGAGAGTGAGATGCTCTGGGGACACAACATCTCTAAACTGGCAGCTCATAGGTTCAGGACAGAGATGAAGCTCAACTGTCATCTCCAGAGACTGCGAGAAATCCGACACTTTACAAGTCTACTGAGGACAGCTGATTAGGGTTGCAGCCCTACTAAGCTGCAGTACCAGCCCCCACCACCAGGAGGGGATGGGCTTCATTCTTTTATAGCCTCAGAAGAATTCTCTACTACTGACTGCTGTCCGCTGATCTGTGAGAACAAGCCCACTTCCTGATCTCCTTCTGGGAAAAGTAAGTCCGTGAGAAAATACGGAAATGAAGGAATGTGAAAGAAGCTGGGAAAATAGATAAGCCCTGATGGACACCCGCTTGGCAGTGCTGTATAATGTACAGTATCACACAATGCTACCTTTTATCCTACTGGTAGTATTAGTATTATAATGTGTGCTACAGTGTCATTGTTTTATAATGCTGTTAGTACTAGTGTTTATGTTACATTTATGTTATGGTATGATTGATTGATGGACGGATGGATGGATGGATGGATGAAAGTCCTTCACAGTGTTCTAAGCATACTGTCTGTATATATTACAGTATATATTACATTGTGTGGATAAATGTCCCCACAATGTGATAAAACCCTGTTATTTTGATGGTGTAGGGACCATTTTTTTCGGTCCCCACAAGGGGAAACTCAAGGGGAAACTTTATAAATATTTTATACATATTATAAATATAAAAATCTATGACTGCAATCAAAAAACTAAAAATGTCAAAAATCTTATATTTTGTTTGATTATCTATTGTAACGGTTAGGGCTGGGTAGGGTTTAAGGTTGTCATAATTGGGAATGTAAAATGAATTAAGTCCCCACATAGATGTAGACACCTAATCTGTGTTTGCGTGCATGTGCGTGTGTGTGTGTTTGTGTTTGTGTGTGTACGCTCAGATTCTGAAATCACCAGCATAGCCTAAATAAATTTTGTGGGGAGTCTGGCAACACCAACCAATTTTGCAGACCACAGATTTTACCAACTAGGGGGCAGGGATCCCCTACATAGATTTTGCCAACTGCAATTAGTCCTCCCACCAGTAGAGGGCTCTGAATATTGCATTTAAAGGGCTAACAAGCACAGTCTGTCCCGAGTGGAACATTAATAAAAAGCAATCACAGTATGGTCAGGGTAAAGTGCATGGTGATTTATCTTGAAATGACCATGGCAAAACACGTAAACATCCCAAGGAACTTTAAATCGATGGGTAATTTGGGAAAGTGCAGTGTGAATAAGGCTCTGAGGGCCCTAAGCTTAGCTTCAGCAATGAAAACACCTCTTCTTCTGCCAAGGAAACAGCATCATTCCGGGCTTCCCACTGGAATGCCATGTGCTGCTCATATTTCCAAGGTGAGCCCTTCCACTGGACTGAAGAAATGAGTGGGGAGGGGGCGCTAGCGAGTTCTCAAAGCAAGGCCCAATCGGCAGATAGGTCCAGGCCCCTAAGCCAGCCAATGGTGCAGGCTGAAGGCCAGGACGTCGATACTCCATCAGCTCAGCTCAGAGATGGTGATTCTAGCAGAGAAGCTGCCTTTCCTAGGTGAGGGGGGCCCCTCCTCACATCAGTCTAGTTACACATAGCTAGCCCCATGCTAATGTCCAAGCCTCTACTTCAACACCTTCAACCGCTCCTCCCCCTCCACAGGCAGCCATACCCAGAAAGTGAACCTCCGCAGCAGAATGTGGTACCCCTTTTAAAAAGTTACCATGGTATCATCGTGTCAGTATGGTTGTACTGGATTCTACTTTAATTGCTTTTCTCATTTGTGCCTGGTACATTTATGGTATTGTGATACACACATGGTATATGATCCTAGTATTTGAACAGTATTTTATTTTATACTCTGGTACTCTGTTCTGATACCATAGTATTCTGTCATGTCTCATAGCATTCATTTCCAATGTACATTGGTACTATGGTATTCAGAACTGTAGTAACTATTATAAACGTTGGACTGCGACCATTTCAGTGATATCCAGTGTAATGGATTTGGTGATGAAATCAGAATTTCACCTAGTGAACATGCAGAAATCAATAATTATGTTTTTTGTTTTATGCCATTTCAAATACAGACACAATATAAAATATTTTATTTCTGTTTTTTTTAACGTGTTTTGATTTTAAAAAAAAAGTTTCCTTTAATATTTGCCAATGAAACACTTACATTGGTGGTTAATTGGTTGAATTCACGAGACTATTACGTTTTTTCTTCACTAAGCCAAAACAGAAACATTTCATGCATAGTACATTTCATGTCATTATGATGACTTCAGTGCATTATGATGATGTCAGTGCTATATCATTACAATACTATGGTGAACATTAAATAAAATGCTACTGAAAATAAGCTAACATTACTATTGTATCGCATATTTAAAAACATGTTATTACCATAGTACAATACAAAAAGCTTAAGTGATTACCACTGTATTTTAACTGAAGATATATTGTAATACTATGTAGTATAGTATACCATGGTATATAGGTAGCCCAATTACAATTATTTTACCATAGTGGTACTACTATGCTATTACTTTGATTATTATACCATATTACTTTTTGTAAGGGGTGACACATGACACAGTAAGTGAAACTTCATACTGTTCCAGCCACCGAAGCCGATTCCCAGTAATATACTGAGTGTAAAATGGACAGAGAGATGGTATCAGTGTGTACTGGGGGCTCGCAGGAACACTTAATTGAGCCTACAGTCTAACTCTTTGTATCAGTGAACAGAAAAACCCAAATACTGTTTCTAAAAGTGGCCCAAAATCAAATCTGTCAACACATCCGATTTATACCCCCGGTAGCTGTATCCTAATGAAACTGCAAACACAACAGAGATCCGTCGCCAGCCGGCGCGCACACTGACATACACGCACACACACGCGCGCAAACACTCACACAGCAGGGCAAACCCCGCTGTTGGCCAACAGAAAGAGACAGGAAATCGCAGGGCGGCTGATTCACAGCACAAGTGTTAGTTTGTAGCTATATCGGGCTGTGGGTGGGGAGTCTTTGACCGAGGGCAATGAGGATGAAGAGGAAAAGAAAGAAAGAAAATAATAAGTTTTCTGATGGCAGGAAATCTCTACCGTGAAGTCACACGTCAGGGACGTGACCATATGAAACTGTGAGCACACAGCCAGGCCCCCCCCCTTAAAATCGTGTCACTTGGTGGGACGGGGTTTTTGGAACTTTTGGCTACAAACACAGAGGAGCGAATAAAATTATGTCACCGACATATTCACGGTGCGATCATGTTTCAAAAATGGGTCATGAACTGGATCACACCAAGCTCGCTTCCACAAACCCCACGGGCAATTCATGTTATAATGTACTCGCGATGACAAACGCGTAGTTAACCTGCCCTTACCAGGCATTACTGGTGTCTGATTCATTTCTTCCTGCAATGCTATACTTTGACCCCGTAATCTAAAGGGCGGGTCTGTAATTATCCTCAATCCTTATCTGCATACGAACACCTCACACGTAAATTTATGCCAAACTCTAATTGTGATCAAACTGCGCTCCGGTGTCCGCAGTACTGATTATGTATGCCAGTGGCGAAATAAAGTCATTCTGATTCTGAAAATGGACAGTGACAACTTAGTAGTGGTATTTTTTTTAAAAAATACATTCAAATTAGTACAAGGACGGGGTCCGGCGCTCCGGCTTTTTTTAATTTGGGGTAAAGGGGTGTAGGGTGTACAAACTGCACTTTCAAAATGATGTACACACTTTTCCTGGAACTACCCTCATTCTCGCTCGTAAGACAGACAAACCACAAAGGGAAACACAAAAAAGTAGAGCGTGTGCCGCTAAAGGCGTGGTGAGCTTGCACACGTACTCTTTGTAAGATGTTACTGTGCAAGACGAAGATACCGCCAGCACGCTATGTTTATTTTTGTCAGCTCCGGTACTGCACAACATGGCGGACAGTAGTACTATTACTAAAGGTAGTAGTAGTGAATAATAATAATAATAATAATAATAATAATAATAAATTAATAAATGAAATAAAAACAATAATAAATATAATAATAATAATAATAATAATAATAATAATGGGGACCACGATAACAGCATAGCCTACATAACTTTTATTTGCGATACTTACCATTTGATGGTGATGACTGTACGGGATATTACTTTCCTGAAAAAAGGCACTGAGTGCAGTCTAGAAAAGAGCAGAAAATGACAATTGACTTGGTGATTAAAGCCGTTATTTTATTTCACGCTGTTAACATCGGGCATGCATAACTGTAACATCCCCCGGCCGGCTCCCAAACATGCGGGTCTGTCGAAAGGCACGAATAAGTGGCATTATATGTCACCTTCCGCACAATTATATAGGTTGTATTCTTTAAATGCCAATAAATTTCACGCAATCTCTTGCGAGGCAGCGTGCACCACCGTGAAAACGCACTGAATGTAAAAATACAGATTAACGCGATACGTTTCATGTATAACAGCATTACTGGTATGAGAAACAATGAGGAAAGGTCCACGTTATCTACAGAAAAAAGCATACAAACCGGCGTGACGGTGTACTTGGTTCACCACCTCATTATATATTAGATTTATAAAAAATAGCTCATTTAAGAAAGCATTCAGAATACACATTCAGGACTTTAGAAAACCTGTATAACAAGTTGTTTTAATGACCCAGATGCACACTGTAAGCGCATAAACCCCGCATAGAGGCGCCCACCTCGAACTGCCAGTGTGCCGCTTGTAAGAGCTGCTTCGCCTGGTCCGCCGCACATCCAGCTGTCAATACGAACTGGTTGATCATCACTTGGTGCTTCAGTTCATCCATTTTATTACGATTGCAAATTACAGTGCACAGCCCCCGGATTGCCGTCCTTTGAATACCTTTATTTTCTCTCTCTCTCGCACTCTTTCTCATTTGCTCTCTCGGTCGTCCACCATTATGAGCAGCCGGTGTGCGAACACAAATATTTACTGTAAGAGCACCAGTGCCACTGTGCGTCCCTTGACTGACAGATAACAAGCGTCGAGAGGGAGGGACGTGGGGACGGTGGGAGATGTAGGCAAAAAGCTTTCAAATGGTGCTTGTCAATTTCAGGAACTCGCGTTTTCTCTCTTTTTTTAAGCAATTTTTGTTTATGGTATGAAACGCATAATCATAATACGAGAATTTTTTTTTTTTTAATTTTTAAGTTAAGTTCTTATGTGTGTGTTTAGAAATATCTTACAATTAGAAGACATTAGGCTATGTGCCGTTTACATAGCAATAAAATAGTAAAAGTTACCCACATAAAGTATTTTCAGTTATGATTTAGGGTCATATGTCTTTCAAAACATTAAACATTCATCATTAAACAAATATATGTATATGTACATATTCATATGGCTGCACACCGTTATTGTATTCCTATATTTCAATTTGTTTAAAGCAGTTGCTTGTGCGCTCCTCAGGACTGCAAATCCCGACATGACATGTTTTGTTTGGAAAACGCTACAAAGCAAAATTTGTGAATGACGGCCGTGATTGGTCAATACCCAAACACTCTATGTTACTGTCTTACCAAATAAGGTAACCAAACCTTCAAGGACCAATAAAAACCGAACACAGGCGGGGACTTAGAATTCGGTAGCACGTTGCGGCACGTTAAACGTGAAGGCTGCACTGCGGGATCTAATAATTGAAGAATATCAAATTAATTAGAAGGCCGTATAAATTATCTATTATTTAAAATGTATGTGACGCACTGTAACATTTTAATTGAAATGTAATGTTTTCTCATTGTTTTTCTTTTGCATATTTGCATACGAGCTAAAAACAAAACAGAAACGAGGTCTTGAATGTTTAAGCTACAGTATCGTACATTATTTAACTATGCTTTGTGCATAGAATAATATACCTCTGGACACCACAGTTCTATACAGCTTGTTTTCATTAGGCTAATTCTTTTCTTGCGAGTGATGTATTTTCAACCGTATATGCATGATAACTGTATTATCGTGTCTCTAGGCAGTGAGAAACATAAATAGGTGGATAAACTTTTAATCCCCGAGGGGAAATTAAGGTTCAAAGAGTAGAAACAGTAAAAGTCCAACAGTGGGCTTACGAGAGGAAAGGCAGCAAGGCCAGGTGAGAAAAGAATTAAGTAACTTTTAATTAATATGGCGGTATTTTTCATCTTACTGTATTATATTAATTTTATATATGTGCTTTATTACACAGTTTGCCTGCAGTCTGTGCTGTGTTTTCAATGCGGATAAACCGGGTATTGGATACTGGTTGTAACTGGATACAGTGTATATATAGTGACGTGAGGTGTCAGTTTCGTCACAGTATATACCTAAAATACTACCCGTCTGCCATTTTGTGCGTAATCCAGCTCCGCAAATTATTACAGTTACTTTGCTGTCCATGATTTCTGAAGCAATGACAATAAACCGCTACAAAAACAAAACCCGTACATGAGTACAAGCACTACATTTCCCAGTTGTCTCCTCGGCACGTCCAGAGACGCAATCACAGCTACGGTCTTGAAGTTGCGCAAGCACAGGTCGGCCCCTCGATATGAATATGCTACGCATAGATCGGCATCGTTCAGATTGACGGGAGAGAGTCCATCCAGTTTTGTTTGAGAGGAATCTTCTGTACAGTCAGTGCGCAGGCGCGGTATGACGGCCTCGGGGTCACGTGTCCCGTGATCGCGCTGCTGTTTTGTTCGGCAGCCCCAGGCGCTGGACGGGCTCAGCTGGCAGGAGGGACGCGGTGTTCGATGCTGTGCTTCGTCCAGTTGGGCTTAACGGCTAAGCTCGGTAAATCCTTCAGGAAGCAAGGATATGTGAAATAAGGGGAATAAAAACAAACTAGCAGTCATTGTTAACAAACAGAAGACAGCAGGTGACAGATTGGCTTACCCCCTCTGTCCCCCTGAGCGTCACCGCACGGTCAGTCCGTTATCCTGATCAGCGGTCCTTATAAATGGGAATTTAAATGCCGTGTTGGTGTCTCTGAGTCTCCGGTGTTTAAAAATGGGCTCGATACTCAGCCGCAGAATCGCTGGGGTGGAAGATGTAGATATCCAGGCTAATTCAGCCTACAGATACCCGCCTAAGTCTGGTAAGTGAGGCATTATTGCCATTATGCTTAAATCTTGTTAAATATGCGAAAAATAAAAGCAGCTTAGCGGTACCGACAATTACTGTTGCACTGGAGGGTTAATAGATGCGCAGGTCTGTCCTGACAAGTCGCCCTCTTAAAATATGCGGTAACCTGGGGTGAACCGCCGTGATTATTTGCACATCCTCACCCCCGTTGCATCACCTATTTATTGCTGTTTTTTGCTCTCATGTTCTTATATTGCGCTGTCTTGCCTTTCATTTTACTGCCGTTTGTCCTGCATTGCGCTGCAGTTTGTCCTATTGTCCCCCATGCACCTGTCCCCTCCCTTGCATCTGTGCCGTAACAATTTCACTGTACTCCTCCACACACGTGACAATAAAACCCTGAAACTTAAACACCATTCACAGACCATTCAGTATCAGGCCGATTACCTCCATTTCTACTCTTATTTAGCTGATGGTTTTTTATTACGATTTCTCAGGATGCTGTTGTATATCAAACCACTCATTACGGTGGTAACATCTTAACTATCAAACCAATTAACCGTTGGCCTTTTTTATTGCAGTACCATATAAATATTGCTTCTGTTGATTGACAAGAATGCTGTGCACATGTTTTCCCGACGAAAACATTTCGATACAGACTTTATTCATGTTTATTAACTGATGATTTAAATGTGCGATCTATTGGCATACATATACCTTTACACAGTGCAGGTTAGTACCTGAGATTAATACTGTATCAGCGAATGCAATGGACTTGTTAGTCTCAGAATACATCCTATGCTTTACTCATCAAATGGGCGTTAACTCATTCTTCATCCACTCTTATGTGTCAAGGGCTGATGTGATGTATTTCCACTGTACCAATGTGTCATGGAATGGCTAGACAAAACAATACAGACAGGCTCACTCTAGTGGTTTTTAGTTAAAGGTCTGGTATTTTTAAAAGGTCTGCCTTGTTAATGCCTTTCACATTGTCACGCACAGCATGAACTTGCAAATTACATCCTCCTGAATTTCCTCAAAGAGACCACAGTTCACACGGCCACTAAATTGTTGCAATAAAGCAACATTTTGCAGATTCATGCAACATTGGACAGCAATTGTGTCTGTGAATGGTTTAACTGTATAAGAGCTTCAGGTTCAAGAATTACCCTTGGGGGGAATCGGACACTATTACGGCCACGATAGTTTAGTGTACCAGTGCTGGGTCAGTCGATGGTGCTTGTGGAACGGGACTGCTCACCGGGATTCATGAGCTCATCTCTCATTTCTTCTCAAGGAAACTATTTTGCCAGTCATTTCTTTATGGGGGGCGAGAAGTTTGACACGCCCCACCCAGAAGGATATCTCTTCGGGGAGAACATGGACCTTAACTTCCTGGGAAACAGGCCAGTGCAGGTATATTTAAAGCACCCACGCTTGCATGCGGTCACTGGACTCACTGCCATGCAGTGAGCTGTCATCCGGCTGCTCTTACCTGCCTTAAGTCACCGTGTATTTGTGTATTTAATGACTGAGGTCATGTTGCTCCCTAAGCTGGACAAGTGATCATTAGGGTAGTCACCGTTGATGTGTGAATCCTATGACTAAAAAGAGCATGATGATTGGACCTCTGGGTCTGCTTAGTGGCTGGCTCCTCCCACCTTGTCCGGGTTAGATGTTCTCCACGAATCGCATGCTCCTCCCACGTGATGCAGTGGCCAAGCAGCCGCATGATTGGACAGCAGCCCGTCTCATGTTAGTGGTTGTGTTTCTTAATCAGCTAGTGAGTCGGTTAGCTGTGCTCTGTTCAGCTGCAGTGTGCCAGATGAACTCAAGTGTGCATTTGGAGGGGGGACACTGTGTATTGCTTTCTGTGCCCCCCCCCCCCCCCCCCCCCATCTGTGTGCTCAGTTTCCATACGTGACCCCTGCACCCCACGAACCTGTGAAGACCCTGAGGAGTCTGGTGAACATCCGGAAGGACTCCCTGCGCCTGGTCAGGTGGGGGTCGCATCTGCGTGGCTCACAGTCATGCTGCTGGGCCCATACCCTTGACTACAGGAACGGGAACTGAGAGAGGGAGGGAGGGAGAGAGTGAGCGAGGGAAGGAAATATTTCTGCTTCCTGTTTGACTTTTTGTTCAGTGTTGCAGCAACGAAAATCCCTCCAGCTTGGCAGCTGTTTGCAGTAACCTGTAGGTGGCGTGCCAGTTAAGAGCACCAGATTAGAGATTGACTGACAGTGGCTTGGCTCTGGCTCCATAGGTACAAAGAGGATGCAGAGGGCCCCCCTGAGGACGGCGCTCAGCCCCGGGTACAGTACTGCGTGGAGTTCACCTTCGACGCTGATGCCCGTGTGGCCATCACCATTTACTGCCAGTCGCACGAGGAGTTCTCCAACGGCACGGCCATGTGAGACCCCCGCGGGGAGCTGGGGTGGGGGTGTGGCTGGGGGGCGGGGGGTGGTTGGGGGTGGAGCCTGAGGAATTTTTGCGAATGCAGTATCGGCCATTCCCTGGAGCAGTTGGGGTTGAGGGCCATGTTCAGGAACCGACCCTGGGATTTGAAGCTTGGACTTTCTGATTATGGACACAGCGTCTTAACCCGCCATGTTCCATGTTCCGCTCAGCCTCAGACTGTTAGACAGAGAACAACAAGTTACCGACGCTAAAGGCTCCAGAGTAACTGTCTGTGATATTCGTGGTGTTTTAAAATTAGCCTGGATTTGTCACCGGGCTCCGTCATGACGACATCTTTTGAGGCACCACATCCCAGAATCGTGTTCTGTTCAGGAAACGTAGCTGCCGCCTTGGTAACAGTCTCCATGGATACTGTGGCAGTAGGGATGTATTGTGTGGTAGATGCAGGGCTCTCGATAAGGAGACGTGCTAAGTAGCAGCAGTTTCTGTTTTTTGGCGGGGAAGATGGTAAAGTGAGAAGCTTTTGCTTGTTAGCTAATTGTGTAAAGGCTAGGCAGCGTTCGTAGCGGCCTCGGGGCCGTGGGGTCTGCGCCTACGCCTCCTCAAACCCTCCTTAGCCTCTTAAGCGGGGTGGTAACTCTGCCAGACCAGCAGGGAGGTGACGGATGGGTGGATGGATGGTTGGAGCAGAGCTTCAGGCTAAAGGTGTTTTCAGCAGGATGGCAAGCTGCTCGTGTCGAGTACTCTGGCTCTCTTCCTAAATCCCGTAAATCCGGTTGAGCGAATTGATCTTCCCGTTGCCCGTGACCATGTTCAGGTGTGGCATCCTCCCCCTTAGCGGCGACTCCGTGTCTCCCGTGCACCAACGGTGTCTCAATTTTTTTCCCCACCAGTTACACCCCGAGGTGTCCCACCATGCTCTCTGAGACGGTTCACTACAAGCGGGGTGTCAGCCAGCAGTTCTCCCTGCCATCCTTCAAGATCGACTTCTCGGAGTGGAGCGAAGATGAGGTGGGTGGTCCTCGGGGGCCTGTCAGTCAAATGTGAAGGAGCCAATCCTCTGCCCCGTCTCCATGGATTCAAAGTGCCATTGGCTGTCAGTGCCATCCCGTCCCGCCCCATGGAAGAGAAGGTGCTAAACGCCTAAACAGTAGAATAAAGCAGTTGTGTGTTTTGGTGGTGCCGTGCTGATGATGCCAGTGTGTCATTGTGCGTTGTGTAGTGGCCTTGGGTCCCCCTGCAGGCTGGGGACAGTGTCACTGTGTGACAGGGACGGCCCAGCCCACTTTTATAATCACTCTTTGTCAGATGTTTTCCAAGAGTTCTACTTTCCAGAGAGACTCAGCATAAAAACAAGCTCTGTTTTCTTTATTTGAAGATACTTAACTCCCCCGATAACATGGCCTACGAACGATGCCATTTCACTGGAGAAGCTGCCTCCTCAGAGGTAGCTGAGTGATTACAGTTAGTCATACAGGAAGTGGGTGATGAGGAGACAATAGGCAGGCAGGTGGATCAGGCAGGGTTCTCATCCGAGCGATGAGTCAGACCATCTGCATGCAGGACACCAAAGACCTTCCACATTCCTAGCCTTGGGAAGTAGGAAGAGCCTGGCAGATGTCGTCCACGGGTGCAAATTCAAGTTACCCTCATTCCTCAGAAGAGCTGCTTATCAGAGTGGCTGCTTGTTTGATGGAGGGGCAGCATATGGGCAGGGATCTGGGCCAGAAGACCCTGAGCACAGATCTGATGTCCTTCAACACTGTGGTCTGAGCTGCTGTTGTTGCTGAATTTGAGGCCGTACGCTCATCAAGGTCCTTCTCGTCTCCAGCTGAACTTCGACCTTGACAGGGGTGTCTTTCCCATGGTGATCCACGCCGTCGTGGACGAAGGAGACGGTAGGTTTTCTAGAATGTCCTCGCTGATCACTGGGTGGGCGTCATGGTAACTTCTGCCGTGTAAATGAGCCATTTAATTTTGTAGTGAAACCCCCCCCACCCCAACTCGTTAACCGTGTCCCGTTTTAATGAACCTCTCCCCCCTTACAGATGGCCTGGGGCATTCGCACGTTCTGCTGGCCGCTTTCGAGAGAGTAAGTCCCCCTTTGCTCACACCCCGCGCCGTTCAGCAGGCTACGACGCCCTTTTCGCCATTTCTCTAAATCGCACCTCTGAGCAGGATGATTGGCTGTGGGAACGGGCTGTGGATCTGAACCTGTTCCTCCGCTCTCTTGGCAGCATGTCGACGGAAGTTTCTCAGTGAAGCCTTTGAAGCAGAAGCAAATTGTGAGTAATCCCGCCATGTGCCCTGTCCGCTGTTCCGCATACTGCCACTAGGGGGCCTTTCCTTCCCCGCCCCATTTGCCTGTCTGCGGCCTCCTGTTCCCACCTGTTCCCTCTAATCATCGTGTGCATGTGTACAGGGAAGGGGTGATTTTTCCATTAGGCCTTTTGTTCCCCGGGCCATAAACGATGTGGGCGGAGCCTTGGTTAAACATCAGCAGGGCTCTGCATTGGTTTATGGCTCCTGGTGAAAATGGATGACGAACATTAGATGGAGTGGGAGGTGTTTACAGGAGGCTGCCGTCGAGTGCAAACCCCAGCGTCAGCCTCTCAGCGTGTCGTAAGGGCTTTTTAACCCCCTGCGCCGCTGTTTCAGGTGGACCGGGTCAGCTACCTACTACAGGAGATCTACGGGATTGAGAACAAGAACAACCAGGAAACGAAGGTGGGCGGAGCCACTGCGGCGCAGTGTAATAATACAGTGTAACGATGCAGGCCGCTGAAATATACCCCTCCCGTGTGTGTGTGTGTGTGTGTGTGTGTGTGCGCACACGCCCGTGTGTTTCCCTGTACCTGCCTGTCTGTGTGTGTCTATGTGTGCGTGCGTGCATGTGTCTGTCTGTATGTGTGTCCATCTGTCTGTGTGTCTGTATGTATGTCTCTGTGTGTATGTGTGTCCGTCCGTCTGTCTGTGTCTCTGTCCATCTCTGTGTCTGTCTGTCTATCTGTGCGTGACTGGCAGCCATCGGACGACGAGAACAGCGACAACAGTAACGAGTGTGTGGTGTGCCTGTCGGACCTGCGCGACACCCTCATCCTGCCCTGCAGACACCTCTGCCTCTGCAACTCCTGCGCAGACACGCTGCGTTACCAGGCCAACAACTGCCCCATCTGCCGGCTGCGTGAGTCACGGCTGCGCCGCAGTCGCCGAGCTTAACGGGGGAGCCCTACGTCCAGCTGCTGATGATTAGGAGTAGGATTAGTGGGGAGATGGGGACCCTTGCTGATGGAGAGGCATCTTTAAAAAGCACCCTGAATGGCTAGGAGGCCCACTGAATTCTGGGAAATGGCTTGATGTTTCAAAAGCTGCTTGGAGCTGTGTATTTAATAGATTAATAGTGATTGAAAGGGTCCTGGTCAGAAGTCAGCTGCTGTTCTTGGCCTCCCCAGCATTCCGGGCCCTGCTGCAGATCCGCGCCGTGAGGAAGAAGCCGGGGAGCCTCTCGCCCGTGTCCTTCAGCCCTGTGCTGGCACAGTCCATGGAGCACGACGACCACTCGGTGGGTGCTGCTGGAGGGAGGCTGCCGCTGTCATGTGACCTGGGAGAGCCCTGTGAGATCTCCTCTCCATCTCTCCCACAGAGCTCGGAGAGCGTGCCCCCGGGCTTTGAACCCATCTCCTTACTGGAGGCGCTCAACGGGCTGCGAGCCGTGTCCCCTGCCGTGCCGTCGGCCCCCCTGTATGATGAGTTGGGCTTCTCTGGCGGGCTGGGGGTGGAGCGATCGCTTAGCTCCCCGGAGCACATCGGCGACAGCGGCGCCCAGCAAAAGGACAAGGCCAGCAAGTCTCCCGACAGGTGGGAGGCAGGCCTTAGAGTTTGCCCTGTCTGCTTCCTGTTTGCCACAGATTTTTGTTTTACAGGGTGGTTTGGGGAAGCTCATTAATATTCATGAGAGAGGCACTACCTGATTGGCTAGTGAATTCCTTAGACAGGATGCCTAAGAAACCATGCTAATCGCTAACTACCAGAACCCATAAGTCAGAATACTATTAGCCTATGACAAGGAAAATGGAATTTACTGCAACTGCGTTCAAATACTTAAAATTGCTTCGCTGATGAATATTAATGAGTTTTCCCAAACCACCCTGTAAAATGTTTGCCCTGCCCACTTCCTGTGTGGCTGCACCCTAAATGCTTATGGGGGGGCAGCTCTGAGCGTGTCACGCCTCTTCACAACCCCCAGTGGCACGCTGAGGTCCCCACCATCCCCGACCTGCGAGGGGGATGGGGGGAAGCTGGGAGGGCAGGCGGAAGGCCAGCCTGACACCCTGCCCTCTGGCGGCCCGGCCGCCCCAGAGGGGGGCCCCCCCCCCCCCCCCCACCGCTACGCTCTGTGGTTCATTCATTCTTTAACAGTCTTGGTTTCTCTTGCATCCAGGTGGCAGCGGCTGAGGAGCCCATGGATCCTGTCACCCTGGATGAAGGTGAGGGGTACCATCATCGCCAGGTCAAAGGTCACATTGTCATTATCACCCCCCCACCCCGCTCAGAGCCTTCTTAATCTCCCTTAAGATGTTGTAACCACTTTCTCCTCCCAGACGAATGCCCCCGCTCTGCGGGTGAGATCTTCCAGGACTGCGTCAGCGAGCGCAGTAGCCTGACTAAGCCCGAGAGCGCCCCACAGGGGGAGCCGTCCCCCCCCCGCGCCCCCCCCCCCCCCCCCCCCCCCCCCCCCGCGCCCCCCCCTGAGCCCCCCCGCCCCCGTTCCCGCCTTTTGTATGCCTGCTTTTTCATGTCTGTGATCTCCAGTGGGATTTCACCATAAGTCAGTGCCTTCTGGGCCACTCTCTCTGCGCACCCCCCCCCATTCCTAATGCAACCCCTCCCACAGTGTCTAACACTTTGCTCTCCCCTCCCCGCTGTCTGCCCCCCCCCACACCTATCTGCAGCCCTGTCCGCTGACACCTGCTCTGTCCCTATTAAGGACTAACGCCGGTAGGTGTCCCAGTTCTGATCCGGTTCCGATCCGGTGCATAACAAGCTGCTGCTCCTGCTTGGCTTGCTTGCTCCAGTCCCAGAGGGTGCCTCCTGTTGTACCTTCATGCCTTCTTGTGCCTTGCCCCCCCCGCAGGGTCCTCAGAGTCCATGGAGAGTCTGAAGAGCCACAGCACCAGCAGCTCCAGCCAGCCCCTACTCTGCCCCCCCGGCAGCCTGCGTGTGGAGGACGAGCACCTGGGCCCTTAGTGTGTCCATGCGCACGCACACGCGCTCACATGCAGACTGCCGCCCCCCCCTGCTGCTTGGCCTTCAATTACAGTGAGATGTGGTGTCCCTGACAGCCCCGCACACTGCTGTGGTGTTAAAGGGCCTGCCCCCCCACCCACACCCCAAGCCCCACACTATGGTACGGAAAGGCCCTCTGGCCCAGTGTTCCCAGTTTGGCTTGAATGGTGACCTGAAGCTCAGTGTGTTAGCACAAGAAACCACGGGTCTGCACCCTGAAAGCACTGGCCTCTTTAACATTGTTCCTACTACTACGACTTATTATTATTATTATTATTATTGTTGTTGTTGTTGTTGTCATTGTTACTGTTGTTAGTGTCATTATCCCACCCTATTTTCTCCCAGTAAGGGTCACACTCATTAATTATAAATGTATTGAAATTAACTGGAATAGGACCTATCATTTGAACTAATGAACTCCCGATGTTATAGTCTTGCCAGTTATCTGTGTTTGACACTAAACACGTTTCTAATTTTATTTAGTTGCAACATTTCTAACTCGTTCTAGGAGCATATACGGCTTGAAGGAATCAACTTTAAGATTGCCTGAGAAATGAGCCACAGCCACTTTTCGCTCTTTCTTGAGGCTGAAGGTGGATATTTTTTGTAAAGTTTCCTTTAAGGAGACGGCGCTGGCGGAGCGCAGTGATTGAGGACGCTCTCTGTGGCCTTAATGTCATGTAATAGGTGTCAGAGTGGAAATGTGCGAACGCTACGGACCTCATGCATGAACGTATGATCCCACACTTACCCGTTAGATTCCCGATTTCTGTGTCGGGAGGCTGTTCTGCTTGTTAATATGGTACAGATTTAGTGGCGTTTCTTTGTAATCGTGTTCGGAGCAGAGCCGCGTTAACGCGATACAGTCGGTTCTCCTTAGAGAAGCCCGGATCCAAAGAGCGCAGCTGGGCTCTGCTTGTTTCGGGGACCTTTGTGCTGCATGCTCCTGCTCCTCCTTTCACTCCTGTTCCAGGCACCTTTAAGTTTTACGATCCTGCTCCCATTTTTTGGTGCTCTAGTTTTTACCGCGTAATTTACGTAATTAAAGCGACTGGAGCCCTCTGCCTTTAGATGTTACGCGTGCGTCGTTGTATAACGCCAGAAATACAGTATCTAGTTCAGGTGTTTGGATAAGTGACTTAAAACATTTACGTTTACAGGAAGCCCGTTTAATGACGCATTAATATTACCATATCTAGTTGAGGTATCTGTTGTTTAATGCATTAAAAATATGAAGTCTGGGTGCCGCCGCTCCTCCGCAGGTTCGGCGGCGTTTGCCTTTGCTTTAGTCTGGTTAACTCGCTCGTGTCTGCTATAAGCAACATGTCGGGATGCTTTTGGGCAGCCTAAGCAGCTGGGCCCCCAGGGGCCTCCACTGTTAAATTTAAAACCTCCTACTCCGCTTCTCCATTGATCTGTGCCTTGTGTTTCTTCAGCGTTAGTTACTGACCTGGTATCCAGGAGAGTGCCCTGCTCTTTACTCATAATTTCAATAGCAAATTAAAATTTTTAATTTGCAGCACTACATAAATAATGGAAAACTGGACTGGTGACCAGTAAATGCTCGTGTCTGTGCCATCATTGCTCTGAACACTAAATACGCACCTTGCTGTTATAACTTATGTGCGATGTAATGTTTGCAGAATGTGTAGACTATAAGGAAACTACGGTCTAGGTCATTATGCAGCGTTAGGTGAAATAATTGAGATTATTGCATAAAATGCCTAATTTTACTGGAGTACTTGTACATTCAGTTGTGTATATTGTAAAGTAACAAACGCATCTTCGAGAGTAGTTAAATGCAATTGCTGCACAGACTTGTATAAAGTTTGTCTTGCTGAATAGGTAGAACTTTGTCTCGTAATTACAACCGCTCAAATAACTAACTGAATTGAGTTGGTCTATTAGTTGTAATATTTGACACATGCAGGCGTTTCGTATATCATGGCCACTTCGTTGTGTAAATGTAAAGATTACGGTGAATATTCCAGTTTTAGACGATTAACTGTGTCTTTATTTCGATATGACTTTTTAATCACATCTTGTTGGTTATTCGCTTTCAAAGGTAAAAGGCAATGTCTTTGAATATGTTCTTGGTGCGAATTAGATGGAAATAATCTCTACATGAATGATCCACACTGTAAAATGTGAAGTCTGCGTAATGAAAATGTGCGGATTCGGTGTCCTGAGCCCTTAATTTATCTTGTCCTCGTCCATTTCCAAACAGGCTAACAATAAAGGAATATACGTATTATGTAATGGTATGACTGGTTATTTTGCTATCGGTATATAAAATGTTAATCTTTTCTTGACTTAAGGTTTTGTCACATCGTGTGTTAGGTTTGGGTCCTTCTGGAATCTTCTGCTAGACCAAACCGGTTTTGGTGGTCGGGAGGGGGCAGTCTTTACCTGCCTGATACAGATGGAGCATGGCAGGGGGGTCCCAACTTGCGGTGGGCGCCGGCATGTAACGCTGAACAAGTCGCATTCAATTTGGCCTGTCAGATAACGTAATCGACGTATTCAGTGTCGTGCGATCAGTAAGCAAGATTAAATGAATCCTCTTTTGTTAATGTAATATTTAGACCAATGCATACCCATTTAACTCGCAAGTTAATCTGCAGTAGTAGGATAGTAGTAGGGAAAATGATGTCCTATGATCAGGAACGTTAGAAGCACATCTGTGGCGATGTTTTCCGCTTTTGTATTTACACCGAATGTGTATTTCTTTCCCAGTAGTTAAAAATAACCGTTATAGATATTGCGATTCTTAAAGCAACCCTACCAAAATGTCTTCCCGGCGCTTCATGTTACATGAAAAATACTTCTAACGTTCAAGGTGCGACTAGTCCGTGTAGTTCGGGGGATTAGTGATATCTTTCATGCACTTGTGTTTCTGTTAAACTGTACAATAGCTGTACGTGTTTGGTGGTGGGAAAGCGGGGCGTGTGGCGCGGTTTTTTGCCGCCTGCTGCTCCGCCGGTGGGGGCGGCTTTGTGCGCCCATTCCAGCCCTCAATCTGTGTTTATACAGGGGGACATTTATTAACATCGCCTATACATCACTGTCGAAGCCGCAACCATAAAACAGGCCTTGTACCCATTCGCTAATCTGTTCTAACCAGTAAAACACGCACAAAATATGTACACATGCATTTGTTTTGATTTGTAAACCCGACACCGAAAATGGACTGATGGACGGATGAACACCTGCTTACACTACAGTGCTAAATATCTTATTTAGATTGTTTTAACTGTTTGTAATATTTCAGTTATTTTTTATGCATACTATATATTCCATAAGTCTATCTTCCAGTATTACTCTTTATTAATAAAAATTCTGTATGCGTTACACCATCGAGGAAATAGCTGCAGAAAAAAACGTTTGATTTAACTGATTGTTACTTTACTATGGCCGTATACAGAACAGATGAGAATTGTGTTACACAGCCTTATGTTACAGATGTGTGGAAGTCCATTTTATCAGCACGGTAGGCTGGCGTGATGTGCGCTGGTTTTCCCGGGACAGTGCGGTCCGGCAGAGCAGATCCCAGCCGCTTGTAACCGGAGACGCGGAAGGTGAAACCCGGAGCCGATCGGCAGCCAATCAGCAGCCCGCGATCCGTTTAAAGGGCCCATAAAGGGAGGCAATCGGACGGATTCTTCACATCTGAGCCCTGGAGGCGCAAGCAGGGAAACGCGTCACTGATCTCTGAGAAGCGCCCCATTTGTCATCTAAACGTATTTTTCTGACTGTTTTTGGGAACCAACTGTTTAGAGACAACATTTTAACCGGCCGGTAAGGAACCAGCCCGCACCTCATCACCGCAACTCTTGAGTCAGGTAAGGTAAATTAGATAAAATGCAACAGGTTAGAAAACGCTTAGACACTATCGATGTTACAAGGCAGGTATTTGCTGGAGGAAGCTAAATCTATTTCGAATAATACTTCAAATTGTGGACAGTTCATCACCAGTTCTTTTAGGGGAAAGTAGGCCTATTTTTACTCTGCGGAAAGTGTAGCTCTGAGATGGGGGGTGTTTTTAATGAGCGTCCTGTCTCCGTTTGAGGTTGGTATGAAACCTTTCGCCTGATTCTCATGGCAGGTGTCTGTGGATCAACAGGAGGATCTCGTGCCCACATTTCGGGATTTCTGGGAATCTTCTCGGATCTGCTCTGCCATGCCCGTTCTCACCAGTGCGCAGCTCGCCTCCCAGTTTCAGGGGCGCTGGACAGCTTTCCAGCCCGAGGGCGGCTCGGATTCGGCCGGCTCTCTCCCGCTGGACGACAGCCTGACGAGTCTCCAGTGGCTGCAGGATTTTTCCATCCTGAGCGCCACGCTGGAGAGGCTACCCCCGCACCAGACGCCCCCCTGCCGCAGAACGGACGCCCCTGCCAGTCCAGCAGCGGGTGACACGGCGACCACGGGCACGCCCCGCGCCCTCGGCAGCCCCATCAGCGCCAGCGCCTCCGCGGACGGCTGGCAGTGCCCTCAGGCGCCGGCGGAGGTGGACTACAGGACGAACCCGCGAGTGAAGCCCCCCTACTCGTACGCCACGCTCATCTGCATGGCTATGCAGGCCAGCAAGAAGAGCAAGATCACGCTGTCAGCCATCTACAGCTGGATCACGGACAACTTCTGCTACTACAGATACGCTGAGCCCAGCTGGCAGGTGAGGCCTTCGTGGGAGAGGGATGTCGGGGTCGGGGTCGTGGGGGGGGGGGGGGGGGGGCGGGAATAAAAAGATTGGGGCCGGGGCGGAGGTGTAGTCTGCCCCCGAGAGAGGG
>JAOYFF010000046.1:3809547-3821052 GCA_025773925.1 Cryptomyrus ogoouensis
GGCGGACGCCGATTGCCGGGGCGGGCGGGGGCGCCCGGGGGGGGGGGGGGGGGGGGGGGGGGGGGGGGGGGGGGGGGGGGGGGGGGGGGGGGGGGGGGGGGGGGGGGTCCTAATTAAACATGTATGAGCCTGGCCTGAAGTTCAACTTCCACCAGGTATAGGCGGCTCCACCCGGGAATTATCGTTCAGTCGGGAGAAATTAGGTCACAAACCGTGCAGTTCATTACCGCGAGCTGTCCCGCTCGATCGATAGGCCTTGATTACCTACAAGCTTCTTCAGACCGCTCCCGCAAATTGCCTGTCTGCAGGCACTAAGCCCGAGGAATGCTGGTTAAAGATGCATGAGGTGATCCTGGCCGGGGCATGCGAGCGTACGACAGGTGGACGTCGGGTTTCTGCCCCAGCAGGTGTATGCGGGCCCGCACTGTGCGTCCTTAAAGGAACAGCGCCTCCGATTTGCGGCTCCAGCGCTCTTTCAAAAGTGGTATTATATGGATGATGCGAAGGAGACGAGCATGACTATGAGCCACATTTCAATCACCGTGGGTTGTGAAACAAAGATCCCACAAGCACCTGTCAGGCTTGAACAGCACGTGTAAGTGGCGTGTCGAGTCTGCGGTTTTCTCTGTGCAAATGCCTCCTTCCGACGTGTTTCGTTACATCGCCTGACCGTCAGCCAGGAACGCGAGATCGCCCTTGACCCAACACACGTCTTCATCTTTTGTCGCGCCGTCTTAATTACGCTGTCGTCTTGCGAGTGATTGAAGAGGAGGGGCGTGAACGGGGACAGGACGTGTTCGTGATTAGCTTTCGGGAGGGAGGAGAATCGGCTTGTTTTCGCTTGGACGGGTACTCAATGTGCACGGATCTGACTGTTTTTATGCGCTCAGATTAATGAATCTTCAGTGCTTGCGGTAGGCTGTCAGTCTGTGGTATCGATCGTCACCAGTTGGTCGATATAATACAAACACCATTTTCGATAAAACAGAATATAAGATGGAGAAAGAAGACTGTGACATTTAGACCAATGTAATTCTATAATTGCTGTTCCCCTCGACCCTGACTGTGGTAAGTGGTTAGTAGATGAGTGGGTGGCTGGATAGATGGATAATCCATGTTTGTTGAGCCACTTGTCAGGTAATTTGTCAAAAGCAGTATTTTAAGGGTAGTTTCCTGGGAACATGCTGGAGTTTATGCTGCTGTTTGACAAACGCAGTACAGGACATGAGGCGGATGTTTGAGGGGCGTTTTCCTCCGAGCACAAGACGGCCTCTTCAGGGCTCTTTCTGGCTGTTACTCAAACTGAAGCTTTGTTAGTTCAGTTGATGCTAATGCTGTGCCTCCCCCCCCCCCCACAGAACTCCATCCGCCATAACCTCTCCCTGAACAAGTGCTTTGTGAAGGTTCCCCGGCAGAAGGGAGAGCCGGGGAAGGGTGGATTCTGGCAGATGGACCCCCAGCATGCTGACATGTTCGTCAATGGCGTCTTCAAGCGCCGCAGGCCGGCCTCCAGCCACATGGGGGCGCAGCGGCAGGGCAGGGAGGCTCCCCCTGTTGGCCGCCAGCTGGCTGTGGGGGTTCCAGTACTCGGCAGTAAACGCAAACACCCATCACCTGGCAAGGCTGGGAAATGTGGACGGAGCTCTGGACCCCCCCAGCCAGCGTCAGAGGCGAAGGAGATGGGGGCCCTCAAGGGGGATTTCAACTGGGCCCCCTCCTTCGATGACGTCATGGGTGGAATGGGGAGTACCTTCGAGGACCTGGACCTCAACTTGGCCCTGAACTCCCTGGGCTGCGAACTGGACACCTCTCTACAGGGTCAACATCATGGCTCCGGGGGGCGCTGGTGCCCCACCGGGTCTGAACACGCCTGCGAGTACGTGGAGACAAGCGGTGTGCCGGGTGGTGCCGCCGACGACCCCCAGACCCAACTGGAGGAGCTGACTCTCTTTCTGGAGCTGCCACACCCATGGGAGGAGCTTAAGGAGGAGGCCACGCCCCCTGCACTGGACCACGGCCTATGCGAGGGCTTCTTTGCCGACACGCAGCCCTGGGGCAGGGTGGAGTCGTACCTGTGACACCAGCCTACCTTGCCGTGCTGCTGCAGACACTCAGAAGAGCTACAGACTCCTGTTTGCTACATTAGCATTATATCTCCGTACATAACGAACATCTCGGTTTACCTTTTAACATGGGTCTGATGTATTAACGCCGAGGCTTTTATACACGTCCAGTTTTAATCCTCTTTTTGGCCCAAAAAAGAATAACATGACATATAATTTATAGTGCAAACAACTTATGAATTATTGAAATTATTTTGTTGCGAAAAAAATGATATGGAATATTTGGGTATTTTTAAGCACTGGTTTAAGACAATTATGGAGGTAACTAAATAAGGGAAAATTTCCTCCAAACGCAAAGGATAAAATAATAATAATAATAATAATAGTTATTAAGTCTTAAAGGAAAAAATGTCACACCTGGAAGTAAGCAATGTATTGCCTTGAGCAGACAGTCTAGAGCTTCTCAGGGGTGCGGCCAGAGATTTTGGGCCCCAACCCAGATCTATTGATTTATGTTCCAGGACCCCCCCCCCCCCACACAACACCCCTGCTCCTGTATTCAGGACCAATATCACACAGTTCTACCTGTATTTAAGACTTTTAAAGATCCTGCTTGTGACAATTTTGGTGGATTTCCATTTTTTTTTTTTTAAAGATTTTTAAAAACCAGTATTCTTTTTTATACGTGTGCATTTTCTTTGGTTTTCTATGTGTTCAGATAAACTGAAGTTATTTTCGTGACTCTCGATTTTACATTATTTTGTTTTCACGTAGTGATGAATAATTCAAATAAATATGCTGGCCATTTGTAGTGCAAGGAAGACCAGTATGATTATTAAAACTATATTTTAATCTGTAATTATAAATATTCATCGATGTTTGTCTGCTTTTTTAATTGCAAACAAATCATGTGTCTCTGAGTTCCCAAACCATGGCTCTTCATATGCACACCCATGGTGCTGATGTGGTTACCCCTCTTTTAGATTTGAAAAAGGGCTTTTTCTCCTCATTTTTCTCTGAGAAACCCTGAAATGACTTTAAAAAATCACAGTGGAAACTTTAATGGTGTTCAGCTGATAAGGACAGGATCCCTACAGGTGCTGTTTTATATTGAGTCACATTATATTACATTTTTGCATCCCCTCAGGCTGTACAAAGGGCAGCTATGTAATAAATACACCTTGAGGGAGATGCAGGCACATTTCATCTTACTACCCATAAAAGACACAGGGGTCGCCAGAGGGGGTGACCCCCAAAGGGGCACCTTCATGACATATTAATGAGCAAATGAAGAAATAAATCTCAGATTTTTTATCTGAAAGAGGAAACGCAGCTCCCAGTTATGGGTGTTAAAACAGCTGCGTGCCTCTGGCCTACATTGCTGTGATGGACAGCCAATGTTTAGGATGGATCCCCCTGAAAGTGGCAGCGGGGACCTCAGACGGGGACTCTGGAGGACACTTCCATCTGCTCAGCACCTTCTGGAGTAGCAGGTACCTGGAATTAGTGAGGAAAAAGCTAGAAGTAGTTGGAGGAGCCATGTGCTGGCTGGTATGTTATATGTCAGTATATGACAGTGATCATCTGTTAGTGTCTGAGAAGGACCTGTGAGCAAGAGGTGGTGTTATCACTGATGTGTGACCGTAGCTGCCTCCCAGGCAAGCTGGGTGGGGGGTGGGGGATGGCTTCCATGCGGGGAGCAGACAGACAAACAAACAGACAGATGGATAGTGCCTACAGGTACCTGGAGGTATGTCTGGAAGAAAATGTTTGAGACACACACCTGTCTGTCACCTCTCTCTCTCTGGGAGCCAAAACTGTCTCCTTCCTTCTTTCAGTGACTCATTCTTGCGACTCTGAAAAAATCTCGGCTTCCTGTCTTTCAAGGTAGAAAATGTAAAAGTTAAAATAATGCGATGCAAATGTCCCCCTTCGGTCAGTCATGCTTCAGTAGGTGCTCTTCTCATGGTCTTAGTCATGTATGGCTTGTTCTGGGAGCCATGATGATAACGCTATCACACCAGCCCGCCATCTGCACAGGCCCGGTTGGCACAGGAATGCGCCCCCCCCAAAAAAAAAGAGGTGGCGGCGAGGACACACTGACCCTGTATCTGTTTAGGGACGCCTGCAGCCAGCGATTACACAGACTAGGAGCACACACCAGCCAATCGCAGCATGTGTTACAAAGCCGTCAACGAGGAAGAGGATATTTATAAATGACAGATGGAGAAGCACGTGACAATCAGGGTTAATACTGAAGCATGTGGGTTAATAATAATGCTAAAACTATTGGGAAATATTTTAATAAACTGTAATAAGATACAAACAAGGGAAGGGCTACAGAATTACAAAGTTTGTCCTGTGTTGGGTGACGGGGGTCTGGAGTCTATCCTAGAAGCTACTGGCACAAGGATGGGAATAAGCCAGGATTGGGAATTCACACCTATGGGCTACTTGGCAACTCCAGTTCACTTTATTGTGTATTTAGATTGTGTGGGGAAACTGGAGAAAACCCCTCAATGACAGGGAAGAACGTGCAAACTCCCCCCACACACAGGGAGCCATGGCAGAGACTCGAATGCTGGTCCCAGAGGTGTGAGATCGCCATGCTAATCACTGCACCACCACATCACCTCTTCTAAATGGTTAAAAAAAATACAGTTAACAAAAACTATAAATATTGTGCCCATTAATAAAACCTGCAACATGCTTTGTCCAATTTGAGGACATTAGTGCATACTGTGCACAATGTATTCATGAAGAATTCTCTGTTGATTAGAGACTTCGTTGTACAACTTTCAGTCTATCCCTGGAGGTGAAATTAATATATATAAATAATAATAATATTAATGTACCCTTGAAATAAAAAACTAATAAAACCACGCTGAAAATGAACTAAAACTAAACCATATTTCAAAAAATACAAAAATAACTGAAACCTAAATTTCAAATTCAAAACTATTACAGCACTGCTAGGAATATGATTATGGATAACATTAAAATTAGTGGGTTTCTGTCAGGATGTCCTCCCTGTTTGTTTGTTGCACATCTGAAGAAGGCAGTTGGTTGGCTGATTGGTTGCTGGTCACGTGACTAGTCACATGATACACGTAAAAGCCAAGTGGCACCTGACAGGTGGCGGGAGGAGCTAATGTGACTGTCAGCCTAGAGAGCCAGACCAGTAGCATGAAATTGCCCTCGTCGATGTTTACAAGCCGCCAGGAAGAGGAACCTGTGAAATACAGAGCACCCCCCACTGGAGATCCCGATGGCTTTACGTGTTTGTTTTTTTAAAACATAAAAAGTGATCAGGAATCCATTAATCACCTAAGTGTGGTTTCCACGTCTGCTTTGCTGTGATTCATGCTCACGGAGTTACCATCAATACTGTAATTCATATCACACACATGTACAAACATTAAAGGTCACAACACTTACACTGTACATGTATGTACAGATTGGTCACATGTCACTGCTGGGAATCTCCAGCAGAGTGGACACATGCACAGACACTTGCGTGATTAACGTGTTTACCATGTGTGTTTACCATGTGCACGCTGTCAACATGGTAGCCCCCCCCCCGTGTGAGGCTGCTAGCTCATGGTGGGACTCAGTGAAACACACAGCTTACAGGCAGATATATTTCTTACCTGCTTGGGGTGTGGAAGAACTATCAGTGTCCTTCACCGCCTTCATTACTGCAATTTGCCTTGGTTTACCACGATTTACCACGATTTACCGTGATTTACCATGATTTACCATGTAGCCCCCTCGTTTTTTTCTGCAGATTCTGCCACTGTCATCTTTTGTGAATGGGAAAGTCAGAGGAGGTCTTGTATGCTACAGGCTCCGTGTGCCCAGCCAGCATCAGGAGACCACACCTGGACCCCCTCAGGCATGAAAAGTGCTCCCATTGTGACAGACTCTCAGGTTTCTTCCTCGTGTGTCTAATTGCAGCATCTGTATCCCTCACCTGTGCAATGGGAAGTGTTAATTAGCACGACAGAGCAAAATAATGCCGGCACCATCAATGGCCCTTTCTTTGTGTGTGTGTGTGTGCGTGTGGTTCATATGTTCATGAAAGTCTGTGTTTCTCCTTTCTGTAAATCAGTCTCCCTGATTGCACTGAAATCATTCATTACTCTGGGCCCTTAGTAAGGACACGCCCCTTCCTTGGCCACACCCATGCTACCCCTGCCTCTCCTTGGTCTCTCTGCCTCCCATATTTATGTCCATGAGGCTGGTATCTGTACAGTCTTCAGATTTCCACCTTATTCCATCCAGGGTTAGTTTGCCCTGACCCGGCTGCAGGGCATGCTGGGAGCCTCATGGTGGTCTCTATCAAAACCTGAGCTGTGGTGATTAGAAGGAGACCCCAGCCCACCAGGACGTTAGTTTGGCCCCTGTTTGACACTCAGTGACTGCGTGACTCTCTGTTGCACTGTCCTCGTGATGTAAACACACCCACGCCACACTGGGGGCACTGCTATCGTACGGTCACAGTGACTGCTCTGAGAGTCAGCCTGCAATGGGGGAGGCAGTGTGACAGAATGTGCAGTACACAGCCGGCCCCATTCGGGACCACCCCTTTCCCATAATCCTCCTGGGCTTTGAGCCAAACTGTCACATCATTCTCTCCTGCAAGACTCGCTTTTTCTGGGGCTTTTAAAGTTCTGGCAGCCACCTGCACTGACCAGGAGGGGCTGCCATGTGTCTCTGTCTGTCTGTCTGTCTGTCTGTCTGTCTCTGTGTGTCTCTGTCTGTCTGTCTCTGTGTGTCTCTGTCTGTCTGTCTGTCTCTGTGTGTCTCTGTCTGTCTGTCTTTGTGTGTCTCTGTCTGTCTGTCTGTCTCTGTGTGCTTCTCCCTGTGTCTCTGCATGTCTCCATATGTCTCACTATGTCTGTTTGTGTCTCCTTGTGTCTCTGTGTCTCCCTTTGTCTCCCTCTAACTGTGTGTCCCCTGTGTCCCTGCGCACTTTAGCCAGCTGGCTAGCTGTGAGCAGCTGTCATAACTGCTAGCTTAATCCCTACAGCTTTAACAACAGCTTCTTTTGGGGCCTTTGCTAGCCGACTCTTAAAGGCCGTCGGATCCTCTCAGGTGACCAGAGACATTGACCAGGTGGCTCCATCCAGACGAGGCTCTGAAGCTCTCTGTCCCTGTAGGGGAGCCTCAGAGGATCGGTCACCTGGAACTGTCCATAGGGGGAGGATCTGCTGAGGGGCCTGCAGAAGTTTGGTCAGGCCTCCACTTGCCATCATCAATTATAGATCAGAAAAGCAAGGCCCAGCAGAGGAATAGGGTGAAGGCCTGAATTATTCAGCTGTCCTCCACCGAGCACGAAGCGGCTGAATCGTCACGGCAACAAGCCGCTGGCCACACAGACCCCTACGCATCGTCGATTTTTAGATCCTTTAATAGCAGAGTTCTCTTTGTCGATGTTCATTAATGACCCTTTATGTGTTTTATAGATAATGTATATCTTACAGCCTTACAATCTGCTCACCCAAACATGGCAGATTTTATTGGGGCTCCAGCGCAGGGAAAGATCAGCAGCTACCGGCTACAGGGTGTTAGCTTGGCATAGCCGCACGCTAATGCCTGATGCTACACTCTCCTCTCGTCCTGCATGACCGTGAGCGCACTCAGTCGCGCCTCTCCTTCAAAGAGGCAGCACATAAATTGCCTGCAGGCTCACCCTACGCCTCCCTCCCCTCTGCCACCCTCCCTGTTCTGTGCCTTAAGAGGCCATGTTTGATTAGCCAGCTGTCCAGCTGACAAGCTCACGTTTCAGTCTGTAGGTTGCCCCTCCAGTGACGGCCGTCTTATTGTGATGGGGGAGGGGGGGTGGCTACTATGTGAATGAGTTGTTTCAGCTCTGCTCGCCTGCCCTGGCAGACCTACGCCCCCCCCCCCACACCCAGACTGTCATGCTGCTTTGCTTTGTTGTCCGTTCACTAATTGTCCTCATAGCGATTACAGATGTGCTCTGGTAGGATGGAGTCCTGCTAGTCTCACAGCCTGACCTCAGAGTCTTCTTTCGTTCCCCTGGACCCCCCCTCCCATGTCTGCCCATCCATTGCGGGGGATTATCTGTGGCCCCGACCGCCCTGGATGATCATGCTGTTGTCTGCTTGCCTGGCCTGTATTCATATGCAGCTCTGTTTGTGCATCATATTCGTGGAGTTTCTGAGAAGTAACAGTGCTGGGGAAGTTACTCACAAAAGTAATCCATTACAGATAGAGGTGGAAAGTTCAGGTCCAGAAAGTACAAATCCAGACCAAGGTTTTGTTTCAACCAACCAGTTGAGTATGAAGAGTCACAGTCACACAGTACTGAAGTGTTTGGTTTATGATGGAATACTTTTGCGAGTAACGTCCCAAACACTGAGAATGGCGTTACTCAGAGTTACTCAGAGTGTCAGCGAAAGATGTGAAACTCAACAGCTCCCTCTGTTTCAACGCCAGCCACCGTAAATTACTGCTAAAACACAACATCAACTCAACCTGCCTGAAGTGTCAAGAGCAACGGCCTTTCAGACGATGTAGCATGAAAAAATACTCTGCAAAATACCATATCGCTGAGGAGAAGCACTGATGCAGAGTAATATTTTAAACAGATTTGATTGATTGACCAGGATGATGTATGTATTATATTCTGTGTTCTTTGTTTTTTTGTTGAAGATCGTTTAGGTAAACGCTCGTGGCATATGCTTATATTTGAACTGAACAGTACTAGCTATTGTGTATTTTCTAAGTCTGATACGGCGATTTGCTTTTTTTTATACGATTTCTGGCCAGGTGATGCCTTTCAGGGGCACCTGCTCTTTCTGCTGCTCCAGCCAGGTCTGAAGGAGACGGTCCATTAGAAAATGAGCTTCCTTAGAGAGAGAAGGTCACAGAGAGGACGCTGTCTCAGGGCCTCCTGCGGAAGACCGATTGCGTGGCTTGAATTGTCGCTTTTAATGTGAGTGATTTAAGGCTGGGGAGCCCCCCCCCCCCCAGCCCTCTCACCTCAAGGGCTCTCATGGTGGAGCAGGAAAAAAAACAGGGAGGAAGTGCGAGGCCTCACGCTAATCTGAGCTCGGGATGGCGGTGAACGCGGCGTGGCTGTCGGACCTGCAGGCTTCCCCCCCCGGCTAGATCGGGAATCGCCAGGGCTTCATTAGAGCTGATTGGCTCTGCCGGGAGTCACACCTGCTCCGGGGGGGCCACTTTACACCCTGCACCTGCCTGTCGGGGAGACAAGGAGCCGGGGGGCAGGGAGGTGCTCCGAGGCTCCCTGCAACCCACCCCCCACCCTGCTCAGCACCCGGGCCCTCTCACAGCCAGTTTGCCCTTGTGATGCCTCTCCAGGGGCTGTGGGACTCGTCGTGTCCTGCTGTTCTGGATCTGAGGGCAGAAAGCTCACATCAGCAGCCAGGAGGTTCTGCATCTGGATGGGAAACCACCAGAACCCTCACGGTTCATACCGTCTACGTACCAGGTCCTGCCTGCTCCGTCACCCAGATCCGTCTCTTAATAGCCAGCATGTGACAGAGGGTCACATGATCAGCGTTCACGCCTGAGCGGTACTGGCTAGTTTTCACCTGCTGGGGCGATCCTGCATCCTGGTCCAGTAATCCCAGGATTGGCATTATTCTCTTTCAATGACCAGTCAATGCCACAGAGCCCCTGTATGGCATTCATAGCCCCCTCTGAAAATGCACGTCTTAATCAGCAGCCGGGCCTTTCTGGAAGCTCTGAGGCTGCTCCGCCCGCTGAGGTGTATCACTGGGAGTGGCACGGTACTGCGGTAATCTGTCTTTTACACAGCATGAGAGGATCAGGATCTGCCTTTTCCTCTGTGCCACGACTATGTGATGATAGACACCTTCTCCTGCTCTCCGTGGCTGCAGATGGACACCCCATGGGCATGAAGCCCCACGTGGGATGTTGGGGTGGGGGGGGGCTGTGAAGTCCGTTAGACTTGTGTTTCCCTCCTCCCAGAATGAGCCACGCAGGCCATACTGGAGCTGAGTCTTACATAAGGACAGCAAAAAGACAAGCAGCTCTTGGGATCTACCTACACCTCCTCCCCCCAGTGAGGAGAGTGCTGTGTGAGCCCTGGGCGGCAGCCAAGTATGAGAGGAATCGGAACCTATCTAGCATCAGGAGGGAGGGGACAGAACCAGCTGGAAAACGGACCAAACTGGATGGGAGGGCGGGGCTATCCCCAAACACCCATCCCCCCCCACACACACACACACACTGGAGAGATTGTTATACGTGGTTAGTAGAATGAGGACACCTGACGGGAGGTGAGGGGGGTTGGAGTTATAAATGGAATTTAAAGGTTTAAAGCTCTATTTGAGTCCAAATATTTTTTTGATCTTTCATTTCATCCCTTAGAGTGTGAGGCATCTTCCCACAGCACTTTTTATTGGACTTGTGACCGCGTGTAGAGGATGTGCTTCTCAGCAATGAAGCATCATTACATGCCACTAATGAGTGGCTCCTTTGCTTCCAGTTTTCATTCATGCTGTAGCTTGAGCTGACTTAGCATTAGCTTCATTTGTTTAGCATACGGTGACCAGATAATCCATGTCAGGGAGGACATTTTGAGGTAGAACGGGATTTGTAAACTGCTATTTCAATTAAAAGGGCCCAGATTTCACTTAAGCGCCGAGTTCTTGCTGCGTGCTGATTGGTCAGCCTCCTATAATCAAGCATGTGTCACTAATGCTAATGTGAACCAGCTGGATGAGTCTTTCAGTCAAAGAAACAAACTAGTCAAAGCACAAGAAGAGCTGAACTATTTAGCTGAGCACAGGAGCCTTTTAATTTGAAAGTAGTTTGTGAAACCCGAAGTAGCTCAAAGTGTCCTCCCTGACATGGATGATCTGGTCACCCTAGCTTAGCATTAGCCTCATTCCTCAGGTCTCATGGGTAGCGCAGTGTTAGGATTTGTAGGGTTAAATGGCGATATGGAGTCTGCAGCCTGAATACTCACAGTGCCAGAGAAGCTGACGTGAAGCTTTCCCTTTGCTGGGAGTGACGCTCAGTCATACTTCATTTTATTTTACCGACAGATTTCAGCCTGGAACGTTTACCTGGTAGCAAACTGCTGCTTAAACACATTAAGTGACAATAATTAATGACGCTCAGTGAGGCGTCACCGAGTCCATCAGACAGAGCTGCTGTTTGCACGCTTTTTCGACATCGCCCACACGACAGGCGTGAGCGGGGCCAGAGTGTGCATGGGCCGCCGTCTCGTGTGTGCCGTGCGTGCCTTTGGGATGCGTGTGAACAGGGCAGGACAAAGAGGAACCGAAACCAGAACCCGGTTCTGAAATTAGATACCCCAAAGAGCTTATAGGGGACATCATTACAGGCTGGGAGTGGGGGGGGAGGGAGGCACGGAGCTCAGCTCTATGTTTCACTGCAACAATGAACAATGAGAATG
>JAOYFF010000046.1:3826893-3850023 GCA_025773925.1 Cryptomyrus ogoouensis
ACTCGCAGCGAGCGGGAAGGTGCGGGGGGGGGGACTGGGACTAGGACGGGACCGGGGGGGGGGTGAGTTCAGGGGTGGGTGGAGGGACTGAGGATTTAGCCTGCAGTAAAAACATCCACTTCCTAAACACTGACATGCTGGCTTCTCACGTCTGCGATCTTCATTCTCATTATTCCTGCCTATGTGTTTACACACCGACGCTGGGCCTCGACCCTGCGGCCTGCTGTCAATAGCGGTCATGTGATGAGGTCAAATCCCATTGGCTGTGGGAATCATCACACTCTGCCAGTCATTGGCTGATTTAATCTAATGGGTGGGACTATACTTTCATGACCTATTTGTTTGACCCTTGTATCTTTCCATCTGATAGTTCTGCCCCTGTACTTGTATCCTATCAATAATTCTAACTGGGGTGTCCCTCAAGGGAGAACAGCCAGTCGCCAAGTTCTTGGTTTCAAGCCTTGCTGCTCCCAGTAACAGTCACCCACCCACTAACGGCACATTTCCCACTCTCTGCCACTAGGAGGCGCCGATCATACATGTGTCGGACATGCCTGCAGTACACATCCACGTGCTGTTGGTGCACCTTTGCTACCTGCCTGACCCACGGTGCATCCTGCTGCTCTGCCAGCACTTTCTGGTGCCCTTCTACTCCTACGTGGGGCCACCTACACCTGCTGCAATACCAGCTGTTAGCCATAGCGCCACCTGGTGCCTGGGCTGGGCAGGTAGTGCCAGAGAGGACAGGCACAGAATGACATTTATGGGTACACAGTGGACAAGTGGTGGGCCAATGTCTCACTTAACTGAACCTTTGGGATCAGAGCACAAGGAGGCCACCAAACCAGAACCAGATGGGTAATTCTTTCGAGCAGAATTATGAGGAGATGTTCAGTCTTTTATGCCATTCAGAGATTTGCTAAACCGACCGCTTTCCCAGTTGGTATGTAAGTGTGAGCTGCTGCTCATACATAGTGTAAATAATCATTTCTTATGTCCCATGAGGGTGTCTGCTAGTGTCCTTGATGTGCAATATATACTTCTGTTTACGTTGTACTGTATTTATTAATTGCGTAAAATAAACAGTTGGACGAGTGAGCCATCATTACCTCCCAGGTCGCAGCCCTGCCCTTTAGGGAAGGGACACTGGGACTGACGCTGGGCTTTAGGTTCCAGGCACTGGGATCTTGGAGGCCGACGTCACAGGCTGCTGGCCGAGTGACAGAGTGATTTAAAACGTGCATTTGATTGTACACGTACATAAAAAAAACAAAGGCAGCAGTCAAGAAATGATTTTTTTTCCAGCTGTATTCTCCGGTAGTTAAAACACTACCCTTCCTGTTACCTGTAACCGCTTCAGAAGCAATAAACGAACAGAAGGTTGACGTACAACCGTTCGGTGGCTTCCCCACAGCCGGCACAGCGGTCGGCACATCAAACAAGGCACCAGAGGCGGGTCGGGGGCTCGCCTGTACGTCTTGCATGTCCGTGAGCGTTTTGGGAGGGGGGAAGAGAGCGTACAAATAGGACGGGGCTTGTGAAGTGCTTAAAAACTGTACAAATTTAAAATAAACAAACAAACAAACAAGCAGATATAGCCTGAGGCTACAGTCTCATCTCCAGCAGAGAGTTCGGAGCAGGCCTCTCAGCGTCCAGAGAGAGGTCCAGCTGAGAGGAAGCTGCGGACGGTTCCGGATCTTTAGCGTAGCACCTTTTGGACCGGGTCTGTAAACTCAAAGCCGATTCTCACAGTTTTGTGGCGGGCGGGTGGGTATGGGGGGGGGTGAAGGGGAGGAGCTTCTTGGAAACAGGCTGCCCACCCCCTCAGTGCAGATGTGCGTTGAGGTCGTACTTCTCGCAGAATTTGTCCGTGAATGGGATGCAGGTGAGCAGCTCGCACCAGCCGCACGTGATGGGGTAGACGTAGAGGAGCACCAGCAGGGAGGCCAGCAGGCCCACAAAGACCAGCAGGGCGGCGATGATCTGGCAGCGCTTGCGGTACATGTCGAGGCGGCCGAAGCTGATGTAGGGCAGGAAGGCGAAGGAGAGGAAGAAGCCGGAGATGAAGCCGCAGATGTGGGCAAAGTTGTCGATCCAGGGCAGGAGGCCGAAGGTGAAGAGGATGATGACGACGCAGAGCAGCTTGCCAAATGCCCGCCACGGCTGTGCCAGGATGGGCCAGCTCTGGAAGAGCTCCACGAAGAGGCAGGCCAGGATGCCGAACTGCGAGCCCGCGGGGCCCACCTGCCGGGGGGAGGCAGACATGCATTATGCGGGCGCGGTCAGTCACACACACTGGCACTGCCACTGACTCAAGTGATTTACACCATGACAGGGTGGAGGCAAATAATGAGGGTGGTGACGGGGGGGGGTGATGACACCTGGGCCCAGGGAAGCGGGTGATACCTCGGCCCGGTAGGGCAGGAAGATGGCGCTGGCCAGATTTCCTGTGATGCCGCTCAGGATGTAGATGATGGAGATGCGTAACCAGCCTGCCAGCTTCTCCAGGTCCCTCAGGATGGTCATCTGGAAGCCCATGGATACCAGGCAGTGCAGGATCCTGCAAGCAGACCCGGCTGGTTGGTGTGTCAGCTTCTGACTCAGGAATTTTCTAGAAAATTCTAGGGACCATTAGATAATCCAGTGAGAGGACAGAGTGAGAGGGGAAAAAAGAGACCTCAGCTGCGAAGGGGACTCATGCAGACAGTGAGTTATTTAAACAGCAAAGTGCCTCAGCAGGGCTCCCTGTGATTAGGAGTGCAGGGCGTGTGTGTGTGGGGGGGGGGGCAGGGGGGAGGTGTACACACGCAATGGCCATCAGCAAGCCCTGTGAATCCTGCAACCAGGGCACACAGAAGGACTTGCGGTTAGGGGTTAGATATGCCGGCATGCCAGGCATACAGAACCAGCTTACAGACACCTCCAGCATGTCGCCATGGACACTGGTCAGGCTGAAAGTATAATCTACCTGGAAACTGACTGTTTTTAACGAATCTTATTCCAAGGTGTCTGCCCCGCCCACTCACCCGGCATGGAGGAACAGCGAGAGCCACAGCCTGTAGAACTGATCCGGCACCTCTGGGTTCAGGAAGGGGAGCAGGCCGCAGACGTCGTCCATGCAGTGCACCTGAAAGGGGAGGCACGATTTTACCCACAATGCCTCACAGCACATGCAAAAACACGGTGATTTGGAATCATCCGAAATCAATTAATAATAAAACCTGAGTAACTTTGTAGACATATAAAGAGCAGGACAGGAATAACTTGGCCTCAAAGTCCCCGCCATCCCAGCTGCCCGTCACCCGCTATCACCCATGGGTTAGCAAGGGTAACTTTCCTCTTTGAGATGAACAGGATATGCCTTCGGAGTGAATTAAAGCCGTTAAATTAACCCACATAGCGAGCGGAAAGGGATCTTCAGGAGGAGGTGTGGATTGGACTGCCATCTGCGGACATGTCGTGTGCTGGGATGCCGAGCCAGAATCAGCCTGAAGTTGGGGGCTTAAGCTATGGAGGTGAAGCTGAGCATCCAGCTGCAGGTTCACACACGTGAGGATGTTCTGTTAGTGCGGATGGGGGTTTAATGCTTAGGGTCGTGGCAGCAGATGTGTGTGCGTCCCCGGACCGTGGGTTGGGGGGTCCAAGAGCAACCAAGGACATTCACTCGGTCAGGTTCAGAGCACAATCCCTTGTGTCTTGTAGTCGACCATCTGGTTGAGTCCATGTGCTGCACAGTCAGGTTCAGAGCCTGTTCAGTTTCTTACCTGTGAGCACAGGGTGGCCTCTTCGTGAAAGTATCCCCTCATGAAGTCACAGTACTCTCGTGAGGTGATCTCACACCTGCAGCAGGTAAACATACTGTAATCACTCGGAAATGACACAAAAAATCACGCCATAATCACCCGGAAATGACACGGAAATCACACCATAATCAATAGAAATCACACCATAATCATTTGGAAATCATTGAAATCGTAGTAATCCCATGGAAATTACAGGGAAATCATACGACTCACACAGAGGATTGTGTCACAAGCCAGAAACAGAACCTGCAGCAGTCTGTGAAGTTCTACAATGAAAAGAGCGACCAAAAGCGTGTGTCTGTGTGTTAATTTGTGCGTCTGTGCTTGTGTGTACTCTTCTCACCTCCCTTTAGTGCCAATGCAGCAAGGCCGCCCTGTGATCTCACAGTCGATGTGGGGGAGGTTGGTGTGGTTGCCTGTGTCAGACTTGGTACAGATCTGAAGACGAGGAACAGAGGAACCCCAAATGAGGTATTTAGACCCACTCATGCTACCAGACAGCCAAGCATGAGGCTGAAGAGGTGGGAATGAGGGAGGGACCTACAGGCCACTTGGTGATGTCATTGGACCACTTGTGCGGGGACACGGAGGCCGGCTCCAGACAGGTCCTGCACAGGGGAGCAGGGCACATACGTGAAGATAATGGCTACCTGGTTCTCCACCACACCCAGCCCAGTGCACTGCCATACCCGGGGTCCTGATGGCACACAGAGCCAGCGCGATCAGGCCACTTCACCCATTCTGCCAGGGTGGCCTGAGAAGAAAGAGTGATAGAGTGGATATTTAATAACATAGTACCTGTAATACAGTTGGGACGCTTAATAAAACAGTGCCTTTAATACAGGCAGGTATTTTATAACACAGTACCTGTAATACAGGCTGGTATTTCATAACACAGTATTTGTAATACAGGCTGGTATTTCACAGTACTCATAATACAGGTGGGTATTTAATAATATAGTACCTATAATACAGGCAGGTATATAATGACACAGTACCTGTATTATAGATGGGTAATCAGTATAAAGGAGTAAAAGGGTAAAATTGTCTTTGACTTGTGTAGACCTGCAGTCCCTTAAGCACGTCGCCCTCTGCTGGCACTTACAGAGCACTCCTCCCGAGACGTCTGGACGCAGCCAGAGCGGTCATTGCGTACGCAGCATGCCGAGTTGCGCTCTTTAGCCCGCTTCTGCTGGATCAAGTCATGCACCTGCCGATCCTGTCGCATGCATGGGGAGAACTTGGCTCCCAGGTGGATGAGCGCCTCCTGCAAGTGAGGTAGTAAAGCATGAAAAACATTGTGGGCTACGGAGCTTCCCTCCCATCGATCTACGCCAGGTTGTTCTTACCGAACTTGGCCCAACCCAGAAGTTCTCCTGCTGGACAAACTTGACATTCTCATAGACACCTTTATTTCTAAGGACCTGCAAAGCACAGAATAGTGCTCCACATATCCACGTACCAAAAATCACATAGCGAAGAATGACTGATCCACGTGGGATTGGGCGGAACCGGCGGCAGAACGAGGAAGAGCCCTACTCACGGAATCCACGGTCTCATGCTGAGCGAAGCCCACTGGTGCAAAGCCGTAGATGCACACGGCCAGGATGGTGATCAGCAGGTGCACAAACGTGATCCAGTATGTGAAGAAGGGTCTGGGAGAAGGCCAAGAGTGCGTCACCTCATTTCCCATAAAGCCCCTCACCAGCGTACACCGTCTGAGAGTCGGTCAGACACAGGAGGGGTTTGCGAGCACCTGTGATCGTCCATGTCCTCGATCTGCCGCTTGACGTAGCTGTCGATGTGGCTGCGGTAGGTGCGGTTGGTAAGCCTGCCCACCATGCCTAGGCCGTATGACCGCTTCTCGCGGGCAAACAGCTTCTTAACAGGTGAGGCAATGCGCTGGCCCCTCCTCTGGCCGCTGACGCTCACCACCTCCTGCTGGAGGCGCACTTTGGGCTGCGTGACGACTCCCTCCTTCACCTTGCGCCAGCCTCGCTCCATGGGCCTGGGGGGGTGGGGGGAGTTGGGTTTACATCATGGGGCAGGGGAGAACAGGCGATCCTAGCTGGGGAAGGGGGGTGTGGCCTCACAGCATCAAGCGGCTCCTCTCCAGCTCGCCTCGTTCCAGGACCCCGCCCGTCGCATCCCCCCCCTCCGCCAGCCCGTCTGACTCCAGGTCTGTGACCGCCTCGAACACCTCGTCCATGTATGTAGACAGCTCCTCCTGAGGGAGGCCGTCTTGAGGCATAAAGGCCAGCGCCTCCTCCTGACCTCCAGGAACACAGACATACTTATAGCGTTTAACAGGCCGTTTCCCAACAGACGGCACCATAGGTCTCATTGCTGTTCAAAAAGTACTAAGACAGGAGGTCAAATGGAAACTGATTTCACAGACATCAATGGCAGCACACACATTACAAACATCTCCATTAGCCAGTTATCAACAGGTGAGAAAAATCATTAAAATTGCAGCTCCTAAAAATTCAAAGGTCTTTCTGATGAAATAATCCACTGCCCCACTAGAGGGCACACCACTTAAGCTACTGTATATGCACTGGTTAAAGATTGTAAAGAGGTGTTGGTCTCATGGTCTAAAACTTTCTGACCAGGACATGAAAACTGAAAACCAAGAGAAAATAATGGAAGGGGCGGAAAAAGGTCCCTCACATGGCCAAAGAAGGAGGTGTCCAGGTCTTCTGGAAGGTCCAAGTTCTCATCGTCCAGGAAACCAGCAGGGGAGAAGCTTCGCCTCTGTAGTCGAAAGGAGGCACCCTCCCGTAGGGAGCGGCCCTATGGTTCGAGGACCATGTGTCACCACGATGCAGTCAGGGGAGGGAGAGAAAGTTTGGGTTTCACTTGGTTCTGAAGGAACTGAGGTCAGCAGCTGAGTTTTTGGACCCGAAGAGCATAATCACGTGACCTAGCTGGGACATCCCACCAGACACAGTCAGTCATTCCCCAACACAGATGGTGCCTCACCTTGACAAGGGCCGCCGCGGCCCGAAAGCTCATCTTGGCCACAGACTCCCTCTTGCGTCTGCGTGGCAGGCGGTTAAGGCCCGAGCGGGAGCTGGTGGCGGAGCAGACAGAGGTGCCGCCTGGCGTCATGGGTGTCTGGGGTGCACTGAATCCCTCCCCGTCCTCCATCATGCGGAAGGCACGCCCCCGTGCCAGGGGGTCCACAATCTGCGGGGGGAGACCGGGTCAGGCTGCTGGGTAGTCAGGGGCAGATGGGGGCATTAAAGAGCAGATGAGGGGGATGAGGAGCAGTTGGCGGCAGTAAGGAGCAGTCGAGAACAGAAAAAAGCAATCACGGACAGTAAGGAGCAGTCGAGGGCAGTAAGGAGCAGTCAGGGAGCAGTAAGGAGCAGTCAGGGAGCAGTAAGGAGCAGTCAGGGGCAGTAAGAAGCAGTTGAGAAGAGAAAAAAGCAGTCACAGGCAGTAAGGAGCAGTCGAGGGCAGTAAGGAGCAGTCAGGGAGCAGTAAGGAGCAGTCAGGGAGCAGTAAGGAGCAGTCAGGGGCAGTAAGAAGCAGTTGAGAAGAGAAAAAAGCAGTCACAGGCAGTAAGGAGCAGTCGAGGGCAGTAAGGAGCAGTCAGGGAGCAGTAAGGAGCAGTCAGGGGCTGTAAGGAGCAGTCGAGAACAGAAAAAAGCAGTCACGGGCAGTAAGGAGCTGTCGGGGGCAGTAAGGAGCAGTCGGCACAGTAAGGAGCAGTCAGGAGCAGATTGGGGCAGTAAAGAGCAGACTGGGGTAGATGGGGGGGCCTACCTTCTGCATGCCGTGCTGTGGCCCTGGCAGGTAGAGTGGCGGTGGCGTCTCAGCACTAGCCAGCGAAACGCTGTCTTGGCTGGACAGCTCCATGCCGCGCAGGGCCTGCGCTTTCAGTCGCCCGTAGCGCATGCTGCAGTGACGTAGGCTCTTGCGGTGCCAGCGCTGCGTGGCGTCCCCATCCTTACTGATGCCAAACCAGTCCGCTGTGCCCCTGCGGTCACAGACAGAGAGCGCTGAGGATCTCCATTCCCCTCCTGGTCCATTTGGGGGGGCAAACTGAAACTGATGAGTGATGAGTGACACGTGACGACTGACAAATAACAAGCGATGAATAACAAGTGACGAGTTTAAAAGCAACCGAACTCCCTGTGAATTTTCCATCCAAAAGACCTGCTTAATACCACTTTTTGCTTGTGGAGTCCCTGGAGCGGACATGTCTGAACATGCCTCAGCCGTGTGACACAATAGCTGGAAGTTCCCAATGAGCACGAGGCTTATGGCTCCAGGCCATGCACTAGCAGGGACCAGTAAGCCAATCCCAGCTGTTTTTCTTACATGAACAGCCTCCTAGTGCCAGTGTGTCACTGGCTCATTACAATAAAACTGAAGCCTTGTAGCTACACGACACTCGGATGATCTAACAGGACAGCCACTCACTCATTCATCAGTCACATGTGCTGGCCCCACCCCACCCCACACTAGCTGCTCGCTGTGCCCGGTATCACAGCCACCTCTCTCCAGCTGCAAGCAGCTGAGGTGAAGGATGCGTGTGTCCCCCACAGCAGGAGGGAGCCTGCAACCACCCCTTCTTCTGGAACATTCCAGAGCATTCTAGAGCAAACAGCATTCTAAAACAGAGAGGAATTCTAGATGTTTCCCAATCCAGTCCTCTGGGATCCCGGTAGGGAGCTGGGAGGGAGCAAAAATGTGGGCTGTCTGGCAGGAAGCTCAGAGGGAGCAAAAACATGGACCGACTGTGGATCCCCGAGGACCGGATTGTGAAGCAATGTTCGAGAGCCCGGGAGGAGTGATGTATTACCGGAGCGCAGCCTTATCTGTGTCACCAGGCTGTTAGCATTCCTGACATTGCGGTCAGTTCCCTGGCCTTGGCATGGAGTAACGCTGGCACCATCCCCATCTGGACCTCTTTTAAAAGGTCGCCTGTCTGCAATATATACCGTCCTGCCTTTCTCACCGTAACCCAACCTCCCAAACCTACTGCCAGTGCCCGGAGTCGGGCAGCCCGCTGCATTTCACGACCAATAGCCATCTAAGAGCTCCTGTGGGAAACGCAGGTTCACGGTGACACACACCACGAGCTTCTGGGCCAGAGACCCCGAGAACAGATGGCAGTTTGGGTGGGTGGGGACAGACTGTTACACCGCTGAGAGACAGAGAACACCTGACTTAAACCATGTAAAACTACAATCTGTGGGAATAACTCGATAGCAGCTTATAAAAACTAGGTAATAATTAATAATTTAACTCTATGAGTCACTTCCAAGTGCCATATGGGCTGGGTGACTAACAGTAATGTTATTGACTAGTAACAGAAATAGCAGTGAAAACACATAGTCTGCAGATCCAGCTTTTACAGATAAGACAGGAAGCTGCTGATCCAGGCACATCCACATGGAAGGTCACCCCCCCTCCCCCAACACACATACACACACATGCTCCCTCTGCAGTACCTGAGGAAGATCTTGGACAGAGAGCGCCCCGTCTGGGAGGCGCGCCGTGCAGCACGCTGCCCTTTCACAGGGACGGTGCTGATCCGCTCAAAGTGCACCCTTCTGCTGGGGGGGGGTGTGTGTGGGGGGGGGTCGTCGAGGTCAACGTAGGAAGGAAGCAGGCAGAGGAGAAAGAGGGGAGAAGAGAGAAACAGATTGCAACCTGTGGGCAGACGGCAGGGGGAGCAGCGGGTGCAGGAGGGGTTAGTGAGGCACAGGGAGGAGATGGTGAGTGAAGTTAAGTGGCATTGCGAGGATGCGAGAGACCCCACACACACATGCGGACACACGGGGGCCCCTGACACCGACGGTGCAAACATACTAAGAACAAACAAATACATGTTGTGATATGGGCACACGGGTCACACAGCTCGCATGCCAGAGCCCGAACCCTCCCCGACAACATGCCACACGAATGGAGGGATCACATGGTCTCTGCTCAGACCTCTGGGTAAAACCTGCCTACGTCCAGGGCTGGGGGTTCAACTCCCACCCTGCCTGTGTGCACAAGCAGCTTTTTCTCCAGCTAAAAGGTTCAGATGAGCATCCTGCAAAGCCCAGCAGATGAGGCATATGGGTCAGCATCCTCTAGGGGGAGCCAGAGAGACCAGGACTCACCTCCGGATGGTCTGTGTGATGGAGGTCTGCCGCTGGAAGGCAGGGCGTCTCTGGGACAGGGGGTCAGCCACCGAAGAGCGGAGTTGCGTGTTCTCCACCGGCATGCTGAAGCTGCGGAGGTAACCATGACGCCTCACCGGCTGCGTGACCGGGATGAGGAAAAGAGGCAAGAATAGAGGATGAAGAGGGAGGAGGGACAGAAGAGGAACAGAGGAGGAACAGAGAAAGAGAGCAGAGGAGGAAGATGGAAGAGAAAGAAGAGGTGGAACAGTGGAAGAGAAGGGAGGAACAGAGGAGAGAGAGGGCAGGGAGACAGGAAGAAGAGAGAAAGAAGGGGGAGGAAGAGGGAAAAGAAACATAGAACAGAGACACAGGAAACACAGAGCAAGGATACAGGAAACATAGAGCAGAGACACAGGAAACACAGAGCAAGGATACAGGAAACACAGAGCAGGATACAGGAAACAGAGCAGGGACACAGAAAGGATCAGGGAGAAATAGGAAGAAAGAACAGGGAGGAAGTACAGGAAGGAGGAATATAAAGCAAGGACAGAGGAAGAACACCAAGAAAGACAAGCAGAAGAGGAAGAGGGAAAGAGGAGGAAAAGAGGAAGAGCACATAGCAGACACAGGTGGAGACACAGGATCAGTAAGTGAACAATGACAGACACACAAAGACACATGGGAGAGGGAGTCAGGAAGTAGGAAACCAACCTGAGTGTAATGCAGACAGTAACACAGCGCCATTAGACATGCCATGCACACTGGACGGCGACTGGGGATGGGGAGTCACCTGGGCAAGGGTGGGGGGCTCGTCCAGCGACACCTGAGTCAGCGGGATGTCCAGCTTGAGCCACGGCGGCTTCTTCCTCTGCAGGCTGCCCTGGCGTTGCGATTCCGCCATGTTTGCAGCCCCGCCCCCCGCCGCCCACCTATCCACAGAACATACACAACACTGGCCAATCAGGAAGCAGCTCTGACCAAAAAGGACCAATGGGCAGCTAGGATGGGCAAACGGCACTGCATGCGCCTCACTTTCTGTGCTCAGTCACAGAACCGAACTCGAACAATAACCAGGAATTACATAGAAACTTGAAAGTTAACCTCTGTAATGTTCCTCTGTACCACAGTGCGCCGCTAAAATGCCAAAAGTTTTTTATGACGTTTTTTATCTACACAGGCTTCCACGAAATAGAGCACATATTTCCGGAAGCTGAACTTCCTTTGAAATGTTTACTCAAAATATGCACAAAAGTTTGTTATTAGGCTATTCCCATGGCCTAATGGCAAAGATGTTCTGAGGGTCTGGCTTGGGAACGGACAAGATCCCTGACAGGAAGTACTATCCCAAAGGAGCCCTGACATCAAAAGCAGGCCTGGCTCATTCATTCCCAGCACATCTAACCAAATTACCCACACAAACCGATTCAGTGCCACAAGAAATGCCACGACATGCAGGGTTGGTAAGAAGCTGCGGAACTTCCTGTGACAGTTTCACAGCTTCAGATGAATGTCAACCCTCCCAGCTAGGCCATAACCACCCCAGTAGCCATGGCTCCCCTTTGACCAGCAGGGGGTGCTGCTGAGTATGGGGGTTACCAGCCTCTGCGAAGACGTTCTACAAAAGAGTTCCAGTCAGAATGAGAGAGCAGACAGACAGCAGAGCCCCAGAGGATGGGGGGGTGCTTCCAGATGCTGTTCTTTCATTGGTCAGCTCCTGGTCCCTCCCCCTTCCATCACTGAGCAGGCTATCCCACACTGGCTGAGACTTGGGCTCCCAAACCCCCCAGTCATGGGGCCCTGACACGTCTCTCCTTCCCACACAGCAGTCAACCTCAAAAGCTGTCCCCCCACCCCCAACCGCCCTGCTTCCAGGAAGCAGAAATCTCACCCGTGTTCACCCCCCTGCAAGAAAAGGCCACCCACCATATTCATAATGTCCAAATCAGACTGGCATCAGGTCCCAGACTATCCTTCAAAGGATTATTTCAATATTGTCTTTTTCCCGAATGAAGTGTTGATGTCTAATACCAGGTAATTACATATTTAAGTTGAGCAGTAATAAATATGAGGGAGCACTGAATGCAGCCCCCTCCCCGAGATGATAAAAGGAACAAAAAAAGAGACTAACAGCAGCAATGCAGGGAGCCAAAGAGCGATTACATCCAGACGGGCAGAGATTTCCGGGGCCTGCTTTCCTAAGACGCCACCCGGTGGCTCCAAACAGTAATGACTCAAAACGTGCATAACGAAGGACAAGGTAAGGTTAGGGTGCCCACAGATGTGGGGGGCTTCTGTTTACATTCCTGTCTGGTGACACAGAGCACCTCAACCATCTGTGACTCCAAAGCAGCAGCCTTTGTGTCTGAGGTGGGGGGCGGCAGGCAGAATGGTGCGCGGGGGGGGCCGGTCAAAACTCTTAGCCTTTACCTTTGACCCCCGCCCCTCAGGACTCGATATGCAGCCCAGTCACACACCTCCCCCTCACCCACTTCCTCGTCCGCAAAGCCTCCACCAACGATTTCAGTTTCACAGATGATTCAGCCCGAAACCACGCGGCGTGACCCTCCCTGCTACCCCCTCCGGGTCCGGAAAGGCAGAAGATCTCTTTGGGCTTTCAGAAGGATCTTCACTGTCTAGGGGCTTCACAGCTTTAAGCTGCCCCTCAGGACCCCGCACCATCACCACAGCGACCATCACCACCATTACCACCAAGCAGCATGCTGTGACCTCAGCTAGTAGCTGCGGATGGGGGGGGGGGGGGGGGGCCCCAGACCCGGGGTTTGGCCCCCCCCCCGAATCTCCCCTGGGGCACCCCCGCACAACCCCCCCCCCCCCCCCCCCACCCACCCCCCCCCCCCCCCCCCACCCCCACCCCCCCCCCCAACCCCACAACGCACCGTGGGGGCCCCCCAGGGAGGGGGGGGGGGGGGGGGGGGGGGGGGGGGGGCAGCCAGACCACGAGTTTGACATCCGCCACGAATTCCTCATGGGTAACACCAGCTAACACAGCACCCACACACACACACACACACACACACACACACAAATGGCCGAGGCCATATAGGACTGTATTACTGAGGTGAAGACCCCAAAATACCCCTCACGATTTTGGTGGAAATTTATCGGGTCCTAGGGCACAGAGCCAGCACACCACAGAGCCCGGAATTCAGGACCTGACCCCCCAGCAGGGAGGGAGAGTTTCACTTTGCACAAGGCTTTTTTGTTGATGTGACTTACAGAGAGCAGAGAGTGCTCAGAAGACAGAGGATGTGACTGCCTGGCATGGACAGTGTCCTGGGGGTGTCCAGGAATATACACTGCGCTGGAGATTTTCTCAAAGGTACAACAGCAGGCCCCTACTGCAGGTGGAATCCCTCTGCTGCGTACTGCCCCATACACCGCCTGTATAAAAATCCCCAGCAGCGGGCGATGTCCTGCCGTCCACGTGCTGCCAACAGAGGAGATGGGTGACCATCCCACACTTCAGAGGCGTCAGTTCGTTTTTGTCGGCTCTCCGCGCAAAGTTCATCCCACACTTCACACGCGAAACATTCACAAAGGAGGCCATGGCAGACGGGCAGGCCTTTAATGCCCGCGTCCGCGCCCAGCTAGCCAGCTAGCTCCAGGTTGTAGCTTTGGGGCCAAGTGATCCTGATTTCCCGACCCGGGGGCCTCTCTCTCTCTCGAGGTTTAAGCCATTATGGGCGGCTCTGACTGCCGTTTTTAATTCACACCATAAAAAGCTTGTCTGTCTTCCAGCAGAGTTCCCCAGCAGCACAGGACAGCATTCCATGGAAATCAGGGCTGTAAAATGGAAACTAGTGGCAGCCAGGCAGCCAAGCAGCAAGCGGAGTCACCGGGGGGCCAGTGGACCCCGCCCTCTTCTTCTGGCTGCCATCGGGGTCACGCGGCCCCATTTCCAACTGGGCTAACCCCAGTTGACCCAGGAGATTGTGGAAGGCCATGCGGCCACCTGCGTCCTACCAACAATGCCCCACACGCATGCCACTCCCACAGCATACCCAGCTGTGCAGTCATCAGGGCACAGCTAGGCACCGGAGACGATGCAGGAGGTGGATAGATCCGAGCAAACTGGGAAAAAGAAACGTCCACGAGAAGAGGAAAGCGGGAGAGGTGGGCACAGTGCCAGGTCATGCAGCATGAGGCATCCCAGAATGCATCACTGCATCCCCCACCCTCTCACCACAAGTGCAAAAAATGTGGGAGCACGACAGTCACATGGCTGGCTCAGAAATGGAGCAGAGACAGGGCAATGGGGTACAGGCCAGATTTGGGGGGGGGGGGGCTTTCCCCGCAACGGAAATGCCACACATACTCCCAAAGGGCTCCCATGCAGGGCTCTGGGTGGGTGGAGGGGCCGGATGAGGGGGGTGGTTGAACACTAACAGACATACAGACGCACAGAGTAAAGTCTTACTACTTTTGCCGTCTTGATGTTCCGCTCATGCTACAAAATGGAAGGAGCAGCTAAAGTCACATTCAGAGATGAGTGGTTTCAGACACGCATAGCAGGGGGACGGCAGCATGACACAGAGTCTGAAAACCAGCTTGTTACAGGTCCCATACCAGGAATCCTGTATGTGACACTCCACTCGTAACACAGGCTGCATGCTGCATCACTGAGAGGGCGGGGGGAGACTGACCCAACATCCATGGGCCGGGGGCGGGGAGTGACTCCACATCCATAGAGAGGGAGGGGAGAGAGCAACCCAGTGTCCTTGGGGGGCGGGGTGGAGGGACCCCACATCTATAGAGAGGGAGGGGGGAGAGCAACCCCACTTCCAGTAGGGTTGGCCCCCATCCCTTATAATATGGGACGATCCTGTTTTGGAACATGCTGTGTCCTGAATTATGCAGGATAATGGTGGAAACCCTAATAGAGAGGGAGGGGTGAGGGCAACCCCACATCCATGTGTGGACACGGGTTCAATCACCAGGCTCCCAATCATCACCAAGCGTCAGCGTCAGTGACTGTCAGCCAGCAGCGGGTCCAGCAAAGGTTGCGACCCTGTACAGGTGCACTGGGCCTACTGGCCGTGTTGTGGTGGGAAACAGAGACCCAGCCTGTCTGTTTGCCTTACCCGCTCTCTCATAATTTTATTCACTTTACAAAACAATGACAGCTTAAAGGTCTGGAGCATCCACTAAAGCATGGAGAGCGATGGGGAGAAATGCAGCACTGACAGCACGCTTCAGGTCTGACAGGTCCCACAGCAAGAACCAACGGCAGGAGACCAGGTTTGACAGCAGGATCCCACAGTGGGCCTTGGCAATGGTGCCCCGAAAGGCTGGCACAGGGACCGGAGCGAGCGCCAGCACACTGCGAGAACCGTGCTGCTGCTGGAGACTTCAGCGGGGGGTTTCAGACAGGCAAGCAAGTCCTTCAAAGGTGGAGGAGGCACGGAGGAATCCACCAGAGGGCCATTCAGACATACCTTCCCACTTCCAACAGACGCATCAGGAAGTCGGCAGGAAGTCGAGAGGAAGTCAGCAGGAAGTCAACAGGAAGCTGAGTCTCTCCCACTGAGCTGCAACACTGTTGCACACGATCCCCATTTAAATATCCCAGGATGATATCAGCTTGCATCTGGCTCTCAGAAAACCTTGTAGTGCATGTGCCCAACACGCCCCAGGTGGGACTCCAGGTCCGGTGCTGAGGCCAGATCTGCCTTCTATCCATCTGGGGAAGGGAGAACCCAGGCCAAGGGACTAGCCCCCCCGCCAGAGCCTGAAGGAAACATCAGCGATGAAAAAACAAAATGCTTCAGTGCGGGAGGGGCAGGACAAGGGACATCACCGACTCAGAGTGGAACCTAGCAGCTTTAGAACCCCCCCACAGAGAAGACGCCCCTGAGGATGGACACCCACCCAGGCCTAGCCCTCAGCTCCAGGGCCAGATGCTCTTAACTCATCCTAGGAGGCCTGGAAACCCCCTCACACTCCCCAGGACTGCCTCAGAACGGCCCCCGCCCACCTTCCTGCTTCTCGCCAAGCTCACAATGACACCAGGGGTCAGACACTGGTCCGTTTTCAGGATGATGAGGCTCAGAAGGAGGGAAAATCCAGCCTGGCCAGGAAACGGCCATATCACAGGAAGTGGCTCTCACCACAGCAGTAGCCCTTCAGGGAACAGTGACAAACACACAAAATCTCCCCTAAGTAAAGGGGAGGTTGAGGAACAACTGTACTGGGCTTCAATACATGAGCGGCCCTGACCACGTGGCCTTGCTTGGGTCGCTGGCAGCAGCCACTGTTGGGGAAAGGCATGAGACAGGAGAGGAGGAGTCCAATAAGACAGGAAGTAGCGTCACTGGGGAAAGGGACGTCACTCCTCGGGACCATTCCTAGCTCAGCTGCTGAAACAGAACCATAAAAAGACTCTTAACTCCCCAAAGAGCTGAGATTATTACTGGAGGTTAAATATGGATTATGACTCTGCAATGGCTCTCAAAGCCAGCATTGGGTTCAAGGGGCTAACTCTGCAGCCAGAACCCAGCGACCAGCGGCTGGGACACGACCGGACCAGAGCCGCTCCGGATGCCAGTTGGCTTTGCATGCCCAGACACAGCTTGCTACTCTCGCAGCATGGATGCAGAAGTGGATGCCTTTAATCCCTGAGAAGGTAACTTCATCAATGAGCCCAGAGGCCGTTAACAGTTTATTCTGTCAACTTGCTATGTTTGAGTGGCTCAAAATGCATTGATAAAACATACAGCAGATACGTGGTGTGGAGCGAACACCGGGCCTTACGCCAAAGCAGAAGCAGCAGCCACGCCTCTGAAAGGGTCACCGACACAGTGGCACAGGAGTGGTAAGGAACAGCACGGCTGCCATGGAAACGCAAGCCACACGACAGCCACATCACATGCTGGTGGTCTGACCACAAGCATTTGCAGAGCAATCAGACAAGATGCTTCCACTAAATATTTAAGAACTTCTGGTTATTCGGGAGTAGAACAGAAATCTTTATCCTAACCCAATATCTTTGCATTTTTCTCTTTTCTCAAATTCCGTTTTATTTTTTTCCAAATTCTGTTTTTTCAGATTTATTTTGGATCTGCTTCAGATTTGAAGTTTTTATAAGCTGCCGAACTGAAAAAATACGCTTTTAAGGAGACAGAAAACAACGATAAACGAAGTAATAATAATAATGATAACAAGGGATGCTTGGAGAAATGAAGTGACCGAAGCTTTAACTGCGATCTGGTCGAAAGAACAAGAAATCAAGAGATCATATAAAGGAATGAAGTACAGTATTTTGTATAATATACTAGGACAGCACAGCATTAGAAATTTTGTAAGTATTGCAGTGTGTTTTTGTTGTAATAGATATTGGGGTATTTATAAAACAAAAAAAGGACTTCAACATAAATTTCTCAAAAACCCGTCTAGGAGTGATCTGCAAGGATGAAAATGAGTATGACTGTCTCGGAGAACACATGCAGAAAATGAGTAATAATTAAAATTGCAAAACTCGATAATTTTTTATGACGGTTTAGAGAAACATAAACTCCCTGCTCTATAAAATGTCCGTACCGAATTGAAGGTAAGAAAAAGCCTGATCTTAATCTAGCTGACTAGCGATGTATGAATTGGATGTACATAATATGCGATGTTTGTATTAATATTGCACATCATCCAGCCATATAATATACAGCCTTGGCCAGAAGTCCACAGTCTGCTGCCTCAGTTTTTATGATGGTGATTTGCATGAACTCCAGGATTTTATGAAGAGTGATCAGATGAATTGCAATTAATTGCAAAGTCCCTCTTTGCCATGAAAATAAACTTAATCCCAAAAACCCATTTCCACCTAAATCAGCCATTTATTGGATCATCAAAAACTTCAAGGAGAGAGGATCAACTGTGAAGAAGGTTTCGGGGCACCCAAGGAAGTCCAGCAAGCGCCAAGACCATCTCCTAAAGTTGATTCAGCTGCAGGATTGGGGCACCACCAGTGCAGAGCTTGCTCAGGAATGGCAGCAGGCAGGTGTGAGTGCATCTGCACGCACAGTGAGGTGAAGACTTTTGAGGGTTGGCTTGGTGTCAAGAAGGGGAGCAAAGCAGCCACTTCTCTCCAAGAAAAACATCAGGGACAGACTGATATTCTGCAAAAGATACAGGGATTGGACTGCTGAGGACTGGGGTAAAGACATTTTCTCTAATGAATCCCCTTTCCGACTGTTTGGGGCATCCGGAAAAAAGATTATCCAGAGAAGAAAAGGTAAGCGCTACCATCAGTCCTCTGTCATGCCAACAGTAAAGCATCCTGAGACCATTCATGTATGGGGTTGCTTCTCAGCCATGGGAGTGGGCTCACTCACAATTATGCCTAAGAACACAGCCATGAATAAAGAATGGTACCAAAACATCCTCCGAGAGCAACTTCTCCCAACCATCCAAGCACAGTTTGGTGACGAACAAGCCTCTTCCAGCATGATGGAGCACCGTGCCATAAGGCAGAAGTGATAACTAAGTGGCTCAGGGAACATTTTGGGTCCATGGCCAGGAAACTCCCCAGACCTTAATCCCATTGAGAACTTGTGGTCAATCCTCAAGAGGCGGGTGGACAAACAAAAACCCACAAATTCTGACAAACTCCAAGCATTGATTATGTAAGAATGGGCTGCCATCAGTCAGGATTTGGCCCAGAAGTCGATTGACAGCATGTCAGGGCGAATTGCAGAGGTCTTGAATAAGAAGGGCCAACACTGAAAATATTGTTTCTTTGTATAAACTTATTGTAATTATCAATAAAAGCCTTTGACACGGATGAAATGCTTGCACTTCAGTATTCCACAGAAACATCTGACATAAAGATCTACAAACACTGAAGCAGCAAACTTTGTGAAAACCAATACTTGTTTCATTGTCAAAACTTGTGGCCACGACTGTACTACAGTATAGCGGCCGGGAAAGCCAACTGGGGAACGCCAATGCAAATAAAGAAATGCACGTCTACTAGAAATACGGACTGCAAAGCGACAAATCATATTATTCAAGTTCATAACGAACCTGCAAACACACTGCAAATTCATAGATGCTACACGAATTCAGAAAACACTTTCATCAAATAGACAACGCATGCGAATCACATTTTATAAATGCGCTGCATATTCAAAGACGCGCCGCAAATGCAGAAAACGACTGAAACTTCGGAAACGCACTTTAAATAGCCATAACACAATGGAAGTGTTTCCGGAGGACACTTATGAGGCGGTCACATGCTTGTAATAATGTTTTTAACGTAAATGTTTAAACTTTGCTATTAATCTGGCAAACTGCATGGTTTTAAGTTACAGTTAATCGGTGGCAGCTGTGTTTATGATTAACCTGTGTAGCTCCCTGAGCAATTATAAGCTATAGTGCAGAAGCTACCAGTCACATCTAATCTACCATTTAACACACAGCTTCTTGATTATTTGATTCTTCCAGCAATCTGTTCAAACAGAAGATACAGTGGAAACCGCGTATAGTGATCACGTCTGTCTTGGTGAAATTGATCCCTAGAAGCGGATGATCATTATAGCCGATTTTTTTCTTCTTTATGTCTCAGGCAGATTACCATCTAAATGACATTTGTATTTTTATTAGGCCCACATGAATATAAAGTAATAAAATGGACAGCGTCACTATTTACTTAATTTTGATTTCAAAATACAGTACAACTGTTTCAAACGCTTTTCAAATTACAGTACTGTACAAATTAAAACACTAAACTGAGTATAATTCAAATATGCTATAATACAGTACATAAAATATAGCTTATTGTAGTTTATCATAAGCTTTGATGAACACTGTACGCTGACATCTTGATTACTATAAGTGAATTATTTTAACAATATTTGTACAGGAATGATTCTGTCCCAAGCTTTATGATCCATATAAGCAGTTAATCACTACATCATGATCCATTATCAGCCGTTTATACGGTAACTTTACTTTTCACTTGTAAATTTTCGCCATTGGCTCCATTGAAAAGTACGCCTGAAAAAAAAGTGTCTTCCGGATTGCTGTTGTTTTCTGTTGTTTGCAGAAAGTCTGTGAATGTGCAGCGCGTTTGTAAAATGTGGTTCGCATGTGTCATTTTGATGAAAGTGATTTCTGAATTCGTGAAGCGTCTATGAATTTTCAGTGTGTTTGCACATGTGTTATGAACTTGAATAATATCCTTTGTTGCTTTGCAGTGCGTTTTCTATTAGACGTGCATTTATTTAAAATTACATTGGGCTTTCTGATTTTTATTTTGAATTGCATTGGGCTTTCTCATTTTTATTTTTAATTGCACTGGGCTTTCTTGGCCACCTTACTCATTTTTCGGATTCAGTACAAAATACCCTGCTTCGTTTTGTGATGTCATTCAGTGCCAGTCCCAGTTTTTACGTAAGTGGAAAAACAACACCTTGAAGGACCAAAAGTGAGCTACCTGCTGTGGTGGAAGAGCGCCCTTTACAGAGAATGCAGAATTATGGGATGCTTGAGACTCTGAGGAAAAGCAGGAGTGCTTGTTTTGATCCAGCTGCTGTAATACAATGCAGAAGAACCATTAAAATTTAGAAATGAGATCGCATAGAGGTGTGAATCGAGATCGAGGTATTTTTATTATCAATTGTGTAGCCCGAACATAAAGGCTATTTGTTTCAGTTTGGCAGGACATAAACTCAGTTCTGGGTTCTTTCCCTTATTGGGAGTATTAGGCCAGTTTCAGTCTTTCTGTTAGCAGACGAAAGTGATACGGAGATGCAAATACAAAGTCGATGGATGATTTGCATATGAGGCATATGATGCATATAATATAATTTAAGCATAAAGTGGGTCGGGCATTATTTTGTCTTTTATTTTGTCATCATTTTGTCTTATTAATATTAACGATTCAAGTCGCAGTCGGGTTGAATAAAAACATCGGGTGAGTTCCAGTTTCTCGTGAATGAAACTGTGTAACGCTGGTTCCTGCACCACAATGGAGACACAAAAGGCAGAAACGCTGATTAGGGGGCCGTTCCTGTCAACGTCTGAGCTACCTGGGAAGTGCCCTGAGTTCCTGCTATAGAGCCTTATGGTTACTAGGCAACATCCCTGCACTCATTTGGCCAGATCTGGCTACAGCGGAGTCCTTGCTGTTAAAAAGTCTCTGGCTATGCTTACTGCAAGGGTATTTTACACTATCTGGACAATTGCAAAATGTGGAGAAATTCATAGGTTTAAAATGTACATGCAATATCTCCAAATTCCACACAATTCTGTGTTTATGAGTAAATACTGTTTTCATGCCTCAATTCCCTAATTCTGTCCACGTTTTCTGCATCCTGAAAATTATAGGGCCTTAGTACACCCTGCTGAAAACCCAAACCTGGTTCTTTTGACCGACACCCCTCACAGAAACCCAAACCTGGTTCTTTTGACCCCCCCCCACACACACACACACAGAAACCCAAACCCAGTTCCTTTGACCGACACCCCCCACTGAAATCCAAACCCAATTCCTTTGACCAACAACCTCCGCTGAAATCCAAACCCGGTTCTTTTGACCGACCCCCCCACAGAAACCCAAACCCGGTTCTTTTGACCGACACCCCCCATTGAAATCCAAACCTGGTTCCTTTGACCGACACCCCCCACTGAAACCCAAACCAGGTTCCTTTGATCGACACCCCCCATTGAAATCCAAACCTGGTTCCTTTGGCCGACATCCCCTGCTGACACCCAAACCCGGTTCCATTGACCGGCATCCCCCACTGAAACCCAAACCCGGTTCCTTTGATCGACACCCCCCACTGAAATCCAAACCTGGTTCCTTTGACCGGCTGCCCCTGTCGAAATCCTAACCTGGTTCCTTTAATGGCACCCCCACTGAAACCACAATGCTGCCGACTGAGCCACCAGATCTCCAAACCACGTGCCTTAATGTCTGAGTCCACAGGACCCCCCCATCTGCAGCTCTATTAATAAACTCACAATACACAAATTCAGTACAAGAAGCAGCCCCGCCTAACAGCATGCTGGGAAAAAAAGCACACAGCCGGCTGTTCCAAATGTTAATGTTTCTGCTTAGACCTCAGTCTGCCCATGCTAGTCTTTGGGCTTACAGTTCACGAAACCTGTCAATATTTGGGTATTCTGGTGAATCTTGCCAGATAATCACATACCTCTGATCGTATCTTGCCTAGAAATGTCATACTAACAGCTATTTTAGGAGAGTTAACGTGCTAATTCCACCAAAAGTTGTCAGTTTGCCGCGTTCATCCACAATGCGTTTTTTTTATTATACACCATTTCCTCACCACCAGTAACACAAAATCCATTAATAATTAAATTAATGGATCACTTATGATTGTCAGTTATGAGAATATGAAATTTTTAGTCTTTAAAAAGGGTTTGGAGATAATCCGACTGCATCCTGTTATTCATCTTCAGAAGCCAGCAAACTGCATGGTGACCAAAAACAAAGTCGACAACACCTGTTAGCAGGACCCGGTTTGAAGGACTTGCACCGAACTCCCAGCCTGACCCTCCGGCAAGAGAAAGTGGAATCTGTGGCCAGGAGAAGGCCAACCCCAAAAAGGAGCCAAAATGCTTATGAGCTCAAAAGCACCCTTTCTGGTCGTCACCTAAACACGCATGCTGTGCTAAGGCCAAAATGAGTCTGCAGAGAATGAGAGAGAAGGCTCTGATGTGTAATTTATTTACGGTTTGCCTGTTGTATTAAGTTCATATTTCCCCGTGCGGCTGGAGCTGGAAGACGCTGAAGCACGCAAACCCGCGAGCTGAGACTCTGCAAACACTGTACAAGGTGTAAATAAACACGCAAATTTAAACACAGATTCTGGGTTACCCCACAGACGAAAGACTGAAGGGCACTGTCCAGGTGGAAAATATCCACAAATAAACACACAGCTAATTCTGGACAACAGGGGTCACAGTGGTTAAAATCACAAACCATGAACATTCCCTGGAGGAGTCTTGCAGCATCAAAACATTGTCCTGGATGAAAGGGTCGTAAGTCTCTGGGGATTCGAGCCCCGGCCGAAGTCTGACCACGAGCACGTCTGCAAGGCACGGCACACTGTAACACGCCCCCCCCCCCCCCCCGCCCCCCCCGTCCCCCAGGCCGCGGCCGGGGCCAAAAAAGCAAGAAAATGGGCGGCCGCCCCTTTTTAGGGGGGGGACCCGACCCCCCCGCC
>JAOYFF010000046.1:3865684-3885489 GCA_025773925.1 Cryptomyrus ogoouensis
TTTTAATGACATCGAAATCAACAAGTAAACATTTTTAGCATTAATGAGTCAGACATAGAAGAGAAAAAATGACCCCCCCCCCCCCAAAAAAAAGAAAAAAAAACATTATATGCAGCTACCAGCATTTTAAAAATCAGTTTATAACATTGCTCTTAAAACAGAAGGTGAACAAAAAACTAAAAATTATTTGGCAAATTACTCTAAAAACCTGAAAGTGTGCTTAATGACTGGAAAGACTCTCATTTTAACACACACACACACACACACAGACCTGTATTCATATCTTTGTGGGGACTGTCCATTAATTTCTATGGGCATAACCCTAATCCCAGCCCTAACCTTAACCAAAAATAACCAAACAAAAGACATTTGGCATTAAAAAAAATTTGATCGCAGTCAAAGATTTTTATGATTGTATTTGCCCTTGTAGGGACCGAAAAAAATGGACCCCACAACATCAAAATGACAGGTTTTTATCACATTGTGGGGACATTTGTTCCCCATAATGTAATATATACCTGCACCACACACACAATCGCAATTTTGGTTTTTACACATCATTTTAAAGCAAAAACTCCAATTAATGGATAAAATTGATTTGTCTCTCAGCTCGTGTGTGCGCAAGTAAATAAATGATTAGGCAAGTAACACCGCGAACTTCATGTTAATAAGTTTAAGTAATGCGCGCAGTCGCGCTGCTCCTGGCACGGGAGAGCAGTCACTTACTAATATATACCTACTAAATTACGTTTTAGGGACGTGCCTGCTTAATTATCAGATTTCTGGCAATCTATGCCGATCTGTTTCACTGTGTAATAACACACTATATATAATTTACGACACAGGTTAAACAACGTCTATTTCTAAGCAGAACAATCTAATGTAACATAACTCTCGGAATAACAATCGGAATATCCCACGGTTTGTTAGATCAGGTCTGCAATTTGAACCAGTGGCAAAACAAAAAACGTTTCGCTTGTTGATAGCGCCTGGCGTCACGCTTCTCCGCCTCCAGTTCCTATGCTCCGCAAAGCCGCACATCGTAATTTGTTTACGGTTTAGGGAGTGTTGTACACTCAGTGCTTCGCATGTGTAGAAATTTCAACAGAGCCTTAAAGACTCTTATTGTTCATGAGTCGTTACCAACGAGTCGGAGTCAAGTCGAGTCGGCAGTCAATTTCAGAGCGACTCTAGTGCGACTCTAGTCCGAGTCGCAAACTCGAGTCCCCATCCCTATTCCCGATTGATGCACCTTACCTGCATTGTGAGGGGGCATCAGTTATGGCACTACGGCCATGTGGCATGATTCCCCGAGGGTGATCTGGCTAAGGGGACGCCCACCCCCCACCTAACACCTGGCTGCGGCTGATAAGTGGGCGTTTCTAGAGGGTGGGACTGGACCGTGTGTCAGCCTGGGGGGTCGCCAACCGGGATCCCGATGTGTTTTGTTGTGTGATGGGTGCTCCCCAGCCTGACCTATAAAAATTCAATATAGGGCCCAGCAAAAGGTGAAGGTAAAACTTGTTTATGGGGGGTGGCAAAGTATTAGATAAGCTGATGATTCCAGGCCATGCCATTGGCAGATACGTTTATTTATTTTAGGATGAACGCCTTTATTAAAAACAAACGCCTTTATTGAGATAAAATAAAAGATGGTGTTCTCAGTGGGTGGCGTTGGGGGGGGTTCATGAGAAGTGAGAGCCTTCGTCATTCCTGGGTTTCCCAGAATCGCTGCCCTTTTTAAAGCAGTCTCTGTTTTGTCAGCATTTGGTAGATAATCCTCTGTTTCAACTGACATGGACAAATAAAAGTCTGTGCTGAGCTCCAGGGATTTTGTGTCAGAGTCAATGGGCTTAGTGAGATTCTCGAAGAACAAAGGGCAGTGAAAGTACAAAAATACGCCTAATTAATGGGTATTGAAAGACAGGCGATTGGTGAGTCATACATTGACGCAAAATGACATCCAACCACTTACACAGCTGCTTAACGAGGTGAACAGAATGATAGTCACCCGCACCTTCCTGGTTTTGGTGTTTTCAGTTTATATAAACCCTCACTGCTCATCCAGCAGTGTTTAAACATGTAAAATCATAGCTTCTAGGTTCAGCTTCCAGGGGGAGGCCGACATGAACGCAGTAACGGCACGTAACGCTGATTCGAAAGCATGGCTGGTGGGTGACCCCCTGTTTGGTGTGGCAGAAGGACCTCACCGCACTCCGGACCTGGGATCAAGGATTGACATCACCCACAGATAACAATGGGCTGTGTTGGCTTTTTATGCAGAAGGGCGACGCTGGCATGCGGGGTGGGGCGCCATGGCGATAGGAGCCTCCCTAAAGGTTACAGAAAGGTGGTCGCTGTTAAGTACTGAAGGCTCTTGGTAGACGCTCTCCTCCACCCCATCCTCTGCTTCATATCCCATCGGCATGTTTCTCATTAGCAGCCGCGGTAACGCCTCTCACTGACTCAGAATGCTGGCCCTCACCAGGCCAGTGGCAATGGATCCGTTGTCTGTGACTCCAGAGAGCACATTTTAGATCAGGGAGTGGTTTTTGTGTGTTAAGCAAGATATGAACTTGGAACGATGTTTGGGTCATTGTTTGCAGATTTGAAGGGTCTTATGAAAAACAGAACTCTGGTAAACTTCAGCAGAACATTGTTTCCTCAAAATCCATCTGCACTACGTAAGGTCAAACCCGCAAAGAAAAGGGGTGAGACTTTTAACATCGTTAGTGCGCATGATAAGAGGAAATAATGGTTAGCGTGGAAGTAATAATCTGTTCGCTTAATTTTCTCATTCAAAAGTGAAAAATTGCCTATGGTATGTCACTGTGATGTAGTTAAACTCTTCCTACTTGTATTTACTCGCTGTTCATTATTATTATTGTTATGAACAATAATAATAAGCCTGTGGCCTGTACTACGAAGTGGGGTTACTGGCTTATGGGTGTATCTTGTCGATTTAAGGTAGTCTGGGCAAAATGTAAGTGAATGAATATGAAGTCCATTTAAACAGTGGTACCTTAAAGCCAACAAGTTACCCCGATAAGCCAGTAACCCCGCTTCGTAGTACAGGCGACTGGTTTCTATGTTGTTAAGTTGTCCCTTTAAGCGCGCACAGTCACGAGATCCCAGAATCCTTTGCGGGATGAAACCCGGAAGCGAAGCATATGCGCTTCTTATGCCGGTAAATAGCATATTTAGTGGACTTTCCTTCTGCGGTTTATTATTTACATCAATTATTGATTTTTCCTACAGCAGCGATACTTAATGCTGTTATTTGTCACTGCAGTCGCCATGAAACCTTAATATATGATAACGTTTTACTTTATTTGATGGCGTAATTGTCCTGATAGATGTTAATTACGAAGCCGGCAGATGTGGTGTAATTCCCTTGTCTTTCATATGCACATAGATGTCTGCACGGAAGAGGAAGCATTCTGGCGGCGGTGCGGCGCCCGTGCCGATGGTGCCTGCGCCCCTGGCTCCGGCTGACAGCGCCCCCTTACAGACAGTACTGAGCCCCTACTTCTCAGATGCGCCCAAGCTTGACCTAAGGCTGGGAGAGGATTTTTTCAACCAGCCGTGCGTCGCCTTAGCCAAAGCCTTCCTCGGTAAGGTGAGGACACATACGTCATTTGACGCTTCTACATGAAACATCATTATCCGAGAAAATATTACTTTGATTAGCAACATTCAGAAACTGCCTCGACGACAGATTAGCAGACATGCAGTTGTTAGAGAGCTGGATATATACGGTTTTAAGATTTTGAAGATCAGTGCAGTATGATGCCGGCTGAAATTATTATTTCTCTGGACACACATCGCCTTGGCTGTCAGTGTCCTCCCCCTATACAGTTCCTAGGTGTATAAAATTCATCCCCCTTCATTTTTAACCACTGATCCCCACTGCACCACTGATCTGTATAACCACATGCAGGGTGTGGCCAAAATGGAAAACCTAAATATATATTGATGCGATGGGGCATCATAAGGATTAGGGCTGTTATACAAGTCCTGACCTGCTTTTAGAGTGGACCATTCTTTAAGAAGCCTTCAGTTCTTTCAGAGATGGAGGTAGAACTTTACTTCACACTCTGGTCTCCAGAACTTCCCATAAAGGTTGGATGATGTTTGATTTTATCCTGGTGTCCATGAAAGCACTCTTGAATTTATTTATCAATGTGAATGAGGAGAGTATTATCTTGGAATATGGGAATATTGTGAGAGAACAGCGTTGGCTCCGTAGACCTGTAAAACAGGATCTCAGGATCCTTGGTCCTTATACAACCATGCAGAACAGTCACTGGACCCAGTGTCTCCCCTTCGAGGGCATTACGGATCCCCAACATTGTGGCTAGAAGGCATCCTATGTCTTTCTCCAAAATGTAAACCTGTCCAGCTGTAGGACAATGGGTGAAAGATGACTGATCAGAGTACATTACAGTACTTCCTCCATTGCTCAGGGCTTCAGTTTCTGCTCCTTACCAGCAGTTTCCCAAAACTGCCTACGATAAATTCCAGTCCTGTGAAGCCCATGACATGCAGCGTTTGCTGAGGCTGGGTCAGAGAGCAGCTGGTTCAGGTCTATGCTCATTTTTGAGGCTGTACTTTCAGCTGCTGTCCCGTTAAGTGTCCGCCCGTTCCTGTAGGTGAGCTTTCACTAGCAGCTACCGTCCCCCTGTCCTTATGCAGTTTGTCCCAGATGCCGCTGTGACCATCGAGATGGCTCCCCTCGACACATTAAATAATCTTGCAGTCCCTGTGACAAATGCACCTGCCATTCACAGACACCGACTCAGTCGCCTCATGTCAATTGAAAAGAATCTCACATATCAAAGTGCTGAATGTCTTTTACAGCTGACACACATACTGCTGACTGGCATTCAGCCTAATATGAGTGACCTTTGTAGCTGCAAGAAGTTCCTAGTAGCTTTTAATCTGTATTTAATATGTACAGACACTGTTCTGTTAGCACAATCCTTTTACTCAAAACCCAAATGTAATCCTTAATACCCACTGGTTCCCTCTGCTGGACACCTACCAAACTACAGCCAGTCTCAGTCACTTGTACTCTGTCTGTCAGGTTTTGGTGCGTCGCCGTGCTGACGGGACAGAGCTGCGGGGGAGGGTAGTGGAGACTGAGGCCTACCTGGGCGGCGAGGACAAGGCATCGCACTCGGCTGGCGGCAGACGAACAGAGAGGAACACGGCCATGTTCATGAAGCCGGGGACCATCTACGTGTACCAGATCTACGGGATCTACTTGTGCATGAACGTGTCTAGCCAGGGTGAGAACTCTCCCCCCCAAGCCTTAGCAGATTAGCACACTGCCCACAAACGTTTTCCTGAGGGATAATATTCGCACCTTACTTGACCTACAGGTCAGGCTCTTTTTGCTCACTTCAAATTGGGCCTGCGATGTCAGGTGGTATCTGTCTGACCTCACGCCATTCCCTTTCTTTCCAGGAGAGGGCGCTGCAGTGCTGCTCCGTTCCCTGGAGCCCCTAGAGGGCCAGGAGGCCATGCGGGAGCTGCGGTCGGTCCGGCGGCGGGCAGCCGCTCGGCCCCTGCGGGACAAAGAGCTCTGCAATGGGCCCTCCAAGCTGTGCCAGGCACTGGATGTGCCGCGCAGCTTCGACCGGCATGACCTGGCCACCGACACCCACGTCTGGCTGGAGAGGGACCCACAGGAGGGGTCTGCAGGGCCGGGTCAGCTGGTAGCGGCCGCCCGTATAGGCGTGGAGTCCTACGGGGAGTGGGCTCGCAAACCGCTGCGCTTCTACCTGCGGGGGCACCCATGTGTGAGCGTGGTGGACCGTGAGGCGGAGAGGCAGGTGGACCAGCCTGGGCTGGAGGCCTAGGAGTGGCAGGGAGGAACATCCCCCCCCCCCATCTGCATACTTCCCTGATGAGGGGAAATTACATACACATTCTTTGGGGATGGGGGGGGGGGGACTGGCAGCAACTGGCTGGGGGAGGATCTTCTCCTGTTAAATCACATCTTGACAGCACTATGAGGGGGTGCTAACGATCATTAGCACCGGTGTCTCCCACAACATTCTACATAGACACCAGGCCTGATCTGACCCCCTCGACGCTGCTCCGGCCCTGAAATAAGTGTCACCAGCTTGGGATTCTCTCAGCTGGGTTTCACCTCGCAGACATTTGGGATGTGGAATTCCGCAGTGTCCTCATCTGTATTCCCAGCCTATAGGGGGGTCAGGGCACAGACTGAAAGGGTCCGTTGTCAATCTCTTAGGCATGTATTTCTATCAGCAGTGATCCATCACACTGGGGAACAGTGGTACACGCCTGCCACGTCTGAGTCATAGTGTTTAGATACCATAAATATGTCATGCGACGCCTCAAACATGGAAAAAAAGAGACTGTAGAATCAGCCATGATGTCATTTATTTGACATTTACTTATCGCTTTACTTAACGACCTTGCCAGCTGTCAGGATTGGGTGTCTATCCGTAAGGAACAAGCTTTCACTTTATTTAAGTGCTGGCCACCGTGTTCTCCTCACAGCCCAGAGGCTGAGGAACACGCCGAGGTGAAAGAAGATCCAACTGCTGAAGGTCAGCCAGACCCTCCTTCACCTTGGGGGGGTGACGATAATCAGCCTGAATCTGAGTCTGTCTCTTGCACACCAAAATATTTGGTATAACCTTGGAGATGTGCAGTGGTCACTATCAGCCAGATGATCACCTGACATAATGGGTCAAATGGTGAAGGACCAGCAAAGCTCAAGAGAAACCCATTGTTAAGCCCCCGTCAATGGATCTTAAGCTGAACTTCTCTGGTGAAACCCCCCTGTGGTATTGGTAGCATAAATAAAACCATGATGTTTCTGATGTTGGTTCTTCAAAACTGAAATTATTGCTGGCTCTGTGGGATGGGCTCTGACTGGATGTAGGTGTAGAAGGTCATACAAAACACAGACGTCCTCACACTGAAATTAGAGTGACCGCGGTAAATGCACAAACGCAACTTCTCAGAGCCTCGAGTTTGGGTTGGCTGTAGTCAGATCTGAAACCATCTCAAGCGAAACCCGTCAGTTCAACGTGTGAATTTTCTTCCCAAACGTCTGTAGATTAGATCAGTTTAGCAGCATGAGTTTTTGGCGGTACTGCCTTCATTTTGAGGCTTCTGGGCTCCCATAGCGAGAACGAGCCAGCCGAACCCACTCTTGGTCCGAGATCTGCAAAGGCGCCTCGTTCTCTCAGCGTCAGAGGAAACCCCTCAGGTGTCGAATCAGATCCGCGGGTGCAGTCTGCAGAGTTGGAGAGTCCTGACCAGCCAGTGGCTCTTAGTCAAGGGGTGACTGAAAGAGGGAGACAACCGGGTCCTCGTGGTTGGTGACCACCAGGACGCTTCGGAACTTGTCGAAGAGCGTTTTGAGCTGGGAGCGGCGCATGTTCTCGTTGTACATGATCTCCTCCAGGTGGTGGTGGCCCCGGAAGTAGTGGAGCAGCCTGAGGGAGACGGACACAACACAGCAGCTGAGGCGAAAAAGGAGGGACGACGTGATCGTGGACCAGGCGTCTGCTGTCCACACCCTCTGCCCTCACGCCCCGCGGCTCACAGTGCGGAGAAACGTCTCTCATGGCTGTGCGCCAATCAATCACTTCATCCAGTTCTTTCCCTCCCTTTGCCATGATTTATCATCTAATGCAACAGCTGCTGTAAATCTCCTAACAAAGAGCTGGCCAACATCAGGATGACAGACTTACTGATGAGGTCCAGTTGTGCGGAGACAGATACGCAAGTCAAGCTAATCATCTACAGCTAGTTGGCTGATGAAACAGTCAAAAGCTACGTCCAACAGCGAGTGGTCCACACGACCAGCCCTGCCCTCAAACTCAAGTTTGGATTTAGTTGGCTCAGCTACATTCATTTATAATGAGGCTCTATGTCATACATCATAAGTCAAATTTTAGCTCATACCAAGAACTGAGAGGCTGCAGAAACCACAGATCTGGCCTTGAGAAGCTTCTACTTCTACAAAAGAGTAGCTGAACACCATGGAGATGGAGGGAGGTGGGTGTCCGTGGTCCCGGTGGCGTACCTAGCGAACATGCGCAGGTCCTCTGGGTTCTGGGCGGCCGGCACGCTGAGGATGGCCTGGCGCTCGTGCTCCGTCAGGCTGGCGAGCAGCGTCTCCGTCACGCGCCGGTTCAGCGGCGAGTCGCTGCCGGGAAGCAGCTCGGCACTTGAGTTGTCCATGCTGGGGCTGGTCAGGGTCATGTCGTCGCTGCTAGCTGGGGGGAGGAGGCACCCTGATCTTTCACTTTCCATCTCCTCATTATGTCTCTCAGCATTAGCGCCGTCACTGATAGCGCGAGGCAGCACCCGGCCCTCCAGCACTTACTGGGGGAGCCAAAGCTCAAGGCGCTGGGCGTGCTGAGGCTGCGCCCCCCAACGCGAGTCGCCAGCGGCGGCTCCTCATCCCAGGACCCGGGGTCCTCCTCGCTCGGTGGCACCAGCAGACAGACGTAGGTGTGCAGCTGGATGAGGAGGCGCCTCTGCAGGAGCCACACCACCGTCTGGATCAGCTGGGCCTGCGGTAGGGTCGGGGTTAGCGTTAGGCCATCTGCTGCTAACTGTAACCCTCTGCAGCCAATGGAAGCAAAGTACCGACCTCCTGCATGGGGGCGTCCAGGGGGTTCCGAAACTCTGACAGCGAGACAGGCAAGGAGAACTTGGCCAGCGTGGAGGGGAGGTCGTGGCCTGGAAACTGCTGGGAAAACTGCTCAGCCAGGGGGGAGTACCTGGGGGCGGAAGCAGGTGCAGGAAAGAGCTTGGCAGGAGCAGTGCTTGGTATGGCCTGCAGGGGGTGCTCACACACCAACTACTGCCTTACTCCTTGGGTTTATACCCATATCAGATAAGATATACTTATCTGAGCCCGAGAACTCTGAATGGGTCACTTTGTTCATGGCATGAATCGGACCCCGAGCCCACAAAAGCACACCGACTTAAGTCCACACAGACATGCCCCATTGGTGAAACCCCATCTGCAGAAGCCAGCCTTGGATCTCAGCGGTTTCCTGAGGCTGAAGCTGCTTCGCCAGATGGGTCTATAGAGGCCGGTTTCTCCAGCTGAAGGAAGCAGATACAAAAAAAAAAAACACCAGCCCAGAACCAGCACCTGCACTGGCCAGTGGGACCCCCCACCAAAGCCTTGGCCCACCCGAGAGCTAAAGCTGTGGTGTCCATTTCACAAGCGGGGGCCCTACAGCCTCACCCACCCCCCCACACAGACACACTCACAGGCAGATGTTGGCGTGCGGAGACAGCATGTAGACGTTGTTCTCACACAGAGGGTAGATGATGATGGCCTTACCCCAGTAAACCAAATGTGCAGAAATCTGAAAGATCTGTGAAAAAAGCAGAGAAAGTTTTGCATCCACAATTCCAAGTGATCGTTCTCACAAAAGAGGCAACCAATCAAAAATGAAGTGATGCTATGTGCAGCCACTAGAGGGCAGCATGGACCACAAAACAGTCAGAGCAGCTATCTGCATGGTGAGATAAGGCCCCAGTTTCACCAACTAACCCAATGCTACAGATACGATACTCGCCTGCAGGAGGGCCAGGTCTGCATCCTGCGCTAGCTGCTGCAGGTTCTTCACAGCTGAGCAGGTCTTGATGAGCCGCACTAGCGCAGGAGAGCAGTCCAGGGGCAGCTGGGCCAGCAGGGACTTCTCACTGTCCAACAGGAGCAGCGCATGGTATGGCCTGCAGGGGGTGCCCACACACCCACTGCCTTAATCCCTGGGTTTGTACAGACATTCTTTTTTTTTTTTTTTTTTTAAAAACTATTTTTATTTTGAACAGGAATCATGTGTCATGGCTGCGCTTGAAAACAGAAAAAAATGCATCATATTACATTTTCAGAAACAAGTTCCATGTTTTCCTGGGCCAAATAATTGGTCTATTTCCACTAAAGTTTCTGTACTTTTTCTTGTTGTAGTCTACAAAAGTTTTGCTTTTCATATTAAATATCTCTTTAACAATACTGACCCACTCAAACACTGTGTGTGCTTGTTCAGTAAGTCATCTCCTTGCGATTGCTTTCTTACTTGCAGCTCGCAGAACCTTTAACAAGTATTTATATAATTCTTTAGATTGGTCACAGAGGTACAATCTTACAGCCCATTATGTTACAAAGCAAGTTATGAATTTCATTCCATGACTGATTAACTGGACAAGTCCAAATAATATGCGCATGGTCTGCTATTACTGACCCACACTGCCTCCAGCAAGCACACAGAGTTTTACCAATTCTCTCCTATTGTTTAGGTGTAACACAGAAATACACACAACTCTTCCAGCAAAATTCTCCCCCAACCCCTGAACTGTATCCCCAATTCCATGTTCCATCTCTTTTAATGTTGAACGTTTCTTCAATAATAAAATACCTTGATGTCAACTTTGTAATAATTTGTATTGCCTTCTGATTTGTACGATTCAATAAATGCCTGGAAAAGAGGTGCACGTTCCATAGAACTACTACACTGAATTTCTTGCGGAAAATAATGGCAAAATTACAAAAAAATCCAATTTGTCCAAATTATACTTATCAGGCCCTTAATCCTCCGTTTAAAACTGTACAAACAGCACTTATTCCTTTTGAAATCCAATCTCTGTATCTAAAGTCTAATATTGCTGGTGCAAACTGTGGATCATATGATAACCATCTTAAACTCAAATCTCTTTATCGAACTGGTAGTGTCTTATACCCTAAAACCAAGTTCTAAGGATAAAATTAATTCTTGGATTTTGTATGTTAAACACCTCCTCTGCGGACCGTTGGCTCCCCAAACCTGACTGCAGATCTTTATCAATTACAACTCTGGCTCCTTCCATCTTGATTCCAACCCCATGTTACACCAGCAGACCAGGAGCCTCAGCTGAGCAGCGTTAAAATAACGTTTAAGAGGCAGCGGGGCCGCACCACCCCTCCTTAGGGGTCTGTAAAGCTGAGGTCTCTTTCCCCTCCATTCTGTAAATTGTTTTAATAGCACGTCTGTTGGCGGCGACGAACAGATGTAAGTCTAGAAACAACATTCATTTTAATTGCGTCAATCCTGTTAACTAAAGTCAAATGGATTTCACAATAAAGTCACAAATTTTCTTAGTGAGTGGTATATAAATCCTACAGTCTGGAAATATTACAGTGCAGGTTCTCTCCAAGATATGTAATATATTTCAAATGGCAATTATGTTTGTAGCGACATTTTGCTGGGTCAGAGATGCACGGCCTCTGCGCCGGAGAACTCACCGGATGGCCTTCAGGCTGCGCTCCAGGGCCTCGGGGGGAATGTGGCTGCCCCCCACCCGGTGGATCTTGTGGGGGAGGCAGAAGCTGACCTCCAGCCAGTTGTTAATGTGGAGTCGCACCACGCCGGTCGTGCAGAGGCTGAGAGAGAAACCATAAGCTGCATGCCGAACACAAGGGGGCGCCGGACCGGGGACCGGCGCACGCTGTGGATCAGGCTGCTCCGTGCCACGCACCTGTCGTACGCCTCCTTCAGGTCCTGAGCCAGCTTGCACTTGGGGAGAATCTGCCGGAAAGGCGACTGGGGGCCGCCGTCAGCCGCTGAGAGAAAGACGGGGGGAGGCGTGATGTGAAGTGCAGTGTGAGGCCCAGGAGCACCTCCCTGCGCGCTGAGCCCCACACGGCAGCACCTCCCTGCGCGCGGAGCCCCACACGGCAGCACCTCCCTGCGCGCGGAGCCCCACACGGCAGCACCTCCCATTTGGGCCAAATGTTTATCTCAAAATAAATAGGAAGTGAGTAGCATCTTAAGATTGTAGCTTGCAGGTCAGCAGAACATAAATAAGGAGCATGTTTGTTTGACATTTTGTGTAGTGACTGCTTGGGGCCACCAGGGGGACCCCAAACCTCAGGGTCCACACTCAAATGCATTAAAGCTGTGGTATATTCCCACAGCTTATGCAGTCCCCCCGCCCCCCCCCCCACTCACTCTCAGTCAGGGTGGTGACCTCGTCCTGCATGGCCAGCATCAGCTTGGCTTCCCGGGTCAGGTACTGGCACCGGCGCTCCTCGTGCTGTAGGGCCACCGCGATGCGCCGCGACAGTGTGTGCATGCAGCCGATGACCGACGGGTCTGTGTTGGCCTGCAGGGGGCGCCACAGACAGCCCGCTGAGCCACAATCCTCCCCTTTCAGTCATGCCCCCCCTCCCCATTGCTACAGAGGGTGACAAACTCTGCAATGACATATAATGATAATAGTGATATATGCAAACATGGTTTTATAACTCACAAGCATGAATAAAATGAAACTTTCAATTAGAGGGAAACATGCAACTATGAATGTGCATCACATGCACAGTTAAAATACTGCTATTGATGCCTGCATTGGTGCAACATTTGCACCTGATCAGTTTAAAAGGACTTAAGGGAACTATTTGAGCAGGAAAAGACTGAAGGCAGCGTCTCACGCTTAATGCTAATGTACAAAGCGTAGTAACGGTCAGACAGGTACTTTCCGACGAGGTCCTGTCCACTGAAATGTTGCTGTGGAAATTGCCCAACTTCTGACAGCAAATTACAACGCAGAAAAACTGCTGCCGTTACAAACATTCAGCATTAAACATCCAAGTCAGGAAATGTAGCATCTTTTGAAAAAATATGAAACATCTTAAGCAAACGAACTAAACTGCAAACGTGAGAAACGGGTGCATTTCCTTTAAAGTCAACTGAAAATGGGGAATGACGATGACGTTCTATTAACTAACTGTAGTTTCATTCTAGCAAACTGCCAACCCCCATTGCTTAATGAATTCTGGGTGGAGAAGCTGTTTAGTTTGATATTAAAATCTATGTAAGCTATGTGAATAATATTTTATTTTCAAAAGATGTATTTAAAAATGATGTGATGTTTTAAAAAGGACACTGACCACATGTACAAGCACTCATTACAAAGTAAAGGTTCTGTAACCAGATAATTTAACAGAATCATAGAAATATTTTGCATTCGATTTCCAAATAAACACAAGTGTCCAAACAGATAAAAAAAACAGCCCCCGGGTGTGTTTGGCATCCCACCCTCAGCATGACTCTGCATTCTGCCTCCCACTCGGCCGTGCCGAGTCACGGTTGGGGGGCTTGAGTCAGCACATCTCGGTGGCTGAGTCACGCCGCGGGGAAGGTGGGTAGATAACGACTTCAGGGACTTTATCGTCCCCTCCCCCGAGCCTCCTCCCTTTCTGAGAAAGGCCCCCAACCAGCTGCCAAGTCACTGCGCTACCTCAGAAGCACGATTACGCTCGACATCCGACTCGGCCCCAAGAATAAAGCTTTAATGTGTTTGGCAAACTCCACATTTTTCATATCTGCCCATGGCAAACTTGGGATGTCGTGTGAATGTTCATCCCTAACGTGACAAGCCGGTGATGGTATGAGGATCTCACAAAGCATCATGGGAATGAACCCAGGACGCCGCAGACGTGACGCTGCCATTGGCGATGGCCACCCTTCACCGCTGCACACCGAGCGCCCCAACCCCCATACCGCCCCCTTCCACCTACCCTGAGTGCAAACACCACGCTGAACAGGATCATTGTGGGCATCTCTCTCTTGGGGGAGGGGTCCGTCTTGGAGACCTGCAGAAACACGGGGGGCTCAGTGTGACTTCTGCTAGTGGTCAGGTGACCAGGCAACAGATAATGCACCAGCTGTATTGATGATGTGATGCACGTTTGACCACTAGATGGCACAAGAGGCCAATCCTCTGGCAGTAGAGGCTGTTTGCCGTGACACTGCAGGGTCATGAGACAGTGCCTGAAGCTGCAGGGGGTCACAGAGATATAAACACTGCTCATATGTCAAAGCCGGTGAGTCTCATCTGTAAGGTGTGTGTCTCTCCCATCCCCCACTTGCATGGTCTCTCTCTATCTCTCACCTGGATAGTGTGGGGGGGTTGCAGCAGGGTCGGGTGTCCCACAAAGCGCACATTGTCAATCTTCAGCTCGAACTTCTTGCCGCACATATCGGACTTAGTCGCCAGGATGGTGGCAAGGATGATGTCAGAGAAACTTTGGTTTTTGGGAGAAGAAGAAAAAAAAAGAATGGATGAGAAAAAGGATTGGAGAAGAGGAGGACGATGTGCAGAAGGACGGACTAGTCAGCTTGTGCATGTGATCCATAATTACCAAGCTCTTTAATTAAAAAGATATCAGTGAGTGCATCTGAATTCAAGTGCCGTCCATCAGAGACACCAACATGGATCTTAAAATCTGTGACTGAAATCCAAGAATCCCACAAGGTGCTGATCAACCGGGGCTTGTGAGGAAACACAGACAGACACACTCACAGAGCGTCACGCAGAGTCGCATGCATACACACTGACATGTAGCGAGGCACGTCTGCAGGAAGCAGCAGCGCGGGCTGGTCTTACCCTGCTACCAAGTACTCCTCGCTTCGGGGGGTTTGTTTCCTGAAATGCAAATTGAGCCACAGAAACAGAGGAACGTAACAGAAAAGTATGAACGAGTCTGCATCACAACTGCAACAGTGACCTGAGCACAGACATTAAGGGGGGGTCCACCCAGACCCCGAGCCTGACCGTAACCCCCAAGCCTGACCGTAACCCCCAAGCCTGACTCCAGCCACTGTGAGCCAGTTCAGCCACCTGAACAAGCAAAAGTGTTTCACACCAGCTTCTCACAGCCTCTAAATGTAGCAGCACCTGCAAAGGTGAACAATCAGACCCTGAGATCCTGGAGGGCTTTCTGGGTGGGACGGGTCCGTTACAACTTGATCGGAACCTCAGTCTGAAGCTGTACAAGCAGTGAACCTGCGCAGACCTGTTTCCATGATGATGTCATGTACTGTCGTGAAACGGCCCAGATCAGACTGATAAGCTTAAGGGGTGAGGAGGATGATGATGATGATGATGATGATGAAGTCGTACAGTCGTACCCTTTTGGCTTCACGCAGTATCACACTGTACCAAAGAGGCATGTGCAGCATGAATAGCTTGGATCTGAGTTACACATCGTGCAACTCAATTACCTCATCAAAACACTGGAAAAGGACAAAAGCTTAAAACAGGCAACCGGTAGGAAGATGCGTTTCACATGAGAAAGAGCCGCACTGCAAAATGTGGGAATGAAACTGTTTTACGTCCATGTACAAACAAGTCGAATCTCAAGCCGTTTTCACACATGAACTCCGCACACTGTCCAGAGGATCAGGTCCAGACGTTTTCCAGAGTTGCCCTTTCACACATGTGGCAAACATCCGGAGGCTGATCGTGTCAGACGTGTTCACACCTACTACAAATACTCTGGTTGGTTTAAAAGAGGGGTGGCATGCAGGAGGCAGGACATGATAGATAAAGTACGCTGCAGAAATCGCAGTGTTTTGTTAACGGCACATCAAAGGAGGCTGCTGTTCATCTGTGACTTAGTTGAGAGTCTCCTGCAGTTATGTAGCCGGTTTGTAATCTGATCAAACACAGCTGAGTCTCTTGCCATTCCTTGAATCTGTCGGATGGTTTCAGTGTTGGCCCTTACTGGCAGAATTTTCTGCCTATTTATATTCTTCTGTTTTTGTACTGGTCATAGGACAGAAGTGTCATCAATACGCCCGCATGCCCACGGTGAATTCTCCAGAAAATCTCCTGCTCCATTAACACATGGGGGTGAATTAGAAATGACCCGGACTTTGTACTAGGGAGGTAGCAGGTTAAAGTCCGTTTAATGTCCGGTAGGATGATTTTAGACATTTGCATTCATACATACATACAAAATTCAGGGTGACCATGCATGCCTGTGACGGGCTTCAGTCGCATGGCACATAACCCCCGTCTGCACACTGTGGTCACCCTATAAGGAATTAAGGTACACGTGTTTGGGTGCGTTAGGATGTTTCCCAAGCCGGTCCTGAAGGACCCACTGAAGGTCCACACTGGTAAGGAGCTGGAGGGGCATTACGTGTTAAGGTGGAGTAACAAGAAGGATCGCTTATCCAATCCACAAACAAAAGGGAAAAGGTACCCCCACCCCAAAAAAAAAAAAAAAAAGATCTGTAAAAGTGGTATGATGAATAATAGTAACATTACAGGTCCGCACTGCCAATCCCTAAGCTAAGCCAAGTCTTGTTAAAAAGCACAAATAACCCCCAGATTACGTGAGCCCTGAGCATGCCCCCACAGCAGTCACAGTACTCCCCAAAGCACACCATCCCCCATCATGCATTAGCTTCTCTCTGAAACTAACAGCGCTGACTGAATGTGGAACGACTTGAAAACGCGGCTAAATAATCAGCAATACAAGCTGGTACCCGAATTCAAATAGGTTCAATAATGCAGGTTCAATAACGCAGAAATTTTAAACAAAGGACCCTTCATCCCGTTCACAATAAGATACCAAGGGACCTTCTGGTACAAGGACAGTTTGTACCAGTGGAGGGCACCACTGTTCATCCACCTTTACTCACCCCAGTAAAGGCTATTATTCTGACAGTGCGTATAAAGCATCACAATATACGTGATTTTTGCACCATCGTCTAGGAGCCAGTCCTGACTCACGGGAGTCTGTGGTGGGTGATTGGGTAAACTGGTGGCTCTTTAGACAAATTCACAGAACATTCATTTGTTCAACTCACTGTGCAATACTATTTACCACAGTCATTACTATGGTATTCTGAGCAATACTTTCGCTGATATTCCTTGCACTATTACTGTTTATTGTCATTTATTATTTATTGATACTGTCTATTAGGCCCTGCTAACACTCGTTTTAAAATGCATCTTGGGCGATTGGATCGCAAGGGGACAGCATTAAACAGTGTAAACGACAACCAAAACACACTGCGACCCAAGCGCTCAAATCACTTGCCGAGGTGGTTTGGGACGCATTTGACCTCATATTGTGAGGTGTGAACACTAGTGCATCTACGACAAGGACGTTACAATAACTGCATGCGGAGCAATAATCTGAACACGAGTGGTCAGCTGGACACCCTGAAGATGCATGACAGACACAGGTGTTAACAGAGATGTGTCTCTGCTGTCTACTTGTGATCCGATTGCCAAAATCTAGGGATGCACCGATCTCACTTTTTCTGTCCCGATACCAATACTGATACCTGCGCTTTGGGTATCGGCAGATACCGAGTACCTATCCGATACCAGTAGGGTAACCAGATAATCCATGTCAGGGAGGACACTTTGAGCTACTTCGGGTTTTACAAACTACTTCCAAATTGAAAGGCTCCTGTGCTCGGCTAAATAGTTCAGCTCTTCTTGTGCTTTGACTGGTTTGTTTCCTTGACTGAAAGACTCATCCAGCTGTTTCACATTAGCATTAGTGACACATGCACGATTATAGGAGACTGACCAATCAGCACACAGGAAGAACATCAGTGCTAAAGTGTAATCCAGGTCCTATTAATTGAAATGGTAATTTATAATTCCTGTCCTAGCTCAGAGTGTCCTCCCTGACATGGATTATCTGGTCACCCTAGATACCAGTGTTTAATAAGCTGCTGCCTATTGCCTCACTTCGTGGAAGAAACTGCGATCATTCTTTTACATGTAAAGCAACATCAGGCTTAACGGAATTATTGTATATATTCATGTAATATCATGTGTGACTGTAAAGGCTGGTTTATAATTCTGCGTCAAATCGACGCCGTAAGTACGACGTAGCCGTGGACCTACGCCATAGCCTGACGTGCACCTCCCCAGAAACGTAACTACACTTTGAGGTGACGCAGACCGCAAGAACTGTGATTGATAAGCTTGGTAGCGTTTGTTTTGTTTTTAGTAGGAGCGGAGAGTGCACACCCAGGTGTACATGTATTGGCGTTTGAACATGAAGCCTTAGTTATATCTTATATTAAATTACTTGACGTGATGTCCCTTCTTCCTCTTGACACTTAAGTAACACAGAGCTTACAGTCTGCTTTACTTCTGTCGTCGTATCTTATCCTTATCTTAAAATATGTCCAAAATACCAGCTTCCGGTTGATAAACCTCTCGCTAGATGTCAAAACCTAATCAGGCAGGAAAATGCCGCGGCTTTGAGTTTTAATGTAATGCTACAATTAAGTGGTCAGTTCTTGGTATCGGACGATTTTGACGAGTACGAGTATGAGCATTTGAACGCGGTATCGGTGCATCCCTAGCCCAAAGCCAAGTGCAAACAGGGCCTTAATGCCTAAATGTCTTTTAACTGCTTAAATGTGTATTTTGTGCTACTGTAAACCCGCAGTTTCCTTCGACATTAATAAAGCATCTATCTATCCATCTATAATTAGATCAAGTTCACACCCGAACACTCCCCACATAAAATCGTTGGGTGTTTAAAGGATTCCGATTACATTACACTGAAACACGACTCACTTTTGGGATGATGCTCAAATATTAAAAAGCGGAGCGTCTCCTTACCGAGAATCTCCATCTGGGTCCTCGGACGCGTCCCCGCTGGGGTTCAGCGCATACGGGCTCCGCTGCTTCGCTTTGGGTGAAAACCCATAATAAAGCGTCAATCATAAAGAGTCATATTGCCTGGAAGTAAATTTATTTATGAGTTGTCCTAGTTACACAAGGTGAGCGCTGGGAGGAGTTATCAGAGTCGCCCGGCACCACTTACCGGCCAGCGATGCCGCGTCCTCGGGGACCCTCTGAAACGGGTACCGGAACAGCAGCTTATTGCCCCGGCTTCCCGAGCTCACCAGTATAACGCTGATGGGGCTCGTTCTTCCGTCGCTTTTGTGGGGAGCGGCCTCGAGCTCCTTGGACATGCTGCAGCCTATCCCGTGTTTACCTCCGGCGCCCGCATTTCTCCTGAACTTAAAGTATTTTGTCCGGCTAACGGGGTTCGCGTCCGCTCGGCGCCACTCGCCCCGTTATATGTCCAGGCGCAAATGGCCCCTCTTTAGCGTGATCGCGCTATATTACTTCTGTAAAAGTTTACTTTGGTCTGTTTACTAGTTACCGGACTCCACGGCGGTACGAATTGATGTGCGTTTCGCTTTTAATGTCCGTAGATTCCGCGGTAGCAGCAGAAAGGTTCCTCTTATAGATGAAACGCCCCTTCGGTGACTGTCGGTCCTTAGTGGATAACCTTAATGGTTAGAATGGGCCTATACCTTTACTGTACTTCTTTGATTTATTGAGTAACCCGCTGATAGAAGTTTCTGCATTAATTGATGTAGTACATTAATGTCAATCCAATGTATATACTAGGCTATAATTTCAACAGAAACATTTTTACACTCAACACGCTCTCGCTGTATTTTAATTTTATATAGGAAAAATATACTCCGATAATCAGCTATTATTCTATGCTCTGAAACTCGGTCTTATTTATATATAAATAGTAGAAACCGTTGCTTTAAAGTGAATTACATAATGCATACGTTTTAATTAAAACACATAATTTTTTGTCCTGTCCGACAGCTTTAGCAAGCAGAATCATGATCTGAATGCACTGCTGTGCCAAACATGTTTGCTATACCATGAGGAGCTCTATAAACTCTGCATAGCCCCCTCGTGTTGATCAATTTATTTGTATTATATGTATTTATTTATTTATTTATTAGCACGTAAAATATTGCAGTGGCTGAGCTGACCGAAGAGGATGGACAGATGGAGGAAAAAAGAGAAAAAAGGAAAGGAAGAGAAAGTGAGAGAGATACGCTAAGATAGGAGTAAAGTAGGTAGCACATGACAGGCCGCTGTTCTGACAAAACATCCTACCTATCGAGACGTGCTATCGAGCCTTTCTGCGCATGTGCAGTTCCACCGTTTTTGGA
>JAOYFF010000046.1:3918506-3941091 GCA_025773925.1 Cryptomyrus ogoouensis
TATATATGGTGTATATATATATATATATATCAGACCTGATGATTATATTTTAAGGGATAAACTAATTAAATATACTGTATTTATTATGATTAGTATATCATTTCTTTCACAAGAGTCAGTCAAAATCCAAAGATACTGTATATGCATGATTGCGTCAGAATAACTCGCATCACATTAAGCACGGCGGTAGTATCGTGCTCTTGCAATACACACGACACACGATTGTCTGATAGGCAGCCAAAGTTTCACCTGATCTCTGCCATACACGCCACCAAAACCACGACGGCCAGGCCGTGCACCAGCGCAGGCTGCAGCCTCCCCGCCGACTCCACGTCCTCGATCACCGAGACGCAGCCGATGAACACGAAGAACATGGTCCCCAGAAGCTCGGCCGCACACGGCTGGATCATCCGCTCCATCCGGCTTGGAGACCCGCCCTCTTTGGCTTTGCGACTGTGTCTTATTAAATTCTTCTCCATGTCTCGGAGCTCCAGCCTGTCTTCGGCCATTGCGTCGCTACTGAAGGGGCACTTAGAAATGCAGATCTGCTGCGCTCATAGTTATACATGAATCGTTTTACAGCCACGTAGGTGATAACCACGTGAACTCTGGATCTGCCTCAAAAAAAGAGGCTCATTCTTAACTCGTAACGAAACGTGTGGTTGCGGCTTTGGTCGGATTTATAATCTGTCAATCATCCAGCCCACTGAGTCAAATGCTTATCTAAAAAATGTATTTTTTTTTAGTGGAGAGCACTGACCGGATCACACTGAATATAAATAAATAAGAAATATCTCTAGTTAGTCTGATTACGACGACTCTCATGATAAAATATCCCTAGGTGAGATCGGAGCGAAGCGAAAAGACGCTAGAAATTAAATTCAAAGATCACTGCGATGGCTATATCACTTGACAAGCTGCCGTAAACAAACCAGTACCGTACATATAGGCTATTTTTTTGCATGTATGAGTATTTTGTCTTGTCTGCGGGTTCCGCAAAACTCGTAAAAAGTTTCCATTTAATTTCCGCGACATATGGAAATCGCGATTGGGAAGGAAAACTGAACATAATTCCCTGACGCTTTGATACGGGAAAATAATGTCTGTATGGAATGCATATGAAAAAGCTAATTTAGCATAAATATAGACTACAAAATACCTACAACAAAATACATCCATCTTTCATAGTTGTTTCTCAAATGCTGGTTCTCTGCCACCTTAAACACATTCTCTGGACATTAAGAACATTGTAAAGACAAGAAATGTTAGTAAAGATATATAAAAATTTATTTGATACATTTACAGTTAATGATTTGCCCACATACTTGCTCATAGGTTAAGCGTGTGCCCCGCTTGATTCCTAACCCAGTGGCTTGAATCATACACACATGTGCAGCAGTGCTTCCAGTCAATCTCCGCATGGATCATGGGATCAATCACAATGCCAGGAGGTTTTCTGAATTCAATTCAATGCAATTCAATTTAATACGGTCGGGAAGATGGTGTCCCAGCCCTGGTGTGATTGTGGTGTCAGTCAAAGCCAACTCCACCATGTTCAATCACATCCAGTTATATTTTAATTGTTATCAAGTGTCTGCAGTGTTTTGAATCTTAATGGAGAGGAACAAAGCTGCCTTTTAGTTCAGGAAATCAGGCCCATATGTTTCTGAGGAGCTCCTGTGAGGTGTTTCTGTCACTTCAGAATAAGCCGCAAACTCCGATCTCCCATCAGCAGTCTGAGGAAGAAAACGGAAGCGTGAGCTGAAAGTCAACGGAAAAAACCAGCCCCCCCCCATCATGAGCAGGAGGAGCGATGGACTGATCTACCAAGTTATCATGGAGTTCTGTTTTTGTACTTCTCCAGTAAGTGAGGCCAGACCCTGACTGCCAGCCCGTCTCTGACCCAACACCCCGGTGAGTTTCGCCCTGTACTCACTGAAACAATTTTTTTCCTTTTTATCCTACTCATGGGAGTTTTACTTACACAAAAATGTACTGAGGGCAGAATGAAAAATCATTGGTTCAGATAGATAACCAATCAGATTGTAGTGGAGGTGGGTCAAAGCAGCTGGAGGAGATGGTACCAACCATCAGATGTCTTGGTCTCACCAGTTCCACAATCTGATTGGTTATCTCTCTGAACCAATTATTTTTTCTTCTGCCCTCAGAACCTTTTTGTGTAAGTAAACATCCGATGAGCTTTTACCATGTTGTGAAACCCACCTCCACCCCTAACCCAAATAAAACTATAAAATAAACTATACTATACACCAGAAGGACGCTCCAAACACACATAGACAAATGTAGGGAACCTCACCTAACAACACAGGCCGTGAAAACAGCCCCGCCCAAAGGCCCCACCCAGTAGATCCAGTGGTAGGCCCAGCAGTTCGCCACCAGAGCGGGGCCAAACGCACGCGCTGGATTCATACATGCACCAGACACAAGCCCCCTGAAACACAACACTGCTTCAGAAATGAGTTGGTGGGAAGTGAACGCAGCTTCTGGCAAAGCGAGACCCCTGGCCTCACCCGGCAAGGATGTCTGCCGCCACTGTCAGGCCGATGCAGAGCGGCGCCAGGGTGCTGCGTGACTTGCCATTGACTGCACCCATGCACACAGTCATGGTCAGGAACACGGTCATGACGATCTCAGCCACGGTGGCCTGGCCCACCTGGGAGTCATTCTGAACCACATTGAAGGCCCCTCCTGAGGAACTGGCATAGGACTGAGGAGTGGTAATGACCTGGGGGGGGTACAGAAACACACAAAACATGCAAAAACATGCAAACAAACACACAGATGTGCAAACATGCTAACACACACACAAAATCTGCAAACGTACAAACACACAGGCAAACATGCGCATTCACATGCAAACACACATTCAAACATGCACACAGACATGAAAACAAACACACAAATGTGCAAACACGCATGCAAACATGCGCATGCACATGCAAACATGCGTATACATATGTAAACACACATGCAAACATGTGCATACACATGTAAACACACATGCAAACATGTGCATACACATGTAAACACACATGCAAACATGTGCATACACATGCAAACACACATGCAAACATGTACATACACATGCAAACATGCACACACATACACACAGATTTGTACCTTTCAGTTACTACAGGTTTCAGACATAATGAAGTTCACAATTTAGCATGTGCAATAGAATAACTAAATTGCATTATAAACCACATAATATTCTTCAGTGTTTGGGTTTGGCCCAGTCCAAGGACATGCAGTTTGGTGGTCTGGCTTCCCTAAAATGTCTGTGGTGTGTGGACTGACATGTCGTCGACTTCGTGTGGTGAGTTCAAGATAAGGTTTCGGCACAAAGACTTACTGTGATCCCCTTATAACCAATCAGTGTGACTCTTCCTGTTCCAAATCAGGACTCCAAGTCATTTTCCAGGTGATTCTTTCATAAACTAGACATTCCTGGGTTGTTTTATGGCTACTGATCATGCAGTATGTGTGGCTTTATCGCTTTACAGCCTCACACCAGGGGGCATGCAGTTCCTGAGGATGAAAGTGATACCTGCCCTTTGTCAGCTTTTAATAAAGAGGGGCGCCACTAAAGACTGTAGATCCCAGGGAAACATATCATATTAGGGCCCCAACCCAGATCCAAATTTTTAGGGCCCCTGTCACTCAGGGGCCTTGGAATCACCCTATCTTTACAACCTTTTATGGAGTCTCTATGAACAAAAGTGTCAAAGCTCTCAACACAATCACTGAATCTTTATCTCCATGCCAGGGAATCAAGGGCGAAGATTTGGTTTCAACATTGGTAGGGACCGATTCAGCCCTGAACCCCCACCCCCCAAACACATGTGGTACTGCCACAATATCGATTCCTACCGTCCACACCAAAATCTCTACACCCTTGCAGGAAATATACACAGACGTCAATTGACGGCCGGATTCTTACCCGAGCCAAGGCGGCCCCGATCATCCCACCAAGCAGCTGGGAAACAACGTAGGGCAGGAGCAGCACGAGCCGGAGCCCCCCCACGAAGTACACGCACAGGGACACGGCCGGGTTGAAGTGGCCGCCACTGTGCGTGAAGCATCAGACATCATAAACCACCGTAAACATTAATACCGGTCAGTACGTGCAGCCGATGAACCAGCTGCACGGGGACACTGACCTCTTGTTCACAAAGGCGGTTATCTGGGCACCGTATCAAATCGGGGCTACTTAACTAACACCACAAAAACACTTATTAGCCTATCAAAGGTGAATTCATCAGCCAGTTATATAAGAAGGATCTTCATTTATTGCCACGGATGGTTATTTTATTGAATCATAAACTTCGGATATTGCAAAACAACACGTGTAATGCTTTCATAACAAGCTGCTCTGTTTTCTAGCGCGTTTGTGTATGTTTTTATTTTAAAAAAAAACTATTTTTTTATAGTAACCATTTAAATATATTTTTTTCTGATTAACGTTTTAACTTTTTCCAAGAAAATTTGAAAAAAAAAACACAGACAAAAAGGTGAATTAATTAGGACAGGTTCTTAGAGGAAATATGAGGATAACGGACAGCCTGTACCTGATTTCCCCCAGGACCGCAATCACGACGACGAGTGCCAGCCCGTGCGCCAAGGCGGGCTGCAGCACCCCTGTGGTCGCCGAGTTCTGCACCACCGAGCAGCAGCCCACGAAAATGAAGAGGGCTGAGCCCAGCAGCTCCGCCAAGCAGGGCTGCAAGTAGCTCTCGAAGGCGGCGGCGGCCCTCCGAGGCTCGTTTCGCGGCCGCTCCTCGGGATCCGGGGCGTCCCGGCAGGGCATGTCGCAGAGCTCCGTTTTAGACATCGCGCGGTGCCAGGCAGATGTGTCCAACGTCCACGTAACCGCTGGCATTTATGCTCTTATCAGCTTCTGCTGAGTGACTCCGATTGACTCTGCAGTCTCACAGACCAGCGATACAAAACAACTATAAGATCCGAGGGAGCTGTTTAAAATATAGATTTTACATTAATATTTATTAGGAATGTCTGTCAGACATTTTATTGTGGAAACGTCTTAGTTTTTCAGAGCGTCAGACCGTAGTATAGTTATACACTGATATGCAATTAGGTATTTAACACGTTTAATGACCTTTTGTATGCTGTTATTCGTCACGTAATCCATTAAAAAGGGATTTTAACTGTAAAAGTTTTTCGCTTTTACATGATGATGACGAAAGTTTTTATATCGACGTTAAAAAATACATCTTCTAATTTTCTTATTTTCATCCACATCATCATTGTAATTTGTTTTTAAACACCGTTATGTCACACCGTTACTTTCGACATTAAAGCAAAGTGATTAATGACATATAGGCTTAAACTTCTACTTCTATCGATGTATGATAGATGCGTGCAGAGGCAAATACATAAATTAATGAAAACAAAATAAATATAAAAATAAAATGACCTATAATTGAAATTTATGTAATCGTAATATGCGATGTGAACTGACACTGACATATCTGGCCGGATCAGGGAAGTTTCTAGCTATTGAAAAGATCAGGGGCTAAGTCGGCTTTACCTGGGGCGTAACCTTTTTTGGCATCGGACTAAAATACTCAGGGCTAAGATTAAAATACGCGGGGCTATAGCCATGGGCCGGATTTAATGGTGATAGCATTAAAAACACAAATATTCTCTTATTGAACGTGCGCAAGCTGTTCCACGAAGCAGGTTGTCCAATAAGAGTTTAGGTAAGGAGCATTTCTGTTGGACAATCATGACTTCTAGCTAAGTTAAACCCAGCTAACCGAGAAATCCTGTTTCGTGGAACACCCTCCAGGAAGAAGTCCAGCGTCGCCAAGAAGCGTCACCGAGTGTTTGTCACACTGCAAACATTCCCATTATAAAGCGAGGGATTAAGCGCACACTAATCGGAACGCCGGCATTAATATTATTATTGCCGGCTTGTGGCACAGGGGCAAAGCCTCTGCTTGGGGATATAAACAGTACCAAAGCGGTACTGCCGTGTTCGAAGCTCCTAGCCATCAGCACTACACCCATCTTAAAAATGCTTTTCCCAGTCAGGGTCGTGGCCTCGTGGGGGGCCTGGAGTCCAGCCTGAACTGGCGCGTTTTTAGACTGCAGGAGAAAACAACACAAGCAGAACATATCAACTTCACACACAGAGCAGAGGTGAAATGCGAAGCTACAACCCTGCGGGTGTGTGGTGCCGGTGTTGTCCCCAAAAAACGTAGATGCAAAAAAATACAAATCAAAACAGAACTTAAGTGGTTGAAACATCTTTTACCTGTTGCAGAAAAAGTATTAGTCACCACTATCGTTATCAGCTAGTGGGCCCCACACAATAATTCCAACTTTACCCTGGTGTCTTGTACATATAGTAGTTCTTTTTGCATGTATATATATTTTTTATATTTTGGTCTTGCAAGCATCTGTTTTTATTTTAGTACTAAGTATTGAAAAATAATTATTGAAAGTAATATACTTAAGTTCTGTTTTGATTTGTATTTTTTACATCTATGTTTTTTGGGGAAAGATTAAGAAAACCCTACGTCCAACCACATTTATCGAAGATAAGAACACTCCTAAACTTATAAAGAAATCTAATCATGTAAATATAACCCAGAAGAGTGCAAAACAATTAAAATCAGGCAGAAAGAGCCATTCAGTTAAAAGGTATTGACTGTAATCACTTTTTGGCAATAAGAAAACTGCATTGTACGGGTTATACTGGTCCTATAGAGGTGTTTAAAGTAATAAAAATGGGTTATATGTTTACTAATCATGTACATGCAACCCAGAAGAGTGTAAAACAATTAAAATCAGGCAGAAAGAGCCATTCAGTAAAGAGATATTGAGTGTAATCACTTTTTGGCAATGGGTAAACTGCATTGTACTGGTTATACTGGTCCTATACAGGTGTTTAAAGTGGTAAAAAGGACTGGATGGTTGATACTGTAGCACAGAGCAGGAAAAATCCACCGAGTCTTTAATATGACTGCAAGATGAAGAATTGTCTTTATTTCATAAGTAATCCACATCGGTTGTGTAGTGAAACTCATTTAGACTTAGGAACATTTATAAACATAAATCTACATTAATGTGTCGCATTTGAACTTCCATGGCTTCATGACATAAGGTTACAGTTTTACAACGCAGGACTGCTTTAAAGCGTTTTACATGACAATGGCTTCCTTTGACTCTTATTGCAATTATTTATTTAAAAATTCACCAAACCCTTAAATCTGACAAAGACATACCTTCGCTATTAGCTCGGGGATACATGTACTGTATACTTTTTGCACTTTAAGACGATTTGATATCGAAATTATCCGCCTTAGTCGCACAGAAACTGCGATGCGTCCTTAACAGTCTGTGCGCGCTCCCGCGGATCGTAATCAGTTTCTGGCACAGTCACTTTTTGGCACAACACCGGCCAGCCCTCCGTACATCAGGCTGCTCATACTCGATGTAAGGGCCGTATGTGAGTTGCAGCGCCGCTGTAGGCCGCATGGTTAAATATCTTCAGCCGTCACCGTCAAGCGCAGATAGAAACACGTCATTCGAACAGCAAAGCCAGCCTGGCCAGGGAATAGTTTCGGCATCATTAAAAAAACATCACGGACGATTTGTGAAACATAGATCACCACTGGGGAACAAAGGAGAGTGCGTACAGCCTATTCTAAGCGTTATGCTGTACATTCAGATTTATTTTCTCTAATTTGTATGGTTTTACATTACTAGCATTACGACGACTGCTTTCCTTTTTCATAGTTTCAAGTTTGTTCATTGTGGCCAAGTCCAAGTGCTTTGACTCCAGGACCTGTACTATTTAGATTCTAGATAATACCTCCGACACTGTTATTGATCTTAAAAATATCCTAAAATGTCACCAGTTTACGGTATGTTTAAGCCACTTGTGGATATTTCCAGGATGCATAGTACGACGGAACAACGGAAAGTTAACAGTGAAATATCGGGTGGCGTTGATCAGCGCATGCGCAGTCCTGCATCACATCATCACATATCCGCTACTCCAGCTGACCGAAACAACGGTTTTGTAACTAAGTTGCTAAAGCAGGCAGACTGTACATAAAGTCTTTAATGGATACCAGTTTTTCCAATGAGAAAAAAATTACGAGAAGTGAGAGGAACTCGTTCGTCAGGGATTCTGGGTCTGCGGGTCGTACGGGGAGGCGAGGATTCATCTACGCAAAACCGTGAAAGCAGACTTTTTTCTGCTACACAATATCTTATCTTTGACCAAGGCCACGGGCCAGAAACATTTGGAATTGAGCCCCTATTTAATGACTGCACTTTAAAACACGATAGCACGATGTTAATTATTAACTAGAAAAACGTTTCAATTGAAAAAATTGAAATCGATCTTGAGGGTTAACTTAGAACGAAAATGTTCTTTGTCCAAAGAGACAGAAGCTGTGATTTATGCAACGCTGCGTTTCCAGGGCAAATAAATAGAAAAGAGAAACGTTATATGGACCGATTTATATTGTGTCAGTATAAAATGATGATAATTAGATTACATTAGATTAGTTTCAACTTTATGGTCATTGAGCAAAGTACGCGTATTCAGACGAGATGCAGTTTAGTATAATATGATGCACGGTTAAGACAAAACATTGCTGAGACTTGCAATGCAATGTTACGTTTGCAAAGCCTTTCTGAATTTCATATTTGGAGGTTTGATTAATTTTTTTGCCAAGAGGGTCTTCTAAGTTGAAGATATACGTCTAACGCATTTAATATCATTCTTTGCTTTTTACAGCTTATTACGGCTCTTGTACCTGTTCCTGTACGTTGGCACACAGTATGAGAGCGAGAGACAGAGATTATGGTCTTCTCGTTACTCAGTTAAAACGGGTTCAAATAAAATCCGACCTAAGTGCTTTTTCCTACCAACATCCTAAGAAAATAAAAAAACAGGTCCAGTGAAAATGTTCGAATATTTTTTAGCGTTACTTAAAGATCTCGATTTCAAGTACAAACGGCAATTAAATGCACTTGATCCACGCTGAGCAACGAAAATAACGAATCGAATCGCATGATTCGTGCACGCTTGCATCCATCCATCTGTCTTCCAGCCGCTGTCACATGAAACGAATGAAGGTTGAAGTAAAAGGGACTCAATACTCGGTGTTATACATGCAGTCGCCAGCGAGGGGCAGCAGTTGATCAAGTCCCCAAACACAAGCGAACAAAGTTTTCCTCATAACCTTCCTGTCTGTAAGTTTAAAATGCATAAAGCACCACATAAATTTGTGTACTGCATCAGGAACCTCTATTAAAAAAGTCACTAGGCAAAGCATGCCCAGACATGTAAGGCAAGATAAGACCAATTCAGTTTATTTGTTTAATTCACTTGAGGCTTGTTGTACCATTATTTTTTATTGAAAACGAGAGGTATCCTGTCAAAAGAAAGGTCCAGAAAGCCACACCAAAAATATTAAAACTAATCTTTTCATGGATAAGGAATCCTAACAAGGTAACCAAGAGGTAAGAAACACATTGGATGATAAATAATTGTTTTGAGTGTATTTTATGGCTGATTTAAGACACGGGTCGGCACCGACTCGTCTAACATAAAAGATAGGAACAGAAATCTAACATAATCCGAAGGGTAAAAAGAGTAATAGATAAAATTTACGATACACCCTGACTGTGCGGAATTTTTTAAAGGTGTTTATCCGCATGCACACAACGGCAGCGTAATATCGTTTTCAATAGCCTAATTAAAGCAAATGCAATAACAATAATTTTCCTGTTCATAAATATGTGACGGCTGTAACTGAAGTAAACATCATGTACGTGTTTAGGTCGGCTTACAGACGCCCTACATTATCCGACTGAAGCTGAAATAAGAGCAGAATTACTTGTACCGCATTTACATTGTAATCGGAAACAAGGCGTATAAAAATTGCTTGTATCATTCTGACCGACAGACGGCGCCCTTCGCCTAACATGAGAAAAAAAAAGTTAGCCAGGGTTTATAAATATACATACTTTTTATATAAAAAAGTGAAGTAAACCTGCGAAACATGTTTAATTTCCAATTTAATTACATGCCATTCTAGCGAGACCAAGAACTTAAACACTTTTCTGAAACAACGAAGGTGAAGGTGATAATTTTTTTCTCTAAAAGCCAAATAAACACGATGTTACAGATTTCATTTCCTTTGTGCCAGATTAACAGCAGAGTCGCATGACTAAATAAAATGTATATGGACGCGTCTCTGCTCGCGGCCAGGCGCTTTTACTCTCCCAGGCTATCACATGTCACTCCCGTGTTAGGCGCTCCTGGGAAGTCGATCGTACTTCCTGCCCCCGGAGGAGCCCACAGTATCCATCCAGCGCAGGGCTTGTCCCAGCTGAGGTATGCGGGGAGCTGGAAGCAGACACAGGGGCCGACAGTCGGAGCTGCGTGACCGCCCGCTTTAAGAACAAGCAGCGCTCGCCTCGCCCAAGCGCATAAGCTCCGGTCGCTTTGGTAAGGCACCCAGACGCAAAGGGGCGGACATCTTGGACCGATCGCTAACTTTGCCACATAGGTGACCAGATTAGGTGGTAATGAGCACGGGAAGCGCACGGTCCTGCTCGTCCGCGATGCCAGCAGCTCGGGAGCGCGCATTCAGCTCCGGCCGGTGACGGATCTCGCAGCTGTTTTCTTAAACTTTTAAAACAGCGGAGGAGACGCCGGGGAGGAAAAAGACGCCAAGATGAAGAAGCAGTTCAACCGGATGAAGCAGCTCGCCAACCAGACGGTGGGGAGGTAAGCGGCCCCAAGCGCAGGTACACCGGGGAAGGCGGACTGAGACCCGGCGTGCGGCTGTCAGGCTCGGCCTGGAGAATCCAAAACCAATTCTACACATTTCTGATCAAATAATGGCCAGAGTTGCTCTGTGGTGTGTTTTTCAAACCGAAGTTCTTGACACGTAGACGGCTCCATGCTTTGATATTGCTTATTGGTACCAGTTGGATTTTAAAAGTATGACTCATTGTGGGGAAAAGTTGCTCGCTGGAAAGCCTGGTCAAGTCAATGATTTGACAGCTGCTTGCCCGAGTTACTGGACTTCAGTTTACTAACCAACTAACACCGGGACAACCAGAGCGAGGTTTCGGCGTCAGTCACGTGATTCGTCGGAACGAACCGAGCCGAGCGGGGGAAGCCCTGGGCTCGTGTGCCTATGATTTCCGAGGGTTAAAATCGGCCCGGTCCGGCTTGTCTCGCCGGTTGGCTGGAGATACTAGTCCTCCGGCATCTGCGGCTCTCTAAGCGCCATCTCTGCGCTGATTGCCGCTCCCCCGATAAGAAGGACCAGATAAAAGCTGCGCTTCGGCCTCTAACTGTAACGGGGGGGCGGGGGGTGGTTGACGTTTAGCAGAAATGGCCAAGCAAAGCAGCCGATTTGCCTGGGAAAGGCAGGCTGTGTTCCCCGAAGGGGGTTCCCATGCAAAGCAGCCTTTGCGGCTGAGTTTGTCTATCGCCTGGCGATCTGCCTCAGATGGAGATTGTATTACATATAGCAATATTTGAAAACTTGTCAGAAGCCCCCAGCATACGTTTTTCACTCTGTCGCACTGGGAGTGTGGAGCGTCCTGTTCATACCCCCAGGCAATATTCTGAACTTCCCTGAAATGTGGGGCGGGGAGGTGAAAGGGGGAAATGCCGGTGTGAGGTGGAAACGGACCAGCCGGGCAGCTGAATGACGCTGCTGACGTTTCTGTGATCGGCGATCCGGCGCCTCTTTGCTGTCTCAGTCTGAGGCCCTTTTTTCGTGTTTTTCTCCGCCTCTTGTTAAATCTACTCCCTCGTTTCCCCCGATGACCTCCTCCAAGCATGTCTGGAAGCAGTTCAAAGATTCCTTGAATGTCAGACTTGGGAAAGTTGAGGGATGGAGCAGAGCTTGCTGGAAAGTGCATTAATCAGATTCACCCTGATCACAGGCAGACTGTGATAGCGCCTTTGTAATGGAGGCTGTGTGCTTTGGATCAACGGGGAACCATCTCCATTATTTTTCCCATTTATCCTGGGGGATAAGCGCCTATACCAAGCTGCACAGGACTGGGTTACACCCTGGGCAGGCTGCCAGGCTCTTAGATGCATATGCACACGCCACAGCCCATTTAAAGACGCTAAATATGCTCACTGCACGTTTCTGGACTGTGTGAGGAAACCCACGCATCATGAGGAAGTGGGATTCGAACCCCCAGCCCTGGAGTTGTGAAGCAATGGTGCCCCCTACTGGGCCATCCCTTACATACCCCAGTTTTTCCTCCTTCAGTTGTCCGGATTGTCCTTCTGGGTGCTGTTTGGCAGTGTCCCCATGCCCCAGCAGGTGACACCCCCCCCTCAGCCCAAGCAGGGACTCTGTAGAGAGCCCAACGACAGCTCTGCAGTTTCCGGGTCGGACTGTGATCCGTGTGGATTGTTAAAAGGCGTCGGGCGTCGACTTGCTCTGGTATTCTGCCCTAGCTTGTGTCCTCCTCCTGGCCTGCCCTGTGTAATGCTGGCTGGAGGAGGGGGGCGGCTGGTGGGATAATCCCCTGACCCTGAATGGGCCTCATAGGTAATATCGGCACTCTTTCGAGAAAGAAGTCAGCCCTGTTTCCTCCACGCCAGCCGGCTTGTCTGCTTTTTGTCAGTCAGCCGCTGATTTGTGTGCGTGGTTCTCTGATCGCCCCTCTCCTGATCCATCCTAGATACATCGTTGGCGCGCGGCTGCGTCTCTCTGCGCAGAGCAGCCGCCTTGCCCATCCCGAGGCGGCCGTATCCAGCAGCTCTTACAGCAGACGCACTGATTCTGCTGGTGGTTTATTAATGAGGAGGAACTTGTTACTTCCCTTTGCTCACTTGTTGGTCATCGTTGTTTCAGACCGCCTTCGTTTGCCTGTGAGAAAGGCGGCGGCTCTGTTCTGAGGAGCGGTTGTGCCGTTGGGCCTTAGAGTGGGGTCCTTCTCCTCTCGGCTGATCGGCTGGCAGCTGCGTCCCTTTGACCGTCCCTGCAAAGATGGTTACCATGATGGTGGCCTCCTTACAACAGTCATATACTCCTCCAGTGTGGTCACAGGGAATCAGAGACTCTCGGGGGAGGCTAGGTGGGGCCTGCTGACTGTGAGAGAAGCTTCGGGACCCTTGTCGGGCATTACGCTGCTGATACCATGTTAAACTGTTAGTGCTCCTCGGGCTCTGCCCCCACTGACTTCTTAGCGAGTCCCAGTTAGGAAGCTGATATGCCCTACTGTTGCCATGGCGACCATGACCACACGCAGCTGGGCGGAGCGAGACGCTGTGTGCTGTTTGGACGTTCTTTACTGACTTCACACCTGTGTGCTGTTTGGAAAGCAAACCCCCCCCCCCCCCGCGCCGCCTCATCTGAGGATTAGCAGTGCACAGTGAGGAGGGGGAGGGGGACACACCCTTTCCATTCCATGTTTATGGCTGAGATTACATTCCTCTTACCGTGACTCAAAGTTCCTGGTAAGAAACGTCAGAGAAGAATGTGGAGAGAATCTGCCAGCTTCGTGAAAGCCGATAAGCCGCGGTGATGTTAGCAAGCAGCCGGGGGCCTGGAGCAGCCGGCTGTGCTGTCGGGGGGCCGTGTGAGAGCGCGACACCTGCAGGGCACAAGGCGTCATAACAGGGCAGGGCTGCATATGGCGAGGTCCTGCTGATTCTCCGGTGCTTTGTCCTTATGATGTCCGCATGATGTTCAGTCAGATCCCCCAAGAAGCTGCTTACAGAGAAGTCTGTGTGGGGAAAATGTTCTGGGTCTTGGTCACCATCAGGCCCACTGTTTTGGGGAAGGGTGGGGGGGTCATCATTGGGGGCCTGGTCGCCATGCAACCGCTCTGCTCTAGTAGAAGGTGACAGGAGTGAGACTGACTGAAAGAGTAGCAGGGAGATCATCATCATCGTCGTCGTCGTCGTCGTCGTCGTCGTCATTGGTGCTGGCTAGTGCTTTAGCTGGGGCTAAGCTGTGGTTTTAATGGGTAACAGAACTGGGGGGTGGGGTGGACTGGGGTCAGCTGACCTCTTGGAGCTTCCTACCCCGTGATCCAACAGAGGAAAAAACAGCTGACTTGGTATCACCTGAGGAATGGCTCAGTGACATCCGGGTGATATTTGGTGGACAAGCAGAATCTGAGACCCTGTGGTAGGAATAAGCTGAGGGACAGTGAGGTAGGGAGATGCCCGCAGCTCTGGCAGTCTGCTGATAGGGGGCGACGTGTGGACAGATCAGTTCTGGTCCAGCTTGCCAAACAGGCTGACTGTGTGTATTTTCTCTGTGTCTTGTGCTAAAGTAGCACGACGTGAATAAAGCTCTCCGCTCAGAGGAGGAGCATGCCGGCGTGGCCGTTTTAGCCGTCTGCCATGCCACTAATGGCCCGCTAATGGCCTGCCATCGATCCGCTGCCTTCCCAGCATGCCCTGCTCCTGCTTGGCCGTGTTCCTGCTTCCCTTGTGCGTTGGGCCTGTTCTTTCCATTCTCTTTATATCTTTACAAAGGTGATTTAATGGATTGTTTTATCATGGGCAGAGCAGCCAAGGGTATCGCCACGGCCTTGGGGGTGCGCTGTGTCCCACAGGGTGTAGAAACATGCTTCCTGGGGCTCGAACCCATCACCCATGTGTGATTCTTCGCTTTGATGGAGTCTGTTTTGTTTCGCTTCTGCTACTCTATTGTCAGGGACAGGCGAGTCAGACTGTGGGGGGGTCATGTGCCCCCCATGATTACTAAACGTGTGTGAAGCTGTTTGCTGTCACTGTGTCCCCTGATGTCCCATGTGTTGCTCTCTCCTGCGACATGCAAACTTTGATAAGTGGAGGCTGCAGACTGTGCAGGGAGGTCCTCTCCTCTCTGCTCCTCCATGTAAATAAACCTGCTTGTTATCCCCAAAATCCCCTGCTCGCTCTCCTCCCTGTCACCTCCTTTACCCTGCCTGCATCTACTCAGTCAGGTGTGTCTTTAAAGCTTAATCCCCTTCTGGGCCCTAAGATGCGGTGCTTGTTTGCTGCCCTGGTGGCCTGATTGCCTGCGTGCCGTTTCCTGCGGCCACTTCAGTGGCGTTTCTGGGAACTGAGCATGTATATTTCAGCCGCCCTCTGCGTCACCTTGCATGGCGGTTATCTGTGGCTGCTGCAGGGATACAGGAAGGGAAACCTGTTGATATCCTGCTGTTTATTGATGTTATAGTTTAATAATGTGATATTGTACAAACTGAAGCTTCGACTGGTGCCTGTGTTTCTTGGTCTGCCATTCTGGGACTGGTTTGCTGCTCCGTCTTGTGCCGCTGCCGCCTCCCGCCCAGAGGAGACTCTTACCCCCCACTCCTCTGTTATTTACAGGGGGGTGTTTATATGCCTTGTCACGGGCCAGACTGTCCTGAGCTGAGCTCCGACAGCAGCAGACTCTCAGGGTCACGGTCTGTCCGCCTTCCCCTCCCCTGTAACCCCAGATGTTTTCCGTGTCGGATTCGGCGCCTGAAGCGTGCCTGCCTGTTACACACACAGGGGGTGGCTGTTTGAGCCCTGTGCTGTTCCTTCTGCTGCTTTTCCTTCCACCTGTTTGCTGTCCTACAGGCTGCTAGTGTTACCCGCCAGTGTTACCTGCTAATGCTGGGTCTGTTAAAATCTGCCTCTAGGTAACTCCAGGCTGCAGGAGCTGAGAAAACATCTGTCCGGCTTGCATTCTGTTTATGCCACCAGTGCCAGAGCAGGGCTGGGGGTTGTAATATTCTCTGTGCTATGATAACTCCCCTGCATGTAAACAGAAATGGTTACTATCCTTTACATGAAAGTTCCCCCTGTTCCCCGTTAACGTAGAGGTCACGGTTTGTACAGGAGGACTGTCTGCGGTTTAATTACAAGCACAGCCTGCATAAATCCCCACCCGAACCCCCGTGATCCTAACTTCCCCGGGGCTGACTCATCCGTTCACGGACGGCACTTTTAATAACTATAACGGTAACTGTAGCGATCCTGTCCTGTCGCTTGGTTGCTACGGGAGATGCTGTTGTGGAAAAGCCTGCTTTGATATTATCTCTGAAGGGATCTCTTATTCTGCTGTTCTGCTTTAATTTCCGTGCCTGGCTCAAAAAGACCTGGAGCTTTCCAGATGTTTCCACGGTGCTTTTTCAGTGCCGCTCTGCCTGGCTGGGCGTGCGTTGTTGTTCCCGTGACCTACAGCGGTTCCCGTAACGGACTTCCTGTCACGACCACGAGCGGTAAGATCCTGAGTAACCCGAAGCTGGTGTTCCCGGGTCTTTCCAGCCCTTCGCTGCCGAGTTAAGCAGCTTCTCGCAGGACCCTGTTCTTCGATGCCTCGCTACTCCTGCGCTCAGGAGGGTGGGAGGTCCTGATGTCACCTTCCCGGTCTGGCAGGAGTAGCATTGCTGACAGCCAAGTTTCCTGCCCCCCCCCCCATGCTGTTCGCTTCGGCCAGGCTTCGGCGGTACCTGAGGCAATGGGGCGGGGCTGCGGTGCTGAGCTGTCCGCAGGAATTTGTGGGGTGTAGCCGAAAGTACCCGCCCAACCTCCCCCCGGGTATGTTGCCACAACAAACAGAGCGTCAGGCAGGTAGCAGGAAGGAGTGTTCCCTGGCACCAGAGGGGAGGAGTAAGGGACACCCCCAGGGCAGGGGAACCTCCCACATATGGCGTGTAGGAGGAGACTCGGGTTTGAGGGGGTCGCACAGCTGTGAGCTCGAGCTCCTTAACCCCTCCCCCATGAAGCTGAAGATGCTGCGTCTCCCTGATCTGGGAACGGGAATCCTGCTAGAACGGGGCCGTTTCCCCATGCCCGCTTCCTCCAGTTCCCTGACTTGCTCCGGCCAATAGACACGCTTACACAATTGTGGGTGTTTCCTCCCGGTGATGTCACAGGGTCGAGAGGGAGCATGTAGCGTAGGAATTCTGTTTTTATTCCAGGGAAAAGCTAAATGACCGTAGAATGCCTCCTTTTCCTAAGGTGTCACTTTCCCTAGCAACCTTGGCTTGTTATCTGGATCAGCAGCCTCGCTGTGGGACGCTGTTCTCCCTGTCTGACCTTTGAACCTTTTAGCCTTTCAGCAGACTGCCCCCCCGGCAGTCATTCTGCGAAGATCCTGTCACATGAGCTGCTCGTACTTTGTCTCCCTGGGCGATAAGGTTGCCGGGGTAGAGCCTGTCGAACGGTAGCGCATGAATTAGGCCAGAGGTTTAAGCTTCCATCATGGTGGCCATTTTTAAAGCAGCGATGTCATTGATGATCTTCTCAGAAGCTCTCCTGCACTCACGGCTCTTATTAACTTGCTAATGGTTCCTCAAACCTTTCGAGTAAAGTGATGAAACAGTTCCGAATTCAGAGTTTCATAGGGGCATGTGTGGCTCAGTGCATAACAGATCTGTGTTTGTGTCCAGAAGGTTGTGGGCTTGAATCCTGCAGTCGTCAGAGTAATAGTGCCACTCTACCCCAGCCACTCGAGGAATGCTGACTCACCCTGGTCAAGTTTTCCTCACTTGTATGCTGCTTTGGATAAAAGTATCTGCAAAAAAAAATAAATGGGAATATGCGTGTGTGGTGTGACAATTGGACTGTGAGTCCGGGTGTCAGGGGACCGCGCTTATACTAGCTGGCCGGATCTGGGGATGTACAGAATTCTGCCGCCATTTTGATCAGCCATGTGTCCCGGAAGGGCACACTGACAGCTACTCCTGTATTTTTACCTCGATTGGCCTGAAGCTCTCCAGTCCGTCTGCCAGGTTCATTAGCATCTTCCTGTGGGAACGTCGTCTCATCAGGCTTGATCTTCTCAGGCTGGGCTGCTGCCTTCCTATGGATGTGGACCTGGTCTTCAGCAGAATCTAATTTCACTTCTTTTCTTTCTTCACAGAGCCGAGAAAACAGAAGTCCTCAGCGATGACCTCCTCCAGGTAATGGCGTCTCCCGTACCACGGTGCCGCCCCCCCGCCTACCAGGGCCCTCTGCTCCTCCCATGTTTATAGCGTCTTTACGGCCCCTCCCTTTCACAGGCTCTGCTGGAGCTTTCTCGACGTGTGCTGTGGGTCTCGATTTGATGGCGAATGCCGAACATTGCGTCACATGACCTGCACTGCGTCTTAGTGATAAATAATGAGCAGATGTGCTGTTTCCCGTGGCTGATGTAACTCGGCCAGCATTAGAATGATTGTATATGTGGCAGCAGCGAGCGATACGTTTGAGCAGGACCACCTATGGTTTGACCACGGCAGTCTGTCATCTGTGGATGGTGAAATGTGTTTCTGTGGCAGTCGATTTCATGTCAGAATTGACACGGATGCACATTCATTCATGGCATTTTTAAGTAGAGCTTTTTTTTTCCTCATTTCGGAAATTCAAACTTCATTTTCCAGTAAACAAATCTGTCTTTCCAACAAATGCATAAAACACACAGTCCTGCGCACCTGGAAGGCCCACTGGCTACGCGAGCTGGCATCGTGCCGTGGCAGGGGGGCGGAGGCGGTGTTTAGTTCTCTATCCGGCGCATTGTGGGAACGTGTGCAGCATGACTGGAATGCAGGCTTTTGCGAGCAGGCCTTGGTATTTTGTGCTGGGCTTTGAGCAGGCCTGTCTGTGTCCTCCCCACGGCGACTACGGCAAAATATGTATTTTATGGTACAGAACAGAAAACAAATGACGACGGGGTAGAAGGCATGCAGAACAGAGGGCGTGAGGGAACCTTCCAGAAGGTAGCTCCCCGTGCATTACCCTGGACCTCCGTGTTAACAGTTTGGCCGCCGGTGATGACGATATCTCGGCCATAATCCACATTCGCTTGTTGCACTGGCATTAAATCTGGGTGTACGGACGCTGCAGTAAAGCGGGCAGAGGGGCCCGGCGAGTTGGGTTACGCCCTATAGTAGGCTGAGTTACCGCGCCCAGCCTGGCTGTCTCCTGATGCAGTGTAAACACCATCCTGGCTGGAGAGGATGTCCGGCCTGTCTTGTCACGTTTCTGATTAAAGGTCACCCTGGCTATGTTTCTGTTTCGGGTCGTGCTCTCGTCTCTTGTTTATCGTGGCAAGGATTTGCGGTCTTGGGAAAACGCCCTTGTGTTTTTGGCATCGCTCTAACCAGGGTGGCCTGTGCATCAGAAACGTTCTGGAACGTTCCGCATGTCCTCACAGCTCCTGCTCCCGTGGATACGCTCCCGCCTGGCTTTGCTTTCACTTAGTGGCAGCCTCCCCCCGTGGCCAGGAGATCAGCAGCTTTGCGCCGAAATTCAGGCCTGGGGCTCAGGACATCAGAACGTCAGGTTGAGGTTACGGTGGAAGACGGTGAACAGAGGCGAGGTGTCTCCACCCAGCCACTGTTCACAAAACCATGCTGAGCTCATCTCCTCCCTGCCTCGGAATGACATGCACACATGGCCCTCGGGGTATTGCCCAGCATGCACCTGGGTATTCCTGGGACCTGCCCGAGCTATGTGGTGACATCAGAAAGGCATCTTCATCGGCCTGCCGTCCTCCATGTGGCAGTCACGGTTAGGAATCTGAATTGCACAGATGTGCCAAATCAGAAGTGCTTTAGGCGTTAGCCAGAGGGCTAGGCTATAAAGGGCAGTCTGTGGAATGCTCTTAGAAGTGAAACAGTCTCTCCCTTTCGAGCTCCTCGTCAATTGAAATGGATGCTGGGTTGTCTCCACCTCGGTAGGCCGTCAGTAGAGGGGCCGCGTCCCCTCCTGTTCGGCCATCAGTGTGCCGTGTGTGTTATCGCTGTGCAGATTGAGCGGCGCATGGAGATGGTGCGGCTGGTGTCCCACAACACGCACAAGCGCATGGTCACGTGCCTCCAGGGCCACATCGGGACGGATGCAGAGAAGCGGCAGGTACGTCATCACCCCCCCTCCCCCAGAAAATCCTTACCTAATGAAATGTTCCAGAGTTCTTTGCATACTAAGACATGTAAAGGCATGATATTTATATACATGTAGGTTTCTGAAGCATATGTGTGCTGAAAGACGTTTCAAAACACTTTTTGTAAAGCACTCGTGTAATGCATTATAGATGCCGTCATAACGCAGTATAATGCATTCATAAGATATTATAAACACGCCTATAACTATTTATAGAAAGGCATAACACATTATAGCCATGATTATGTATTTCGAATTCTTTATGAATTTGTCATCTATAATGCACTATAAATACCTTCATAATTCATTATAATGGTCAGAATAAGAATTAAGGATGTACTGCATTATGAAGGTGTCTATAGTGCTCTATTAATTAGCTTCAAAAAGCATTCATAATGCACAATATATAATTCATAATGTATTATGCCTTTTTATAAATAGTTATAGCCGTGTTTATAATTCTTTATGAATGCATTACAATGCATTATGAAGGTATCTATAATGCATTATGATGATTACTTTAAGTGAATGGTTACCCAAAACTCTGAAGATATAAGCTTTAAAAATCAGTTCCTCCGAAGCTGAGAGTCAAGTTAGTTTAAATTTAACAGCTGATGCATGCAGTAATACATTTATACGTATTGTTTAGTAAATATGTTGGATCACGGTCAGTTTGTCACTGTGGCTCCAGTCCCATGATGCACTGCACTGTCACCCCACCGCCCACAGAAAAAGCTCCCACAGACGGCACTCTCTCAGGCCATGCTGGACGGGGCCGGGCAGCTGGGCGACGAGTCTCTCATTGGGTGAGCCTCCCGTTGGCGCCCCCCGCTGGGCAAGATGGTGCGGTCGGCTCATGCCGGCATTGCGCACCAGCCACTGGCACCTTTGCTAACACGCTCTGCCGTCATGCTTCCCTGGCAGCAAAACGATGGAGCTCTGCGGGGACGTGGAGAACAGGCTGGCGTCAGAGCTGATGCAGCACGAGGTGCAGATAGAGAAGGAGGTACTGGACCCCCTGAACCAGCTGGCTGAGGTGAGTGGGAGTCGCAGGGAGCTGTGGAATGCCTCATAAGGGTGTCACTGACTCCCTCTGGCTGGGGGGGCTGTCAGCCTTGTGCTTCTGTCCTGGTGGGAGTGGAATCTTTGGGCTGCTACGGTCACCGGGTCTGGACGTGGTGCATGGCGAAGCACCGGCAGATACAGGCATGCCCTCCCCCAGGACACCTGTAGGGGCTAGAAGCCCTACTGAAAAGTCTGGTTGCCTGTTAACTTATGTTTCATGTGGGGAAAAAAGTGTTTCTTTCACTTAAAGAGCTTTTGAAGAATTAATTACAGTCTAGATTAACCTCTAAATTCTAGTCCTGAGATTATAGGTATCTGGATAAACAGTAGAGGGATGAGGGATTTTCATCTGCAGTCCTGAGTTAGACTAGGCTGCAGTGGTCATGTGACCGTCCATGCCATTCCAGGTGGAGATCCCCAACATCATAAAGCAGAGGAAACAGCTGGCCAAACTGGTGCTGGATTACGACTCTGCAAGAGCCAGGTGAGGAGGAGGGACCACATTTCCCAGAATGCTCCGGCATGGGCGAGTGTGATTGGTGGGTCTGCAGGGGGCCGAGGGTCTCAGCTCTCTGCTGGGCATTTTCTAGGTGGCTGCAGCAGAACAAGTCGATGGTATCCACCACAAACAGCTCGGGCCTGACAGCTAAGGTGGAGGCCCTCAAGGAGGAGGTAGACGAGGCTATGAACAAAGTGGAGATCTGCAAGGTACAGTGTCTGCGTCCGTCTGCTTCAGTGTGAGGGGAGTCTGCGTTGCGTTACTCAGGGGGAGAGATCCCCAGCGGTCCTGGAAATTTTGAGACGAGCCTAATAGTATGTGGTTCCCCTTCCCCCACAGGACCAGCTGGCTGCTGACATGTATACCTTCTCCTCCAAGGAGGGAGACTACGCCCGCTATTACGTCACGGTGCGTGCTCCTGCCACCTCTGGCTCCGCCTTTCCTCATGCTGTTCCCCCCCCCCCCCACTATCCACTGTGCGGCTCCCACTTCCTGATTCTGTTCAGCAAACTCATTAGCCCTGCCCCCAGCTGTGGACCACCGTCCTCATGTGACACCCGGGTGGGGGGTGTTTGCATGCTCCCCCCTGCCCGAAAAAGCAGACCATGTGATTACGCTCCGTGTTTATCCACTTAAGAGGCTCTCGTGTGACCGGCTGCCATGCCCCCCACCTTGCCGAGGGGGTGGGGCTCTGGGAGTCGTGCCTGTCTGCATTTCCTTTCCTGTCATTTGCTGAGACTCTGCCCTGTCTGCCATTTCATAGTTGCTGGAGGCGCAGGCTGATTTCCACCGGAGGGCCCTGTCTCTGCTGGACCAGGTGCTGCCAAACATACGGGCACAGCAAGGTAGGCTGCCTGCTTTGCCCCCACTCCCCGCTGCCCTGCCCCTTGCCCCACTCTACTCCACCTGCCTTTCCGTGCCCCCTGTTCTGTTCCTCTGACGCATACTGGAAGTTTCCAATGGCTTCTGCTTATCTGTGTAAAAACCTGTCTGTCGAGGGAATTGGGGACACAGGGAAGGATGGGGCGGAGTGGGGCGGGGGAGGGACCCCATGGTTCACAGAGGGACGGCGGAGGGTCCGCGTGGTGCTGAGAGACAGAGCAGGGACCCCACGGTGCATA
>JAOYFF010000046.1:3950739-3961060 GCA_025773925.1 Cryptomyrus ogoouensis
TTTGAACAGCTGACCTACAGGTTATCCCAAAAACCTGCACACACACCGGCCCTTTGTGGATAAGATTGGCCACCCCTAGCCTAAGAGGTCTGCGTGGGAAAATATTTTTTTGAAATAGTTTTCAGTTCCCTTGCAATACTTTTCTATTACTAATAATAACTGTACCGTGTCCATTTAAAATACAAAAGATAGATTTAATGGACTAATAAGTATAAATCTAAACGATACAGACATGTCCAGTTAAATGTGCTTTAAGCATTAAACCATGGGGGGGGGTCCATGTGTTTTTATACGTATTTATTAATAACTGCATTGTGTCCATTCAACGCTACTGTAAACAAGGCAGCTGGGATATTGTAGGTGAAGTGCACACACAAACACTGAAATATTAATTAAAATTCGCTGTAAAGAAATCTGGAAAATGAAAGGGTGTTGCTTGTTTTGTTGAAAGATATTACAGCCTTAAAACTCAATGTGAAGTTAACTTTTCTGTGGTGTCATAGTTAAGGTTTAAACCCGAAACCACTTCACTTATACTGAAATATTCCAGTAGGCGGGTTCGAGCTCAAACCTTAACTCCAACACCACAGTAAAGTTAGCTTTATATGCAGTTAGCCAATGTAATATCTTTCAATGTTTATAATACATTTCAGGGTTTGTATGTGTGCACTTCATGTTCAATAGCCCAGCTGTCTTGCTTAAAGTCACTGGCAGTGGAAGGACACAGTCGAATTATTAATAAATACGTATAAAAAACACAATATTAATGTTACATGGTGTACATTGTCCCCCATAGTTTAATGCTTAAAGCACACTTTACAGGACATGTCTGTATTATTTAGGTTTATCCATGCATGATATTTCAGCAAATAGCAAATGGCCAAGTGTAGTGGGATAAATATTTCCCCACCCAGACCTCTTAGAGGCTCCATAATGGTACAAACTGGACTAAAATGCGCAAATCAATAGGAGGGAAGGGAAACATATAATGCGATCCACAAACAGACAGTACATGATCCACAAATGTGCAAAACACGTTTCACATGTAAAAATCACCCTCTGTTTTTGTGGATATGATTTTACACAACACAAATAAAAAATACACATTTGTGGATAGTTAAATATGAAACCCAACAAAAACTTCCATACAAGAGCCACATCCCATCTGGTGGCGTGTAACCTTGCAGAACTGTCTTCCAAATGATGAAAAAATGTCGTATCGATGTATCTTGTGATACCACGAAATAAACGATAGAGCATAATATGAAACAATAGACATTTTTATTTCGTTATCCGATATACTGTATATCGTCATATTGCACAGCCCAAGTTGGTTTCTCTCACAGTCTTTAGTCAGAGTTCCCCAAGGTAAAGCCCCGGTCACCTGCCCACGACCATCAGCTCCCACTCGGAGGCTCGGACTCGCAGGTGCCTCCACAGGTCCATGGTGAAGATTGTGCTGGAACTATTGAAGATGGAGGTGAGTGAGGACATGAGTGCAGCGATCATCACAGCCATCATGAGGCCGCGGAGACCTGTGGGGGGGCGCCATCAAATCAGGCTGCGCTCTGCTGGGACCAGCCTAATACCCCCCCTCCCGAAACCCCCCCGCGGGGCTGTGGCTCACCGGAGGGTAGCAGCTCCATCACCAGCTTGGGGTAGGCGATGTCCCCCCCCCCCCACGCCCCCCCCCCCCCCCCCCCGCAACCGGGGGGGCCCCCACGGCCCCCCCCTGCGGAGAAAAAGGGGGAAGAGGGTTGGTGGGGGGGGGGGGGGGGGGGGGGACGACACCCTGTTTCTGTGTCTGCAGGGAAGGCTAACCCGGGAACAGTATCCTGCTTATCATCCCTGGAAGGACCATCATGAAGAAGGGCGCCACCTTCAGGTAGGCAGCCAGCAGCGATCCGCCCTTGGCATGCAGTATGTTTTTGGCAGCTAGAGAGCGCTGGACGATCACCTGCAGCCAGGACAGAGCCACTGTGTCACCCCCAATGCCCTTGTCCCCACAACCGACTACGCCCTCCCCCGAGGCGGGTGTCACCTGATCCGTGCACCAGTACCAGAGGGAGGGCACCGACATGCCCAGCAGCATCCCCGGCCAGGGCAGATCCGAGGTCAGCGGGTCCCTGAACAGGTGGAAGGCGTCCGGGCGCGGGAGGCCACAGCTGCTGTTGGGGTAGCGGACGCTGGGAATGGCGTCGCCATAGCCATTGAGAAGAGCGTCCCAGCCTCCGACCGCTACGAAACCTGGCAACAGGCAGCGAGCTCAGCGATGGGGTTAGGAGTCCCTCCCCAGGGAGAGCATCGCCACACTACGGGGGGGGCGGGACACTCACTGAACGCCATGAGGGTGATGGCCCCCATCAACATGACGACGGTCTGCACAGCGTCTGTGTAGATGACGGCTGCCAGGCCCCCTGGAAGAAGAGCACGCCTCATCAGTCACATGACACATGTTTATAACCCCTCTGCAAATTTTAACCCTTTACACATCCATAAGGAGGGGAAATGCAGCTTCACGGGAGCTGGGGCGCCCCCCGATGGACTCGCCGGTGTATGATGTACCTGCCACGGTGTAGAGGGATGTAATGAGCAGGAGGAGACCCACTGCCAGGTAGAGATTCCACTGGAGGGCCTGCTGGATGAACACTGCCCCGGCGTACATGTCCACCTGGGGGCAGCAGAGAGTGGCTCACACACAACAGAGTCGAGGGTTCAAATCATCTGCAAGATGGGGAGTTTAATTCGGACTCACCGATATCTTAGTGAAGATGTAAACGAATAAATACAAAATGGCAATAAACAGCTGTATCCTCTTGCCACCGAACCTCCTCTGTAGGTATTCAGGCATGGTGGTGACCTGAGGCAGGACAATGAAGAAGCATCGTCAGCATAAAGGGAAATCTAGCTTCATCAAAAATATATCCGCCCCCCCAGGACAGGTAGCAGGGAAAGCCCCTACCCCCGAGGTTATGTAGATGGGCAGGAACACCCAGCCCAGGAGCAGGACCATGAAGAGACCCTGTGTTAGGAGAGGAGCACTGGTGAGGACATCTCCTGAGGTTCCTCAGAAACACCCACAGAAACACTGCTTGCTTTGCCAAAACTAGGGAGCCCCAGTTAGTGGAGATTATGAGATGGCTGTCAGCCTTACGTTCCACTCGTAGCTGGTGGGGCTGATGCCGGCCGCAGCCCCTGACCCTGCCAGCCCAATGAAGTGCCCGCTGCCCACATTACTGGCAAAGAGTGATGCCCCCACCTGTAGGGGGAGACACAGAGCAGATGGTGCACTCACAAAAGAAGAACAGGTGGGTGTTACCGGGTAAAACACAAGCATGGTCCGTATGTGTCTGGTGAAGCTGAATTCACAGAACTCAGAGTGACTGACTCACCGGCCACCAAACCATGTTTTTCCCAGCGAGAAAATACCCATGGACAGTGCTTCTCTGGGTCCGCCACATGGACTGAAAAGCAGGCAGCGATGCTCAGAGGGTCACCAGGGCAAACCGTGCAATCAGGATTCAACAGGAAGATCATTTACACATTTAAACGGAGCCCCCTCCAGGCTCCCTGAGGTCAGAGCTGGGCTTCCTTGACCTACCCACAGGCCAACCGCCAGCACCAGCAGGAAGTAGAATACCAGCACCACGATGTCTATGGTGGGCAGAGTCTGAGCGGAGACCGAGCCCCCTGCCAGAGTGGTGGATGAAGTGGGGGGCCCCTGGGTGGATGCCATCGGGCTGGAGGATCGGCTGGATCTGGGGAAGGGTTAACCAGAGGCGACCGCTGATGTGTGTCACGTTTACACGTGGTCGTCACGACTGCGGAGCCGTCCTTCAGAACATGCTAGGAGTCCCTGCTAAAGCGTTGACTGTTAATAAGTCACCGTCACCTTCGCTCAGATGAGTGACATTCCTAGCAAGCCCCCCCCCCACCCCCCGTCCAGGGACCACAGGCTTTATATAGCGGAATCTATAGCTGGCTTACACATTTTTATTCGAAATTGTTTTATTCCTAATGGAAGAGAGAGAAAAAAATCAAGGCTGATTAAAAGTTTTAAAAATGTGACTCAGTTAATTATACTCATGACTAATGAAGCTCTTCATCACGGGTGAAACTCTCGAGATTTCACATAACTTCAAATGAGCATAAAAAGCGACTCAATACTTGTGTTTATTCACACATGTACATGTGTGAATATCCCACGTTTACAAAATTTTAGCTGGTTATGAAATTAAACACATCGGTCTATGACGATCTCCTGCAGCTTGCACCTGCATAACTAACTCCGTCGGTCCCCTGGTCAGGCGGCCACGTCCCCCAGCTTGTGGCCAGCGAGGCGCAGATGTGACACCCACCTGCCTTACATGACACCTTCGGAGCTCCTGTCCGGTCGGCGTGTCCAGGCGTATCTGTTCAGGAGACGATTTCACTCTTCTTCATAACACCATCTGTGGACCTTGGAATCAAACGTCAATTAGGGCTGGCAGAAGCTGGTTAAAATTTAATCGCCGTATCGCCACCTTGGCTTGTTGGCCCTGTCTGCGCTGGACCCTTCTGGAAGGACATCTTGCCGATTAGCCTTTGAGGGTCCACGTCACGGGGACCTTGGTGCCTCTTCCGGAGGGATGCTGTTGATCAGTGTGTGGAGCCATTCCAGGCCGGTGTGTGTGTGTGTGTGTATGTGTGTGAGGTCCATGCTGTCAGAGCTCAGGTCACACACCAATCATTCCTGCTCGCCAGACCACGCTGCAAGAAGATGCTGACACTCACATCTGCATTGCACACCGACTTTTATTTACTGACCCCAGCATTTAAACATATATGTACAGTTTTTAAACTAAAGAGAGGAAAATAAACATTTTATTCTAGGCCACATGAGATTAGAGATGGTGTATACGCAGGAATGGGAGGCGGTCATCACCGACATGGATGGATGGAGTGATCAGAGAATCCAAATGCCTTCTTCATATGCAAACAGATAATTATATGAACCATCACGCATTTAGCATTGAAATTAACAGGCCATTCCTCAGACAAATAGTAGCCTAAAAACAATAGCATTATTATAATAACTAAGCACCCTAAAAAGCCACTTCCTACACATGCATGTACGTCCGCATCCCAAAGGATTTACCACAACCACTAAAACAGGGCGGAATCGGCAAGCAGAAGCGTCATCTTGCTGCCAAGAGAGAGACGGAACATGCTCCGTGTCCAGAAGTCGTCCATGGGTCTCGGCGCCTGTAAGCGGCAGTTTGGGACATCGCCACTTCCCCACCAGAGTCAGAGGAGAGTCCCGGATCTGCTGATAACAATGACCGAGCGGGGACTGGTCGCTCTCGGCAGGTTAAGCTAACCGGTTGTGTGTAACTGGAGGACAAACTTACTTAAGGTTTAACGTAACAAAGGAAACTAACCCGTTTACAAAGTAGCATATTTATATTATAACCAGGATAGTAAAGATGAACTGTTAGTGTGTAAATCCCAGGCACACGCTGGCTGCAGAGGGGCTTCACGGGGCCCGGGGGTGTAGTACAGGGAAGCAGTACACCCTGACGGCCACACGGTGTCCTCGGTGGTCGGACACTATCAGTGTAATGTGTGACACGGGGCCCAAGAGCAGGCAGGTCTCACACACAGAGCACTGAGCCTGATATTGCCCAGACATCAAGACAGCGAGCGGCTGCACTACAGCCATGAGCTTGGTATCCCGCCTGTCCCGGGTACGAGGGGGCCATGAAATCCAGCCTGTTGATAAATACCTAAACATGCAGATCAGAAAATGTCGTATCTTCACATATGACCCCAAAAGCCCATTCACAGGACGGGCTACGGTCAGAGTGACTAGTAGGTCTGATTTGTGAAGACGCTGCTTTCCTACCGTCTACATAGGAGATCGCGGAATATAAACAGTTTGTATGTGTGGTGGCTGCAGAGGAGAGTGCTATACCCGGGTACAGCATTACAGTGAAGTGCCACTAGGGTACGCCTACGGGACACTGGTGCACTGTTAAGGACAGGCGGGGACTCTTGCGAGGCAGACCGGGGTCATGCTAATCATGGGGAGCACACTGTCTCACCCAGGGAGGTCCCAAAGCGAGACAACAGGTCTTAGAAACAGTCCCTCCCCCATCCCGTCTTGTGAGCCCAATCGGGAGCAGCGAGAGTGAGAATGTTAGGCATCACCCCAGTGCTGTCCACGGCCCCTTTCTTCAGGAAGATCACCGCTGTGACATCGTCCCAGAGCATCGTCGTGACCCAAGGTGCTGTTTCTGCCAGAGAACCAGCTCATGCTGCCCTAACGGCACCCCGTCATGGCAACTAAAACTGCATGATTATATTAAAATTTACAGGTATTATCTACATCTATATTTACATTTACACTTAACGGCACCAAGTCATCTGCAGCACGGTTTAAAAAAAAGAAAGAAAAGCAGAACGTGTGCTACAGTGATTCAGAACGTTAAATAATATTGAAAACTGGAATCATATTAGAATAAAAAAGCCTTATGTTACTGTTCAAGGTCCACAGGAAGATTAATCATCCAGTCACTGTTGTATAATGTTCTGATGACGTTTATAAAATGGTCTTCCCAGTACATACAGAACACTTCATCTGAAGTTATGTGCAGGGTCTGAGGCCAGCAGGGGGAGTCGTGTCCCTCTCCCCTGCACAGAGAGTCTGTCCGTCTGCCTGACGTTGCCTCCTGCTGGTGGTCCGGGCCGTCCTCACCAGGCCTGTGGCGAGGCCACACGTGGGCTCCGTGCATTCTCTAAGCCTTGGATGTCGGCGAGGGCCCTCTGAAAATGCGGGCATGGAGAGGAAGATGTCGAGCACTGAGTCCGTCAGCAAATGACAGCGTCCCCCCTAGCCGTGAGCGGATCGCCGCGCGAGACTCACCTCGAACTTGGACATGAATTCGGAGAAGATGGCGAAGAAGGCCTCGGTCGTGGTGGCCTTACTGTCCTCCCCGAAGAAGGAGGCCACCTTGCTGAACTCCAGCATGGCTCTCTGCTGCAGCGACTCCAGCGACTGCACCGCTGGGTGACTGTTCTCCAGGAAGCTCTGTGGCAGCGGGGGTCAAGGAGCACAGCACCACATCGATCTGTGCCTGCCTGTGTGCGTCTGTGCCCATCGGTGTGTCTGTGCCCATCTGTGTGTCTGTGCCTGTCTGTGTGTGTCTGTGCCCATCTGTGTGCGTCTGCACCTGTCTGTGTGTTTGTGGCGGCCTGTGTGCGTTTGTGTTTCTCTGTTTCTGCATGTCTGTGTTTCTGTGTGTGCGCTTTCTGAGTGTGTCTGTTTCTCTGCATGTGTCTGTGTTTCTGTGTGTTTCTGCGTGTGCGTGCTCACGCTAGGCCACTTTAAGGAATACACTCATGATGGCCGCAAATCGGTCATCCGCCGTGATGGGCATTTTCTGGCAGGCAGTCCGGATGTCCTGGACGGTGCTGTGAAGATCGTTAAGGTCCGCAGTGATTGTTCTCTGATTAACTGTGCATGAGAGAGCGAGAGAACTGCGGTGAGCCCACGCTGTTAATCATTACACCAGAGAAAATACCGGAATGTGAGAGGGCTGACGGCCAGAGCGTGTTTAGCTGTGCTGCATTTTCACACACTTCCCTTAACACTAATGTGCTTGGTCCCATTGAGCTCATGCCTGATGGGTACAGACCTGAATGTTATCCTATCTCTCTCTCTCTGTCGACCCGTCTCTCTATGTCAGCCTGTCTGTCTCTCTCTGTGAACCTGTCTCTCTCTCCGTCAGCCTGTCTCTCTCTCTCTCAGGCAGCCTGTATCTCTCTCTCTCTCTCTGTCAGCCTGTCTCTCTCTCTCTCAGGCAGCTTCTCTCTCTCTCTCTCTCTGTCAGCCTCTCCTGGCCTCCTGTTTTTCAGAGCATTGTAATTCACCAGCTGCAGCACTAGATTCCCAGGTGAGTCCCAGGGCTCGCTCACCTTTGGCAGCGAGGGACACGGTGGGAAGGTCCTTGGCAAAGCCCAGTAATTCCGGAAAGTGCTGGCTTAAGGATTTGGCGAGGACATGCAGGAAAGTCCACTTGCCGTCCACCGTCTTCGTGGTGCTGAGCTGCAAGGTTGTGACACAGTCATCACGTGACTTCACCTGGTCCCGCAAGGAGTTGAGAAACTCCACAATGCCTCGGGACCAGCCCAGACTAAGCAGACTTAGAGATGTTCTCAATGACAGTGTAAGTCTGTATTTATATTATTATATCTGTCTGATTATGGACGTGTTTCACTGCAGGCTGACCCACACTGACAGTGTCTCTCCAGGCCGGAAGGCTGTACCTCAGTCAGAAAATTGATCTTAAATCCAGTGGGTTTGCTGGTCTTGGGCTGCCCATTGTTCAGGTAGTTCCCCATAGCCAGGACAAACTACAAAGAAAGAGTCTGGATCACAGCTGAGGTCTGAGCTGGCTTGTGTCAAAAACAGACGTCAGAAATGAAGCATGCAACGGGACACAAGGACCATGCGGCCACGCGTACCTCCAGGATCTTGGCTAGCTTCTTGCTGCTCCTGAGCTCCAGGGAGGCTTTGTAGATGCACTCATAGCCGACCTTCATCTCCTCGGTTTTCTCCTGGAGCGTGGTCTTAAAGAGGAGACTCCTCAGACGGGTCTTGTAGTCAGGAACCGAAAGCATCTGGGAGCACCACAAGAAACTTAGACCCATGAGAGTATCATATCATTGGATGACACTGTTCTGGTCTGGAGGGGGTGTCCCCATGGTACAGGCCCCCACACATGCACGCACCTCCAGCACAAACTGGTCGGGCTCGCTGAGCTTGGCCGGCTTGTCCCGGTACCGCTCATACTGCTGGGCCTCGTCGTCGTCCGGCGCGTACAGCAGCAGCTGCTTGATGTGTGCAGGCTCCAGGCGCTCTGTGGCCATGGTCATCAGCACGTGCCGCAGCTCAGCGGGGGACAGCTTCAGGTGGGCGATCAGGATGGCTGGGGGTACCCGACAACCACGTGACCGCCAGCTCCCATCTGACAGCACCCCCCACCACCCCGGGGCGACAGGCATACTCACAGGCGTTGTAGGCCTTCTTGTGTGACAGGATCTCAATCACATCCCTCTTCTTGAATGATTCAGACTGCAGGATCAGTTCTGGAACAGAGACTGACACATTTTGCAAGCATGAGGTGGCGTTCTGCTGATAGCCCGAGCAGGTATGGGGAACCGGGCTCTGAGAGTGTGTGTGGGGGGGTGCAGTGCAGTACAGGCAGCAGGCCTTTCTGGCAGGGGGCAGATGATGAGGGGAGATATGAGAGAGAGAGAGACAGAGAGAGAGAGAGACAGATAGACAGACAGAGACAAAGTTAGAGGGTTAGAGAGAGAGAAAGACAGAGTGACAAGAATAGAAAGAGACAGACAGGCAAAGTGATGGAGAGAGAAACGGACAAAGTGACTGCGACAGAGAGAGACACAGACAAAGTTACAGATACAGAGAGAGACAGACAGACAGAGAGACAGACAGACCGAGTGATGGGGACAGAGAGACATGTATACACAGAGATGGAGGAGAGGTAGAGTGATGGTGGAGCAAGAGACAGGCAGAGGCACACAGGAAGATAAGCAGAGCAAAGGATAAGCAAGGACAGAGGGAGGGAGGGAAGGTTGGCGTTTATTTGAATGGCTTTGTAATTGATGAAAAGTGAGCCCACAAAAGTGTAAACAAATCATTAAGGTTGTTAAATAAGGGTGGATCTCTCAGGCACATCATAATGAGAACCTACAGCAGCCCAGTGTAATGATACTCTGTGGATTATTCTTCCAAATCACAGTGAACAGATGCAGCATTCGCTCTGCAAGAATCAAGAGGTGCTGCAGTTTAATTAAAATGATTCTGAAAGACAAAAAATGATTCTGAAAGACAAACACAGCGTAAAACTGAACTGTTAAGTTGCATTTACATGACATCACTCAACATCACTCTTATCCTCTGTGAGGTTTACGGCTGTTGATGATGCGGGGAAAGCCCTCTGATACTTACTAGGGCTCTTCTGGGTCCCAAAGTGCAGCTCCAAATCGAGGTATTTCACCATGTCACTCAGCTTGTCAAAATCAGAGTCGGCGCCGAGCTGCAACACAGAGCAGATTTGGCACCTCCTGCTGACTGGACAGACTTAATGCTGACAGGACGTCACTCCATACCCACCTGACCCCAGATGGTGCCCTCCGAGTTCTCCACCTGCTCCCATCGGAGGCGCTTCACGTTCATCTGGCTGGAGTCTGTACGCTGGGGCGTGGATGGGGGCAGAGGGGGAGGCTCACATGGCGGGGGCAGAGGGGTCAAGCC
>JAOYFF010000046.1:3972802-3994266 GCA_025773925.1 Cryptomyrus ogoouensis
TTCAATTTGAAAGTAGTTTGTAAAACCTGAAGTAGCTCAAAGTGTCCTCCCTGACATGGATTATCTGGTCACCCTAGGTACCGCAGCTGTTTGATTGGAAGTTAACTCCCAAGTAGGATAGGAATCCTCCAAGAATTGTCGAACAAAAAAAAACATTTACTTTTTGAGAAGCCATGTTAGGCTTCCAGAACAAGCCATCTTACTGTGTCACATGACAAATATTAGAAGCAGTTGAAGAACAAGAAAGTTTGTATAAAGTAGGTCACTAAATGGTCATCGTGCATATTCCTTGCGCAAGCATTAAATTGTAATTATCTCAGTGCTCTCACATCACACTTAAAGAAATCTTGCTTATATATACTTTAAAATGATAATGAAGCATAAACACGTATATAAGAATCGTAAGTTATTAGTGTTGAGGGACCTAAGCCAAAGTTACTACAGCACAGCAGCTGGAGACATACGTGGAGTGTATCACCTACATCACATACAGAAACAGGCAGCAGACCTGACGGCGGCAAAGACACTTTCGTAAGCACTGTACCGAAATCGGCGAGAGAATCCTCTCTCCCACCCCATCGTGTCTCAGGACCTGAAAGGGAAGGCGTCGAACTGGCGAGGCAAGCGGCACAGCTGGTTTGCTTCTGATGGTTTTCCCTTACATCGTTTCAACGACAAAGATCCAGAAAGGTCCGGAAAAGGTGGTCCATCTCCATCAGGATAGACAGGGAGAGGACAGCCGTCCTCCTTTTAATCTCATACCACTGCACCTCCGCGCCCTGCTTAGTCAGATAGATCCGTCAGATCGGCTCCTTCCCTCTCCTAAGCTCCTGTCTTGATCTTGTAGCTCTGCTCCTCCATTGCCCCTTCCTCCTGAGCAAGCTCGCGCTCCAGGGCCGCCTGCGGTCGTAGGTGCTGCTGGGAGCCCGTTCCTCCCGGGCTCTCAGGTGTGGTGAGTGCAGGAGAGCAAGAGGAGGGAAAGAAGAGCGAGAGCACCAGCCCCTCCTGGGCATCACAGGCAGGTCGGCACACGTGAGACAGAGTTCCGGCACTGAGACCGAGCCGGGTCTCTCTCTGGTTCCGCCTTCACGACTGAGCCAAGCCCAGAAACACAAAGAGGCTCCCCAACCCAACTGCTCGATCACAGTACTTCTTCACGCACGCCCCCGAGGGAATCCGCTCCAAAGGCACGTCAGCGTGGTCTCTGAAAAAACAGCACTCAGGAGAATCGCCTACCGGAGGCGAGTGCTTGCCGCTCATTACTGATAAGAAGGTCATCTACACAGCTTGGGATCGCAGCTCACTGACTGACGATCTTCGCCGATAAACAGAGGAGTGTTCAGAAGTTCTGAAACCCCGTTGAAGAGCAGCCTGTTGGGTAACCGGTCCTGTCCACTTATTGACTCAGTCAGCAAGAGTCAAAGTCGTAAGTTAAGGGGACACAGATTCGATTTGGACCTTCAGCTGTGCGATGCTTCTCATCAGGACCCAACAGCAAAGGAGCAAGCGGACCAGATCCTGGAGTTTTACCGTGAATGTGCTGTGAATGTGTCTGTTCCCGCTGTTTTTGTGCCATCGTCCTGACATGCTTTTTCCCCGACTCATCAAAGTGGGGACACATTTACAGCAATTCACACACCGTGCCGGCCCTGTGATGTCAGACACCTAACAGAGAGCCCTCGTTTGGAGAAGTAGGCTGCTTAAATATAGAGGCCCCAACGGGGAGACGGCAGTCAGGTCCCACCAACATCGGAACTGCAAACCGGTCAAGATCCCAGCGGTGATGAGAGAGCTAAGCTACAGGACACAGGCAGGTAAAGGCACAGAAGATCAAATCATGGACTTCTCTCCGTGACGGCCTTGGGGATTCTCAACATGAGAAGAATCACTATGGTTTTGGGAAGGCGACTACAAACACACGCTGTGTTGTTTCAACAGATCCCGCACTCGTCTCCCAGGGAGCCATCACATGATTCAACAAACATTAAAAATGTAGAAAACAACAAGGGGTTTTATACAGCAGCACGACCGATCAGCAGACGCTTCACTTATCCAGAAACAGCAGGCTCAGTCTGTATGTGAACCAAATACTTGGGCACTACACACCAGCACCACAAACAGTTACACCTCAAGAAAAAGTCTGAATCACTTTCCTGTGAACTGAATGTAATGAATATACTCAGGATGTGAAGGACTCCAGGGACCCCTCTGGCCTCCTTCAAGCCACTGGGCTCTAAAGTAGATCATCCTGGATCCAAATGGGACAACCCCAGGCTTAGATCATGGGACACTTAGCGGTAAATTAGCCAATCCTATGCTACGTGCTCCAAATGATACTTCCTGTCTTCATCAATATTACACCCAACCCCCACACGTTTTTTGGCCTATGCACTAAGCCTCAGAGTACAGCACCCAGCAAAGCTTTAGCCCGCTGCTAAGCAGGCCTCGTCTCATCCATTTCCAACCATCTTTCTGAATGTTCTTCCTGTGATGCCTGTGGTGGGGAGGCCCAGGGAGCCTTGTGTTTGGTTAAATGGCTCACTAGACCCAGACTCTCACTCACCTGGCATCATTCTGCCCCTTCATGAAGTAAATGACACAGTGCTGGAGTAAAATATACATTCATGTTTCAGTCATTGTTTTCAATTTATGGAAAGACCTGCCAGGTTTGCACTGAAACTGAACCAAAGGCAGAAGTCCAGCAGGGACCCTGCTCCTGTGGAGGTTTCCTCGCGTGAGCTGGCAGCTCTAAACTGCCATCGCTATGTATATACACAGTGTTCTGAGATTGCACAGCCCTAATAGAGGTGGGTACTTTTATAGCTATTGATCTACTCAGTGACAGGTGAAAGATTGGGTGGGTGGATGATGACACATCTAATAGCTTCATATTTGTATGCAAAACATTATTGATTTCAGACAGAAGATGTCCTTGGAGGTAAGGGCAACTCTCCACCCCGTAGATTATAGTCTCACCCAGAATGAAACAGAGCTTTACTGCTGATATTTGATTCTACGTGACAATGGTACTTTCCAGGTATTTTTTTGGCCTCTCAAACTTAAAAGCATTTTTCAAATATCCCCAACACAACAAGAAGACATATGCCATAATTTCCCCAGGTAACAAAAGGACTATGCTGTGAGCCACAATGAAAGTGTATTAGCCAAAATTCCAAAAATACAATCAAACGAAACAGACCAAACTTCATCTGCAAAACGCCACAGGCAGTGTGAATTGCTTATTGTCGTTACTCAAAAAGCTGTTCCAAAACATCTACCTCATCACGAACCACCCTCCTCATCACTGAAACACTCTCCTCATGACATCATTGAAACACCTTCCTTGTGATGTCATTGAAGCAGTAAGACTGGGATAAGAGATGGTGAGAGCAGGAGGGAGAGAAACCAAAGCCATATTCGTATACAATAATATCCTACTGTCACTATGTCGCAATCATGGATTTTTATTAATGCATCTATCCCTCTCTTTATTAATTAATAGGCTCTGAACATGCACACTCCCTCAGAAAAAAATATGACCCTTAAACCTGTCAAGTCTGCTGGGCCTAGTCACAGTCCTGTCTTCACACTCACTCCCTCCCTCCTCTGGCCAAAGCTTAGACACAAATAGGCCCCACATGGAAAAAAATACATGCATGCTATATACACACATACAAATAAAACAACACCTTATATTCACAACCCTTAATATTGCTTGCATATTTATGTGTTTTTAATTTGTAGAAACATCCTTTGAAAACTTTGCAGTGAAAACTTGCTGCGATGTTCCCAAAGTGTGAAGATGAACTTGCATCACAGGTCTTATCGTACCATCGCTTTCTCACTGCTTTTATCTGGCAGGAAACTCATTCCTTTTAAAAATATTCACGAGTTTCGCTGACTGTGACAGAATCGTCAAGGACCTGTCATTGAATATTTGGTACCATGTTTAATTTCTATTTCTGGAAAAGAAAATTCAAGGTTTATTTCTGATATCTAAAAGTGTTGGGAAGACAACATGGTCTCTAAAAGCCTTCTTTTAGCACCTGATATAAGTGAAGTAAATATTTGTTTCCTTGGAGTCTCTCGCTGTCAATTTTCCTGCTTCTAAGGAGGCCATTTAAAAATACAAATCAGCTGTCACTTCTAAAAATAATGTAGTTTCTTATGTTGTGTAGAATTTAACTTTCATCGTGATAAAGCTGCAACAAAATAAGTGTACGTACTGGGAATATTTTAGACAGGACCCAGTGGTCCCATCCAGGAAATGAATAGTTGGTCTTAATCTGCTTGTGTTACGTGACATGTGGTGATGAGGAACACGGTTCATATCTCCAGCAGCAGAGTGTCTGACATGTTGTGTAAACAAACATTCAGCTTTGCTACCAACTGTGCAATTGTGTGACACCTAGTAGGATAACTCTGTGCTGCCAATTACTTTCTGCTTCCCCCCAATGAGAACCAGTAGGCCAACCAATCAGATATGTAGGTCACCGACCTCATAATCCCACCCATCCTGGACTTCAAAACCCAACTTGTCCATCACCAGCTATTCACCCATTTCTCACTTTTTTGGTTTCATTGCTCTCTCCCTTTTGTATTTTAAAATGGAACATATCCCTTCCACCCTCTCCAAGAAAGCTGAACGGCAAACAGGCAGGTGGTGGTCCCCCAGTTGGCTGGAATGCTGGGCGGGGTACCTGACGCTGTCTATCAGTTGCTGATGCTCTGCGCTGATCAGGATGTCGGGCAGGGCGGCCGCCAGGTTCTCCACATTCCTCTCGGCGGCGTAGTCCTTCAGCACAGCAAACAGATGCTCCTTCACATCCGGGTCATCTTTCAGGACCTCCTCAACCTGAACCGGAACACACACACGTGCAGAAGGTGTCACCTACAACTGTACGCACAAGGGATGTCATTAATGACAAACAGCAAGAGCAATTAGTTATATGAGTATAAGTAAAAGTAATAGTAGTCATACCAGTATGAGTGTTAAACTGGAAAGCATACTGCCTGATGTTTACTTCTGCTGTCCACTAGAGGGCACTGACTGACCTTCATGTTGAATTCCAGAGCCTTATTCTTTCGGTCCTGGCGCACACTGTCGCTGCTCTGCAGGATGCTGGGCTCCTTCAGGCTGCTGGTCATGCGCTTCAAGCGGCGGCCCTGTCGCAGGACGCCCAGGCGCAGCGTGCAGCCCTGCGATGCCTTAATCATGGCCGCCGCCGTTTCGTGTTGCCTCACAGGGATGCCGTTCACCTCCATCACGTAATCACCTGCCCGCAGCCCACTACGCTCCGCGGGGGAGTTGAACAGGCAGTCCTCCACCACCAGGGGGCAGTCCCCCACGATAGTGAACCCAAATCGACCGTCTGGCCCAGGAGGAATATCCATCTGTGACATTAAAAATTATTTATAAATTCCATATAAAATCTGAATTTGGGTAAATAGGGAACAGAAGGCATAATTTTCACACATTTTATCTTTCTGGTTTCCTGAATGTCTAACGCAGAAATTACCTGTTTAATATACTGACACAGACACTAAACCAGGGTGGAATGGGGGTGTTCTGTTAGGCCACCATGAACGTCCGTGTTAGACCTGCATTTCTGCTAGGTAGGGGCGGTCTATGGGAGGTGTTTCTCCACCTGAGTTACTGCTTGTACACAGAAGTACAGAGATAAAACTAAACTGCCCGGTTTGAGCAAGCAGCTCGTTTCAGGTTGGCCCCGCATGTAAACACAGATACCCTGGCAGCCAGCTTGCTCACCTGCTGAATTCGGGACACCACGCCGATGCTGGGGGGGATGTTCTTCTGGGCCTTGGCCAGGGTGACCAGTGCATCCTTCCCCAGCGAGGAGACGTTCTGCCCCTCGATCTCCAGCACTTGGTCGCCGGGCTGCAGCCCGGCATGGTGGGCGCTGCTACCCTCGTCCACCGACAGGATGTAGCTGGGCCCACTGCCCCCCACCCGAAAGCCGAAGTCTTCCGGCCAGCCCTGGTTGGAGGCCGGCATCGTCAGGACTGTGCAGGCGGCAAGAGAGGGCGCGAGAGAGCCGCACAGGCTGAGTGTTAACCACAGCTAACCACAGCTCTGTGATGGTGAAATGCCTCATCCAAGACAGAGCAGCTGTCATTAGCTCCTGGAGAAAACTGCAGACAGTTTACATTCACAGTTATTCGCGCTTGTTTATTTAGCAAACCCTTAAAGCAAAATGCAAGTGTGGGAAGCTCAGATTGGCACTCTGTCAGTGACCCTGTAGCAGGTGGCATTAACGGTTTCACTCAAGGGTACAGCAGTAACAGGGTTACTCTGCCAACTACAGCATTGGAGCCTATAACCACATAACCCTGATTTACATTTTTTTACCTGGTATTCAGTTCACAGTATTAATGGAGTGGACCGCACAATTAATCCAAAAGTTACCGGAAATGAACAACGACAACAATGTCAACATGTGTTCTTCTATCCACTTTTGGGTGGGCAGCCCGTAAACTTCACCAGAAGAACAGATATTTGTCCACTTCACGCACTGACTGTTCAGCCTGGTTCCTGCCCCCAGCTGACATCTTAAGACATCGAGCCTGGTTCTGTTAGTCTGACTGTACCGAACTTTGTCTGGCTATTAAAAACCTTAATCAAAGCTTTGATCTGCTCACACTGTGGATAAATGAGCCTGAGGTCTTTAAAAGCACAACGCAACACAGAGCAGCAGGCCGAAGTGCTCACACAGATGGGGACACGCCCCTCAGCCTCCAGAGCAACCAGTCCGACAGCTCAGCTCCAAGCTGCTCCCACTTCAGGATCACTGGCCTAATTCTATCCCCGCGGCCTCTTTTAAATCACAGGAGGTTGCTAAGCCAGCCCCGGCAGAAGCCGTGCATTCCAGATGCATCCGATCTCTCCTTCCATAGCTTCCCAGTGCCACACAGTGAGATTCTGTCTGAGTTTTACCCAAGTGCTTTATAACTTGCTTACTGAGCACTTCAGGAGGTACGCCCACCGTATCGGAGCTATTTATACTGGGTCTGTGCTGGTTGAAGTTTACTGTTGGAATAAAACAGCTCATTTCAAAATCCTCACTATATATCGGATTTAAGGTCAAAAGTGATCTAAATGCATAATGGAACAAAAGTAATCAGGAGTGATCGTTCTGCAACTCATAGAGACCCCAGTAATAAAAGTGTGTCAGACATACAGTGTTACGCAGATAACAGCAATCCTGGGAGGGAAGGGTTAATACAAGCCAGGAGACTCTCATAAACTATGAAATTCCCTTTTGTAATCGGCGGATCACACTTTACAAGAAAAAAAACTGATTGCAGGAAGTAATTTAATGAACAGTCTGCTGACTGTCAAACCTAGTGCTAATGAAAAGGTAAATTTTTTTTTAATAAATGCTCATTGACGTATGCAAATTTAGTGCACTAACGTCAGTCTGGTGATAACACAAAACAATGTGCTGTCCTGGCTAGAGCAGAAACTCTGGGTCAAAGCAAGAGAGGGGCAGCCTTTCAGTCCGAAAGTGAAACGTTAAGTTTCTAATTGGAAATTAAAAGAAAAAGCAAACTTACAGAAATCTTTGGAGGCAGAGCGTGATCCTGAGCGGCTCTGTCGCAGGGAGAATCTCCCCTTCCTGCTCCTCAGAAACTTCTTCATCATCTTGACTGGCTGAAGCCAGGGCCCAGGCGCCCGTCTCCGTATCCAGCGAGAATCCCCCTCCCTCCCCGCCAGCGGCACGGCAGGAGCCGGCAGACCACAGCGTCACATCGCTGAGGACGTGCTCGGAGAAGGATCCCACTCTCGAATCGGAAAAGAGCAGCAGAGAGCGGGGGGCGGCTGAGGCGGCACAGGAACGTAACAGGGCGCGTTCTACATCTCACCAGAGTTTGTCCAGTTATGTCCTTTTGAGTTCTAATCAGAAAAACTGGGACACACTAGCTGGGATCTTTAATAATTCTTTCACTGGAAAAGGTGCTGTGAAGCCCCAATTTTCTATAAATACCTCCCCCTCTCTCTTGTACACTCTGCCACTTGCTCTCTCCCCCCCTCGCTCTCTCTCGCTCTCTCACTCATTTTCAGATCAGTCTCTCTCTGAGGGACAGAGGCTGACCCAGAAACAGTGTGGCGGACCAAGGAAGGGCGATGGCAGAGTGAAGAGCAACTGGCGAGACAAAATGCATACTGTGAGCACTGTAAAAGGGAGATAAAACAGTGCGAACATTCTGGCCTATATTATAAGAGGCATCTGAAGGTCTCCTTCACAGGAAAATGAGAACAGCGCCCTCTGATGTTGGGGTAGAGGCACTACACCTCATGGCACAGCCACAAGCTGCAAACCAACTCCACAGAATAAAAGAAGACTTTCATACCATGTTCCAGGAGCCAACCTCGTAATGGCTGCAAACAGAAATAGAAATTAAGTGTCTGATTTAGTCAGATGTCCAGGTGCAAGGGAGGTAGTCAAAACAGGCCCCTCTAATTCACTGCTTAACTGACACTTTTTATAATAAGTGACATAAAAAACCGTTCATTACTTTGCATATTTTACTCAAGCTGTTCTGGTTAAAGGTCATGGCAAGGAGTCTTCTCCCGGGACTACGGCACATGTACTTGTCCAGGTCACTGTGAGCAGAAGTGGGCCGAAGGCAGAGGGAAGGATGAGGCAGCCAACAGCTTGATGCAGCAGTAACGGCTGCTTTTAACACTGCACGTGCTCCCAAAGAGCACAGGGGCTTCTGTAAACATGGGGCTGCAATGACAGTGGTCAGATTGTTTGTGTTTGAGTGAATTTAGGTGTAACAGCAGCACTGCTGAATAAAAAAACAACAGCTCTGACCTTTACCCTCTACATGCTGATCAGAGGTAGGGTGGTGATGAGGGCATACTTCAGAAAAATTTGATGTTTAAAATCTTTTCTTTATTTATGTACAAGTATTCCTTTACAATCTTTCTTTTTTTTCCTGACCTGGTTTTCAGATTACAGTGTGTTCATCAGCATCCCATTTGAAGGCCTTGGCTGGCATACCAGGTCAGGGAACGAAGGATCTGAGGATGTGTGAGCGAGCCATGGATCTGTGAAAGGACCCCCTACCACCCCCCCTCGCTGTTGATCAATCGGCAGGTGTTCTATTACGAGTTCCTTCAATGAGCCTGATGTGGAAATCTTCTTAGAGCGAAAGGTACCCCCATGTTGGTATTTTAAGAATCAGAAGCAGCCAGAATTTGGAGATTAAAGGCAACCATAGAGGTTGTCCAACTTGATTTAGATGGGAGTTTCATGCCCTGGTATAAGAAAAAGAATAAAGAACAATTACTATTACACCAGTACTATCTCGAACAATAAGTAATCTGATTAAAGGGAGACATGGGAACCAGCACGGACATCCAAGTTTTACATCAATTACATAGAATCTGACACAACATGAAAGGCAAGTCCTGCAAACAAGAACCAAACTGTAAATTAAAATTAACTGCAAACTGTGTTTCTTAGCATGTTTAATTGTTCAAATAGTTTACACAGCTGACTAATCAGATTTTAGCAATTATAGTCTTAGGTATTTCCCTTAGTAGTACTTAATAACTCCAGTCAGGTTTTAGGCTTACATATCAGGACAAAATTTAAAAATCATCTGGTCTTTAGCAGGTCTTAAGATTAAAACCTCTAATAAACAACAACACATGACATATTATACTGTGTCATTATTTATCTAACAAAAACTAAGCCAAAATGCAGAAGCAGTGTGTGAAAACTTAAGTACACCCATACTTCTTCCATAGGAATTGAGGGTAAGTAACACCCAGGTGTTGCTAATCAAATGCACTTGATTAACTGATCATCAACAACTGTGACCACCTCTAGAAAACCAGAAGTTCTGCAACGCTCAGAAAAATTGCAAAAAACCCAAGAGCTACATCTCACGCTCTACAGGCCACAGTTAGCAAGTTAAATGTTAAAGTTCATAACTGTACAATTACAAAAAGACTAAACAAGTGTGGTTTGTTTGGAAGGAGAAAGCCTCTTCTCTCTAAAATGAACATGGCAACATAGCTAAGATTTGCAAAGTTGCATCTGAACAAATCACAAGACTAATGGAACATTGTCCTTTGAACAGACTACACCAAGGTGGAGATGTCTGGCCATAATGCACAGCGTCACGTTTAGCAAAAACCAAACACTGCAAAAACACCTCATACCAACTGTCAAGCATGGTGGTGGAGAGGTGATGATTTGGGCTTGTTTTGCAGCCACAGGACCTGGGCAACTTGCAGTCATTGAGCTGACCATGAACTCCTCAGTATAACAAATTATCATAGAGTCAAATCTGAGGCCATCTGTCCAACAACTGAAGCATAGCTGAAACTGGGTTATGCAACAGGACAATGATCCCAAGCACACCAGCAAATATACAACAGAATGGCTAAAAAAAGTTATTTCCCACATGACTGCACATCAATTACATAGAATCATACACAACAGGAAAGGCAAGTCCAGGTCAAATTGCAGACAAGCACCAAACTGTAAATGAAAATTAACTGAAAACTGTTTAATTGTACAAATAGCTTTACAAGGCTGCCCAATCAGATTTTAGCAGTTCCGTTCTTAGGTATTTCCCTCAATAGTACTTGACTAGTTTAAAGGACACAGACTGTTTTTCAGTCTCTGCCTTGTCTATAACTGGTTCATATTTCTTTTAGTGATGTGAGTCAAACATCCTGATTTATAGATACAAGATATGTTACATGCATACTTGGCAAGGAGGGTGTCAGCTGCCTGACAGTTTTTCCTGTGTTGTGTAATGCGAAAATGGGTCAAATCACTGGACAGATTTTAACTGTTTACTGAGGATTTACTTATTTTCATATGTAAATAGTGGGAATAAAAGCTCAAAAAGAAGAACCATTTTGGATCACTACCGGAAGAGTACAGTTACTGGGGCACACGTCAGCTGCATCATTGCAACTTTAGCTTTCAGGATCTTGACACCAACACAGACAGCCTGGAAGCTTTTAAGCAGAAGGCGGGGACAGCCCTGACTGCCAAGAGATGCTTTTAATCACTGGTGTAGGGATGCAGAAGGCACTGAATCCTAACGAATTGAGAGACACTCCCCTCGCAGAGTTGCAGTCACAGCTGTTACACACAAAAGTGCCGGGACATGCCTGGGGAGCAGTTACATATTTCTATCACCTTCCCATGTCGTTTTCATGGGACCCGGACAGACACTCGCTCATTCTGGATAATCTTCAGGTCCTTCGGCCAAGCCCTCAAAGTGCAGCGGGGCCATTCCAAAGCATTCCAAGATATAACCTAGGATACTTCTGACACAAAAGCGTGCAGCCACCTGAGAGCCAGAACAGGACAAGGACAGCGCATGAACCCGGCCCAAATGTGACACAGCCAATGGATAGATCCATAACTGCTCCGTCTGATCTGCTTACAGACAGTGGGTGTTGGCTGCCCTGGTTCCCATACTGTCAGTGTGTAAGTTTGAGCTCCCTGCAACCCCCCAACTATGCACTGTGGTCCGGCAATCCTGGGTTGCAGTTAAGTTGAGTGTGGTATACAGAACCAGATAAAAACTCCAACCAGCTCCTTCAGCCTGTAATGAGAAATGGCCAGTCGGTCAGTCAAGTGTTTCTATTAGCTTTGCTCATTTTCCCAATTCTGTTGGTCTTGTTCATTTTTCAAATTCATCCGTCTTCTGCACCCGCTTGTTCTATTCAGGGTCGTGAGGGGACCGGAGCCTAATCTGAAAGTTACGGCCACAAGGCAGGGAACAACTCCATCGCAGGGCACACTCACACATCAGTCACTCACACCTATGGGCGTTTTAATAACTCCATCCATCCATCCATCCATTTTCCAAACCACTTATCCTTCATTTCACCTTAAAGTTTGACATCCCCGAATAACTAGAATAAGTGATGACACCCCCTTATAACTAGAGACTCACTCATTGCATACAGTTACAGTACTGATAGGAAAATCTCAGCTAGTTTACTGAAGCATCTGCCATTTCACATCTAAACACTTAGTAAACGCTAACCTGGGGTATATACCACTTAAGCTGGTATATTTATCTCACAAGATCATGTTATGTCCATTAAAAACTATATATAATGTATAATTAGTAAACATTCCAATTAGCGCCTATTTGAGGAATGGGGTTTTAGTTCAGTGGTTTTCAGCCATTTTTGCACCACGACCCAATTTTTACCATTGCGCGACCCTATATCAGGTATAGGTTTAAATTCGCGCTATGATGAAATAGGCAGGGGACTCTGAAATCTACGCCAATCAATGCCTATCGCACAAATCTGATTGGATGTGCCAGTGAATTCAGCGTATGTGGTTTGGCTCCTTGGATTGGTTGTGTTCACTAGTTTTGTAGATCCAAGACCCATTTATGTAGGTTAATTCTAGGACTGGGGCTGGGAAATCTGATCGTGAATCAGCATAGGAGCTTGCTGGTTTTAAAACGCTCACATTTCCAACTCTGCCTCGTGACCCTTTCAGCACTCGCTGCGACCCAAATCTGGGTCGCAAGCCACGGGTCATTGCATGCTCATTCCATAATAAGAGTTTCCGAGTTTTCGATGACACCATATACTCGTCGTTTTATGTCACATAATCATTTATATTTTTATTACCTTGATCATAACCAAGATAAGGATGCTGTTACATTGCATTCCTCTAGTACGCCTGTTAGATGCGATGAGCCAATCGCTGTTTCAGCCAGCCGTTTAGTTAACTAACAAGTTGAAGCGGTGCACGTGACTCACCGCCGTCACTAACGTTTATTTCCCTTCTTGAACGGGCGCAGCCCACAGACCCGCTGAGTTAGTCGGCAAATGGCTCCTACATTAAAATATAAATCACTTGGGGGGTTATAAGAGGGGCTCATACCGCTTACCTACAGCCGCCTTTCTACCTTTGAAGGTACAGGCCGCCTCCCTGTCTACCTGTTGGGCCCCGCCGGACGGGGATCCACCTTCACAGGCTCGTCCCCGTTTTCCGGGTCCCCCTTCCCACACATATCCCATATTTTCATTAATTTTGTGTCATTCTAATGGCTATTACTCGTCGGGAGCGCCACCGGCTCGCGGGATGAAGGAGGGGGTGGGTGGGGCGGTGCGAGCCGGGGCCACGTGACCCCCTACGTAATGACCCGCGAGCCGCAGTAGGAAGAAGAGCGAAAGCTGAGACGCGACGAAGTGAGTGGGTTAGTATTTCCAGTTATATTGTTCGGCATAAAAATGTAAAATGTGCGATAAATGCAGCTTTCTGTAATGCTGTGCATTAAAAATAGCATTGCATGCTCATTCCATAATAAGAGTTTCCGAGTTTTCGATGACACCATATACTCGTCGTTTTATGTCACATAATCAATTATATTTTTATTACCTTGATCATAACCAAGATAAGGATGCTGTTACACTGCATTCCTCTAGTACGCCTGTTAGATGCGATCAGCTGTTCAAATTTCTCTTCTTTCAGTTGTCTAATGTTTATTTGTCCGATTATATGCATTGTGTAGAAATTCTGTAGAAATTCACTGGAATGACAAATGTCTACGAATGTTTTATATTTATATGCATGATGCAACGTAACGAAAACCGCTTATAGGCTATGTGTTATGGCGTAGATCACAGAGGGCAGCTCATTAAAACATGAGTTACGGGTGAACAGGGATTTGGGACTAGATTTTTATTTAAAGCATAATCTGAATATCAGATTTGCTGATGAAATACACATATCACCGCGGCTGTCCGAAGATCGATACGAAACCACCTGATTCGGTTTTGACCACATGGAAGTGGGCACTGAGTGTTTGATTAAATTACTAAGCGATCACTGCTTCTTTGACGTGCCGGATGCCGATGTTCACCTCTGAAATAAAACGTTTGTGTCTCTGAGTCGGTCCGGTGCCGTTGTTTTTTACGAGTAAGATTTGTTGTGCCATATGATTAGTTGACAGCCAGGTGAGACATTGCTGTCATTCCACACCGCGGTTTTATTCCCTTTGTCGTCATTTCAGTGATGATATTTCGCCGACATGCGTCCGAGAATGCAGTTAATTCTGAGACTACTAGTAGTTTGTTTGGTCTGTGGAGCCATCGTGAAGCTCGCGTTGCAGCCCAGGTGAGGTCCTTATCCGTGTTTACCTACCTGCTGAACGCCTTGCCTTCTGTCTCCTGCAGATTATTTGAAGGGTGGGTTCATACACAGCATGTGTTTGACTCATTTAGCACATAGCATTAACTCATGTATAAAAACTGGTATGTGACTCAGACAATTTCAGTCTAAAAGGAGTAGCCTGCATGCTACATGTATATAAAGGAAGAAAGTTGGTTTATTTTCCTCTGTCTGAATCTCGTAATAAGCACTGATCTACTGTGTATGTGTGTTTTTCTTATTCTTTTTTCCTAATCACCATAGTCCAAAAACAGCAGCCAAGGAAACACTGATTAGAAATGTCAAGTTTTGGAAAAGTGTCCAAAAGAGTTCAGAGACCCGGAATGGCTCTCCTGTGGACAGACACTTGCCTACCCTGGAGGCTGCAAAAGGAGATGGGGTCACCGAGCCGGTCCCAAAACCACAGCCACACCTACAGCAGTCCAGCGGGAGACCTCTGCGCATAGTGCACTTAGACCTGAAGGGGGCTGCCCCCAAGGTCAAATACCTGGAGCAGGTGAGGGGTCGGGTCATGCATGTCAGACAGATATCAGAGGGAATCCTTCTTACACGTACAGGGATTCATTCTCTGTACTGACCACATTTTGACAGGCAGTGTCATCTACAAAAGCAAAGCCTGATCTTAACACTGTAGCACCATTAAAGTATTAAGTGTGATCAGAGGCGGGGTGACGTGGTGGATTCATACCATGCATTTACATGTGGGGCCCCAGAGGTTTGGGGCCCCCTGATGGCCACAGACAGACATTACGTTACGGCTGGGCCCCCAGAAACAACAAGCCCATCCCTGCTAATACCGAGACCTTCAAGTTAAATTGTCACTGAGACTGCTGTTGATTTTTCTTATTAGCCGCAGTAATTTCAATAATCACATTCCAAACCCCAGTAGGGTTTTTAAAATCTGATTTATTCTTTAAGATACGAGATGCCCTTGAGATCTTTAACTAATCTCACACCAACCACATTTCAGATCTTCCCTCTGCTGTCTGCCCTGGGTGCTGATGGAGTCCTAATGGAGTATGAGGACATGTTCCCTTACGAGGGGGACCTCCAGCTGCTCAGGTCTCCGCATGCTTACAGGTAGGCGTGGGGGGATCACCTGGGCTGCTCAGTTCATTCCGGTTTGCACAGAGTAACTGTTCCCTGTTCTTGTCATGGACCAGTTTGGAGGACATCCAAACCATAAGGACCTTGGCCCGTCTGAGCAAGCTAGAGATGATTCCTCTGGTGCAGATCTTTGGACATCTTGAGGTATGAGATGATAGGGACCTCGTGTAAAGTGACCCATTTCAGTGATAAAGCGATACCCCGGTACATAACCTGCCTTCCCCCTACCTCCTCCCTCTTTCTGCTCCTGCGAGCAGTTCGTTCTGAAGCATGAGAAGTTCAACCCTCTGAGGGAAGTGGCAGCCTTCCCCAACAGCCTGAATCCGCACGCGCCTGGGGTTCGCGCCTTGGTCACGGACATGGTGATGCAGGTCCTGAATCAGCACCCAGATTCCCGCTGGTTCCACATCGGAGCTGATGAGGTGAGCCCTACTCTCCGAGCTCGGTATTCATGATCCCGGACGCCCGAGCGACAACATCTCAATGGTTCCCTTCGGTCCCGAGGTATATGGGCTCGGCGAAAGCCAAGACTCCAAGAACTGGCTCCACGCTAATGAAGGGAATGTCGGAAAGATGTTCCTCAACCATGTGACGGCGGTAGCAGGTTCTGTGCTGGAGAAGAGGTCTAACATCAGCCTTCTCATGTGGGATGACATGATGCGGATGATCAGCGTCGCGGATCTGAAAGGTACGGCTGTGAGCAGGTGGCAGGCGAAGAGCGCCGGCTGATTCTGGCTCCGAGCTTCAGGTTTTTCAGGAGCATCTGCTGAAATAAATCTAGCTGCTAACATCCCTGCGAGTCTCAGCAGCTCCACTGTCATCAGTGTCATGTTAAAAATGAAGCGACATAAAGGAAATTACAACCTACATGCACTGTATTTTTGCCACTTTCCTTATGTCTCTCTCTGTCGTAAATCCCTGGTTTTGTAGCGTCGAATCTGCCCAGAATCGCCTCCCCTGTCATATGGAGGTACAGGCCAGAGTTCAACACAGGACACGTTGGTAAGTTTTCTCTGTGTAAACAGCCTGGTTTGCAAGTCCAGTAAACTAACAGACATCTGTACTGATCTGTAAACCTTGAAAGAACAGAGATGAGCTATTCTGGTATCTAGAAAAGCAGTTAGCTTTGCTAATCACTTTTGATGGAAAATATACTTTTTTGAGTCAAATTTTTGTATGTACTTTTTCCAGAAAGTTTAATCTCAAAATACCAGGATTCTGGTTTTGCGAGCGTCTGGTTTGCAAGCGCTTTCAAAGGGGCTTCAGGCACCAACCAGCGCTGGACTCCTCTCGACCATCATCTGAAGAACCACCTGATTTGGCTGAAGGTCATGGAGGCCATGCCCAAGTACCCATCCATCTCCTTTCAGGGGATCATACTGACCGGCTGGCAGCGGTAAGTCGCGTCTTGCGGGTCGCCGCCCAAGCAGTAGACTTGTGCCTTGCCATGTGATGGCCAGCTGATCATGCGTGTTCTTGGCGTGTTCTAGGTATGAGCACTTCTCGGTCTTGTGTGAACTCCTGCCTGTCGGTGTCCCTTCTTTGGCCCTCTGTCTTCAGACATTAAAGTATGGTGAGTAGAAGCAGGGGCTGCACACTGATGGTGAGGAGGTTGCACAAGGTCTTGGGGAGTAGAATTGATTAGAAAGCCTTGGAGCCCATGCTGCATATACAGACTCTGTTGTTCTCTGTCATGTCGTTTCTCCTGTGCTAAAACCCAAACACCTGCCTCTCCTTGTCATTCTTCCCTGCTGCTTAATCAAACCCGCTTCTCCACATTCTTCCAAACAAACACAGTCAGCCGTCCTCCTTCACACAATATATATCTCAATTGAAATGCATCTTACGGTCACTTCTGGTTTACGGTGTTGCTGTACAGGCTTTACCAGATATTTCGCTATAAAGGGGGAACCTAGATTTACATCATTCTTTTGGCAACATATAATAAGTGCATCCGTCCGTATTGGGATGAGGGCCAATAACATAAACAATAGATAATAAAGAGACAGTTATACATGCCATTATTCACAAGGTCGGAGAGCAGTAGATATTGCAGTAGCCCAACTCGCCTATTAGTGATTACCACTGCCAAACTCCACGTGTAAACAGAGCACCAGAATGTTGGGTCACCTTAAAGAAATGTGCGCTGTCTGTTTGGTGATTTACTGTCTGTTTCTGTGATTTCAGGCGATTTCAGTGACCAAGTCAAAAAAGAGGTCGAGCATATCTTGGGCTGCAAGCTTGATGTCAAGAACGGCACCTGGTACGGTGATGATGCTTGTCACCCGTGACAGACGTTCAGACTTGGGTCCATCCTGGCCTTTGATGTTGTGTGACCCTCTCCCATCTTAGAGACTCACTGTACAGTTCCGGTTTCTCCTACCATTTAACTCTAAGCGCTTCATGCTCTCACAGTAAAAGCGGTTCGCCCATACCTGTAGGTACAGAAATGCTCCCATTTGGCTTTGGAGACGTGTAAGGTGGGAAAACTGGGTGTTAGTGTATAAGTAACACTATAGGCAGGCAGGCAGGCAGGTCTCTCTGATGACAGCTCTGTGCTTCCTTTCCAGTGAAGGCAGTGGTGCTTTTTCTGGCTCAGAGCTGTACCACATGGTGCACCACATTCACACCAACCTTCAGAGTGACATCAAGGATCTGTTGGGAAACCGGTGAGTATGTTGGAGGGGGGGCGCTGAACTGCAGCAATGAAATATGCAAGAATCTGTCATCAGATGATTGATTTATCAAATGATTGATAAAAGGGAAACGTGAGAGGAATTTTTACTGTGTTCTAATAATGTGCATGCGAATACTGTACTAGAATTCCTGTGGATACGGCACAGTAATAACATTAATGAAGTTTTCAGGTGTCTAGGGAAGGTGGATGGACAGAATTCTGAAAAAAAAAATGTGTGGAGTTTGGACAGTTCATCCAAGCATCCTGTCCGTTTGTCTTACAGTGACCTGCAGGGAGTGTTCTCACTCTATCACAGGAAGTACCACTTCGGCAACCCTCGAAATCTCGGCATTTATAAAACAAAAATGGAACAGTAAGTAGGGGGTGGTCAGATATTTGTTTGCCACGGTGGTGGTAGTGAAATACAGCATCACCTGCCTTCCAGGGGAAACCTTCATAGTAGATTTATCTGAACAGCACCCATATATGCGCTTGGTAACACCCACAGCCTGCTCCTTCTGATAACAGGTCATGTGACCACAGCATGCAGGGTCACGGAGGGTCATGTTTGCTTAACCATTAGCATGGGCAGGGAGCATGATCTAATGGGTTTTAAAGATGGTGTTATTGTTCATACCAGACATGGTGCATCCTGAACAATAACACCAGCGTCTCGAGTTTACAGACAATGTGATGATGCATTCCTGTGTTTGAAAACACTTTGATATAATAAAGGTCATAGGATAATGGCAAGACTGGTTAAAGCCAGCAGGAAGTGCAGAAATAAATGGTCAGTCAGTGCGGCAGAGCCGTGCTGGCAGGTGTCCCTGATCACATGACTCACCAAACTTTGGAGCAGTTTTAAAGGCAGGAAAGGCGTGGTACCCGGTACTCAGTATCTAATAAAATGAGTGCTGGGTGTGGATCGCAGTATGTTTGTCTGTGCCCCTGAGCTGAGTTTTTCAGCGGGGGGGGGGGAGTAGTCTCCCATAGTCACATTCCTGGGAGGGGCTTATGTCTGACGGCGGGCCTCACGTTGACCCCACAGGGCTCTGAAGCACTGGGAGAGCTACCTGGAGAACTTCCGCATCCAAATGGAGGACATTTACTTTCCCGACACGGTGGAGGAGTGGATGGACGAGAATGTCAACCCGAGCATGGACCAACTCAGGGGCCTGGTGGCAGATCTGGGCCAGATAATTGCCCTCGAGGGCAAGCCGAAATCTGATCGCCTGTAGCTGTAGGGGTAACTAAGAGGTAACAATGTCCAGCTGCTCAGAGTTCCTCAAATGCGGCCTGGGGCCCGGCCCCATCGCCCCCACATCTTTGGGGGGTTTGCGTGGGTCCTGTGTTTTCCTCTTGCCCTTCCTCCCTCTCTCCCTCCTTTCGAGACCAACTGCCATTGCTCAGAGAACTTTGCACTGTGAAGCTGCATTCTGCTCTGATTGGCTGTCCATCCTTGCCGGCGCCCCCTGCCGAAGATGGATTATGCTGCTGTGTGCTGATTAGTCACTGGCCAGTGGCGCACATGCGCCTGAGTGCGAGGCAGCGTCTCCTAGCAACAAGTGGTCCACAGGTCTTGGGCCCACTGAAGGACACCATCAAGACAAAACTACCTTTTAGTTCCTCACTTGATCAAAAACCACTTTTGGGTGTTGTTTGTGAGCCAGATGTTCTGCTTAAGATGTGCTAATCTACCCCTTAATGTAAAATACAGGGAATGTGTATTTTTTCGGTAGAGCTAATTATCGTGTAACTTTTTAATCAGACTGTGCAGTGATACTGTAACACAAAGCACTTTGCTAGTAGCGACCATAGGCGTCGTCGTCAGGCCGTTTGCCGAGTTTCTCAGGTTGTTTTTTCATTCTTGTACGAGGTATGTGTAATATAACACGATACACACTTTTGATTTGTGTAAGTCTGTCTGCATGATTTATTTGAAAGCTGAATTTAGTTTGACCTGCTGTAGCTGGTCAGCGGCGGCAGTTAAACGGCAGTAGCTAAGGTGTATCGGTAATAAGCTGTCGTCGGATCTTCCCGCACATTTCAGGGATGCAGGGAGGTCATCCTTCACCAAGGCAAATGGGGTTCACATATTTTAATGTAATATTTTAATGTTTTTTTTTTTATAGATTCACGTATAATCCAGACATGGATTTTAAAGCAGCAACTGTCGATGTGTCAGCTGTTTTGGGGGATGACTTTTTTCAGTATTTCACACGTCAAAACAAATCACAATTCAGTGGTTTTATTAAACACAAAGTCTCACCATCCCAGTCTGATTATATATATATATTATATATATACACACATTTAAAAAAATTAAAAAAACCCCGTTCAGCAGCCCAACCATTACAAACAGCAATTTAATCAACATTTGTAATCATACAAGCTGACATGAGTGCTCGAAACGTCACCTGATCAACGGGCCAATTTACCTTTGTGACAATAACTGGAAATATATTACTGCTATAGAGGAGCATAAAATTTAAGTGCCTAACGACGACTGAAACGTCTTACGAAGCCCAACGCAGCATTAGTCAGTTACAGGAGGTCACTTTTTGAGGGAACCTGTGTTTCGGCTTAAAATGTTAGCTTAGCGGCCTCTGCTGGCTTCGTCCTCCCAAAATGACAAAGCTGTATGAGACTACTCAGGTAACTTCATACCTAAGCTCCCCTCCAAAGAAAATCTATTTGCTGCACACCAGCTCCGTTCTCTGCTCCCCGCTAATGGCGGTCCGTCTTCCCACCATTCTCATCTGCAGATCCTCACGCCCCCCCCCCCTTCAGACCTTCGGTAGCCGGGGGGGGGCACTGAGGAGCCCCCACTGCAGGGCCAGCATGGCCTGCGGAGGCAGCCTCTCCTTGGGCTTCCGGAAGCTGTCCCTCTCCTTGCGCAGCGCCCGCAGTACTTCCACGGGGTCAGTCTTCCCCGTGAATTTCTGAACTCCCTCCTCCCTGTAAGGTGGAGAGGGGGACAAGATCACATGGATCCCACCCACTGTCCACAATTGCCTGGCATAAATGTGATTCCGTGGGGCTGTTCAGCAGAACTAATTATTCATGCTTTGCGCCGCACCACACATCAGAAGGCCTTTGATGTTGTCCCCCACAAACGGCTCTTGTTTAAGCTCAAAGCTACAAGGATTTTAGGAACTGTAGCAGGTTGGATCGAAAACTGGTTAACAGACAGGAAGCAGCAGGTAGTTGTTAGAGGCACAATGTCACAGTGGGCCTGCGGTCATAGTGGGGTACCGCAGGGTTCGATTTTAGGACCACTACTGTTCCTAATTTACATTAATGATATTGACACCAATACCTACAGTAAACTGGTTAAATTTGCAGACGACACCAAGATGGGTGGTGTAGCAGATACTGATCTAGCAGCACAGAGGCTACAACGGGATCTTGATTTAATTAGCGACTGGGCTGATACCTGGCAGATGAAATTTAACATAGATAAATGTAAGGTAATCCAT
>JAOYFF010000046.1:3994932-4013568 GCA_025773925.1 Cryptomyrus ogoouensis
CCAGGTATAAGATTCTAACAGGTCTGGATGCTGTTCAGCCAAATGGCTACTTCAATATTAGTTTAAATACTAGAACTAGGGACGCTACACAGGCAGCGCGGCTGTGTGGACGGTGTAAATTAATATGTCATAAACAGTAAACGTCGTAACTGTGTAGTTTGCTCTGCAAATGCGGGTGTTTGTTAATGTGTAAGCATGAGTGTTGTTTAAATAGTTGGCTTCCCTGTCTTATCTGCTTCTAGTGTTAAGCCAATGGCAGCTGTTGGTTAATTAGCACAGCAACCTCCATTTTAAAAGCGCTGTCATCTCCTTTATTAAAATGACTTGCGCACCCGCCACAATAGGTTTTTTTGCACTCTGTATGTGGGTCTGCTGCATCGGAACAGTTTGCGCCCTCTAGGGTTGTGGCATGACATAGAATGAACAAGGTGGAGTGTTAAGTACGCAACTGATTGTCGTCACCGGTGTGTTTGATTTCATTTTGACTCGGATGTCATTTAAAATACATGGCCACGATCACTCATGTCTCCGGTCCTTCCCGTCCATCCTCTTCACCTCACGCCCCCGCCCCCCCCAACCACGTGTGCCTTAGACAAGGATTAACTCACGAGAGCCGCAAGAAGGGGTTGTACTGGAACTCATCCACAAGCGTGGACGGCACAGTGGGCTTGTCGTCGTCGTCCCGTGCCTAAGGGGACACATGCCAGCCAGCAGGTGAACAGACAAAATGTGCCCGACCATATTCTAGAACTTACTAGAACTTTCTAAGTCAATTGAGACGATGAATTGGACCCCCATCTCCTGCAACATGACCATGGTCCTGGCTGTGGGAAAGGTGTGACCCCGAGGGGGGGGCTGAGATGTGGGAAAATGCTACCGAACCCCCCCCCCCCCCGCTTACCCTTGCCCAGCTCAGCATCTCCTTCACCTTCTCGTTGTCTGGCTCCACCTTCAATGCGAACTTCAGGTTCTTGATGCTGTACTCGTGCCCACAGAAGACCTTCTGAAACAGCAGCGTAGAAAGACATGGACGTTCTCTCATGGCAGAGATAAAAGCGACCCAGCTGGAGGTGCTGCCATGCTGACAGGCTCAACAGTCCTGCACGTTAAAGCTTGTTTTTATAAAAGAATGACTATTAGCAGTTATAATATGAAACGTCTGTGGTTAGTGCCAAGAAAATAAGATATAAAATGTGAGAGAACAGGGAAATCACTTTAAAAGTGTAAACCTGAGGTTGACACAGGAAGCTGGAGCCATTCTGCTACATTTACATTTACAGCATTTAGCAGACACTCTTTTTCAGAGCGACTTACAACTGCCATGACTGTTCTTCGATCTATAAGCTAGACCTAATATCAACAACTGTCGCCATGATCAAGTTAACGCCAAGAATGCTGTCTAATAAAACCATGTTAGGAAAAAACAGTGCACATGCAAACATTGGTAGTGGATTTTTTTTTTTTATATGAAGAGAGTGGACAGTAAGGGAGGTATTAGGCTCCTAGGTACTGCTTGAAGAGGCGAGTCTTCAGGTGACGCTTGAAGTCAGGAAGGGACTCGGCCGTTCTTATGGTAAGAGGAAGTTCGGTCCACCACTGAGGAAGCCAACATTGCAAAAAGTCTTGATTCCTGTCGTCCTCCTTTAAGTGTTGGTGGTTTCAGATAAGCAGCGCTTGCCACATCATGTGACCTCTGATGTCACTCCTATTACTGACTCCATTTCCTGTCAGCTGTCACTCCTTTGTATGACTGTGTTGTTATGAGTCCCCACAAGGTGAGAAGAGCTCAGGAAAATAACCAGTATGCTGTAACCCCAGGTAAACTTCCCCCCCTGCCCCCACCGTCAAGGCCTGGCTTATTATCTGATTCAACACAAAGTGCCTGATTCAGCGGTTTCCATGCAGACGTCCCTGAACCGGGCTCCGCTTTCTGCCTAAGGTCAAGCTGACTTCGATTCCCGTCCCGGAGCGTGACGCACGGCTCGACACGCTTTCTCTCGCGGACTTTGAGTCAGCGAGTCCCCCTACAGATACACAAATAAGGTAGTTAATAATAAGTAACTCATGGACTCACCGGCTTTTTGTTAATACATGAACTGCCTTACAGTGCATAATCATCCCCTAATCAGAGGCTGCCTGTCGCCCCCAAACCTCGTGCAGTGACGAACTTGTAGGCACTGGGAATTTTGGGTCTGTTCTGGCACTGAAATGTCTTTGTTTTTCACCAAGTTACAAAGAAGCAATTTGCTATTAAAAAATGTTTAACAACTGGTGAAACAGCCTGCCAGGGCTGGAACACGACTCCACCCGGCTACACCGGCACCGGGGGGGCAATGCGAGGAGGGAGGGGGCAGTTTTTATCTGAGCTCAGGCGTGTTGAACCTCCTGATAGTGGTGGAACTGAATTCGTACTATATCAAATTTCTACTAATTTAGACACCCAGATAATGCGATTGGGAGTCGATTTACTCCCTTCATAGGAACAAAAAAACTTTATTGATTTTTAATTTTAATGATTATTCTTTTTCAAGATTATCTTGAAATATAGTATACCTTGAAACTATATGTTTAAAAATCAGTTTAAAAGTTTACCATGCATTCATTCTCCAATTCAATCATAATAATTTTCATCCATCCATCACCATAACCACTTAATCCCAACTGGGGTCACAGGGGGGACCAGAGCCTATCCCAGGAACAACGGGCGCAGGCTGGAACCAACCCTGGGCAAGTGCCAACACATCGCAGGGTGCACACACACACACACACACACACTCACGGGGCCAACTTGGATTCACCAATCAACCTATCCTGCACACTTTTGGACTGTGGGAGGAAACAGGAGCCCCCGGCGGAAACCCACTCGAACACAGGGAGAACATGCAGACTCCACACAGAAAGGTGCTACACCCAACCCGGGGACTGAAACCAGGACCTTCTTGCTGTGAGGCAGCAGCGCTAACCACTGTGACACCTCATTTTCATCCTTGCTGTTTAAATCACTCCTAGATGGGTTCATGAGAAATTTATGTTGAGCTCCTTTTTTGTTTAATAAAAACCCCAATATTTATTACAACATAATCACCCTGCAATATCTGAAATATTTCCAATACTGTGTTGTCATAGAATATTATACAAAATACTTTATTTCTTGTTATGCTATCCTGATCTTGTTGTATCTGCTCTTCGGAACAGATCGCAATTAAAACTTGTCACTTCATTCGTCCAGCCATTGTTTTTAATTTTGTTATTTTTTTACGTCTGTGGTGTAAAAAAAAAAAAAAAGCCGAATACTAAAAAGCTAAAAGGAGCCATATCTTACCACCTATTGTAGCGGAATTGGACATACTTCGGTCAATAAATCGACTTATAACAGTAGCATGACTTAGCTGTTCATGTAAACTTAATAAGTGCCTCAAAACTGCTACCTCTGTTGATTTAAAACGTGACCTGTTGCGTGAGCTGGAAGTGGAGCCCGGCGCCGGCTGTGGGAGACTGACCGTTTCCTGCGGCAGGGAGCCCAGCACCTCGGTCAGGTTGCGGTGCATCTGCTCGGCCGTTCCTTCCAGGAACCTCCCGCATCCGGCCAAGAAGAGCGTGTCCCCTGGCGAAACGGGACGGGAGGCGGCGTGAGGGGGGAGGGGCACGGGCACCACGGCAGACAGGGCGCTACGTCAGGGGCACGCACCGGAGAAGACGGCCGGGGGATCGTCGCATCCGTCCTCCCACACGAAGTAGCACATGTGACCGGAGGTGTGGCAGGGAGTGAAGAGGCAGCGGACGTTGAGGGAGTGAAACTGCGGGACAGAAGTTGGGGAGGGGGGGCACTCAATATTTGTTTATTTAGCCGATACTTTTGTCTAAAGTGATAAAGTAGGGTGCAAATGGGGATTAAGGGCCGTGATCAAGAGCCCAACAGTGAAGTCATTCTGCCAACTCTGGGATTCAAACCAATAACCTCACAATCACAGGCACAGCATCCTAACCTGATGAGCCAAACACCATATGTAATGCACAAATGAAGATGTTTAAAACTGTATAGGGGTGTCTGTCCACCTTGAGCTCCTGGCGGTCGGTGACCTTATCCGTCAGCGCCTCGATGCGATCGTCCCCTCCGTACACCCTGAGACCCGGCAGCTCTTTCACCAGCGCTGCATTCCCCCGGGCATGGTCCCTGAGGAAAGGGAGAGCTGAGATTCTCCACCTCCCATCAGCGGATACAACCACACCCTAAAATCCTTATTACCCACACTCAGAGCAGGAAGTACTGCTCCAGTTACTCCCACGAAACTAAACACTGACACTGTCACTAATTGATCTTCGGTGTTTACCAGCCGGATGGGGTGGACCGAGCATTAGGGGAACAGGGGCTAGGTTTACCAGTGATGGTGGGTGGTCAGGACGGCCGTGAGAGACAGTCCCTCCCGCTTGACGATCTCCAGCAGCTGTTAAAAGCCAACCCGAGAAAGTCGAAACAATATCACACAGGCTGGTCTCACTTTGAGCTGGGGGCGATTTAAGCAACGTACTGACCGTGTCGGAGAATGATTAGACTTTACATGGGAAATCAAATAGCTTGCATGGGTTATCGTCAGCCGAACCGCATTCTGATCACATGCAAACAATACAGCTAACATTACCGCAAATATGTGCTCGCATCTCCAGCTGACTTTACAGTTTAATATGACAGATGTCCGCTATATAGAGCAGCCCCGGCGCACCGCCGCGCCCGTCGTGCATCGCTCCCTCACCCGGTGCGGCACGGCTGGGTCCACCGCCACGGCCTCCCGGCTCTGCTCGTCGATCACCAGGTACATGTAGTTATCCTCCAGGATGGAGATCACCTTCACTTTCATGCCGCAGCGCTCCCGGGGGGCATGCAGGGGGCCCGACGCAAGGCGGACGCCGCACCGATACACCGCGGAAACAAACTGCAACGAAGCGTCCTTTAAAAATGCGCTTTCTGGTGCGTGTTAGCCAAGCGGCCGGCCGAAGTGCATGTGCACCGCCCAGATCTGCACGTCGGGCCGGCGGAAAGCCGAAATTACCGAGGGGAAAAAAGGGAATCGCGAACGACCATTAACTAACACAAGGTGGCCATCTGAGCAGGAAGGCGTCCGGTAAACACGAAATCATCGCCCGCATCCGCCGGGGGTGTTTTTACCTTAATTAACAGCAATGCCGCTTCCCGTGTTTCCGATCGGGGGAATTGGCAGCTTAGATCGCGTCTAAACCGCAGTAAAGGAACCGGAGACCGAGCCCATTAAAATGGTGGCCCTTTCCCCACCCCCGGCTGCTCGCTTTAGCGGCCTCGGTTTCTGTCCGGTACCAGGCTGCAGTACCCGCTGACCCTGTGTTTACACAGCTTCCTGTAACACTCCGATGTCAGATCTATTATCCATTACAGATGCACCCGGTTAAAAATAAGAAACTGTTGGGCCGTAATTTTAGTTTTTTATTGATGACAATAGACGGTAGATCAAATTGGCGTCTTTCTCTTACTATAATTTAAGCTGCTCTTTGATGTGCATACTTGGTTTGGCCAAAGCTTCTAATAATAATAATTTTAGAAAAATCATAAATCTTTCTGGCTAATTGTAATATTGCGAACAATTACATATGTCACATTAAGCAATAAGAAAAGCAGGAGTTTACCAATAACAAATCACAACAAAATCTAAACGTCTAACATCCTATTTCACTAAAAACTGTACACATTCTCTCTAAGTGCATTAACTATTTAAAAAAAAAAAAACGGAGAAACCGACTATTTGAAACTATTGGTTAGAACTGAAAAAAAAACAAATGTGATTAGTTTTGATAAAATAAACATTTGACATTTCTTAATATTAAGATATCCTTAGAATTATACATAAATATATCTTCTGATTGTTTTATGCAAGGTGCTGATCATGTTTTGAATTATGAAAATATCATTTTTATACATCCATTTACACAGCAGTAATGATCCATCTGCTGAAAAATGACAACAAAGAAATCCACTTCTACGTATTAAACATTAGTCTTCTGTCGTTATTCAATGGAATAATACTTTTAACAACATCTATCACACAGTATGTCCTGTCAATATAAGTGTGTATGTTCTTCTGATAATTAGTATTTGAGTAAATGAAGTATTTACAGCAGTGATGAGTGCAGGCGGGTGGCACTTTCACTGACGCCGTGTAGGGTACAGACACGCTCCCCCGCCCCCCAACCCTAGTCTTTCGGGACACGGAAGTTGTCCTTCTCTCTGCGGATGCTGCCCATGGCCTGGATGGGGTCATTCTTTCTGGCGTGGTCCTGCACCGATTTCTCCCTGTTCACAAAGTCACAGTCAGAGCGGTTTGGTCCAATCACGACAAATAGCTTCACCCAGGATGGGTCTCTGCTGATAATTTATACATTTTAAATGTAGTTATATTTATTTAGCAGAAACTTTAATCCAAAGCGACTTACAATTGAGAAAGCAGGGTCAGCCAGTTTGGGGGTTAGGGGCCTCGCTCAGGAGCCCGATGGTGATGTCACTGACCCATTGAGCCACGCACAGCCCCCAGCATGGTGAAATGCCCTTACCTCACTCTCATGAAGGGGTTGTATGTGAACTCCTCGCCGATGGTTGACGGGATGGTCGGTTCCCCATTGTCATACGTCATCTGAACAGAAGAAGCCCCCCCCCCCCATCAGTCATCCCCGTTTCAGTGTCACTCCACACGGCGGCGCCTCACTTTAGCCACACCCACCTTCGCCCAGGCCAGCTTCCTGCGGATGTCCTGGTTGTCTGGCTCCACGTGTCGAGCGAATTTGAGGTTGTTGATGGTGTACTCATGCCCACAGTAAACTCGCTAAAAGGACAAAGGCACAGGCTAAATGCTAACGGGGAACACATATTACATTCATTTATTTAGCAAATGCTTTTATCGAAAGCGGTGGTTCTCAACCTTTTTTGCACCGCGACCCAATTTTTGCCATGCCAGCTTAGTCGCGACCATATATCAAGTATAGGTTTAAATTCACACTATGATCAAGCACGCAGTGCACTCTGCAGTTTACACCAATCAATACGCAAATCTGATTGGATGTGCCAGTGAATTTTAAATTAAGCATCTGTGGTTTGGCTTTTTGGATTATCTGAATGTTCACTAGTTTTGCAGACCCAAGACCCGTTTATATAGGTTAATTGTAGGATTGGGGCTGGGAAATCTGATCGTGGATCAGCATAATTCCAACTTTGCTTTGCAACCCTTTCAGAACTTGCTACAACCCAAATTTGGGTCGCGACCCACGGGTTGAGAATCGCTGATCTAAAGTGACGTACATTTAAGAACGCAGGAAGGACACCATCTGATTCTTTTTGACTGTCCTGAATAGTACTCAGGTGAAAAATTACACAACATGCTGTTTGTCAGACGGGGTTAGGGGTGAATGAGAACACCTCTGAATCATCATTATCATCATCATCATGGTCGTCGTCTCATATCTGGTCCGGGCCCTGCTCAGCCCTTTACCGTCTCAGGTGGCAAGCGTCCAAGGATTTCAATCAGCGCCCGGTACATCTCATCTGGGGTGCCCTCGAAGAACTTCCCGCAGCCCGCAACAAAGAGCGTGTCCCCTGCACACATGTCAGACATGGTCATGTGGCCGTCGCGGCAGTGATGCAAACCCGGTGATGAGCCACTCGTCACCTGTGAAGACCGCCGGAGGCTCGGCACTCCTGTCCTTGGTGACGTAGTAGCAGATGTGTCCGGAGGTGTGGCATGGAGTGAAGAGGCACTTCACGTTCAGGGAGCCAACCTGCCGGGACCAGGAAGACGTCAGCGTGCGACAGAAGCACCCGAGCTCCCTGCGGACCTAGACGGCGGCCGTGCTCACCGCAAATGTGTTATAGTGAGTGACTTTCTGAGTGAGCGCCCCCACTCTGTTGTCGCCCCCGTACACCCGCAGCCCTGGCAGCAACTTCACCAGCTTCTCGTTGCCACCGGCATGGTCCCTGTGGAGAACAGGTCGGCTCAGGTGAGCTTTACTGTCATACAGTACCATCCATACACTAGAATACAGCGGCATGAAAAAAAAGTTCCCCCAGGACCACGGTGTGACATACAATGGCAGTGACAGGGGGAGGGTTTTCACAGGACTTACAGTGCGAAACGGGGGCTGGACGCAGGGATTTATATCCACAGTGCAATGGTTAAGTAAACAATATACTACAGGACATATACAGGACTCTACAGTACAGTACATACACAGTACTATAAAGTACATTACATACATAGTACTGTATGACATTTCTGTACAGTACAGTGCAAGCAGTACAGTACATACACAGTACTGTACAGTACACTACCTACACATTTCTGTACAACAAAATACAGTACCCACATAGTACTATACAGTATTGTATAGTACAGTACTGTACTACAGTACTGAACAATACAGTACAGTGTATACACAGTACCATACAGTACAGTACATACGCAGTACTGCACAACACAATACAGTACCTATGCAGTACTGTACAATACAGTAGCAACATGTGGAATAAGTATAGTGGAACTGAATAAGTAGATACTAAGTTAAGAGGAGTTCTGGATATCTGGGTGCATGGCCTCTTAGCTCCACACTCACCATTAATCAAAAATCTCTAACGGACACAAATTCATGCACAATTTCACAGCTAGTTTAATGCTTTAGCTCAAAGTAATTTGATGATATGTAATAAAATTACATAATAGTTCTCTTCTGTCCTCTGGGGTGATCAGTTGCTAGGTCATCATCTGGGGAACTAAAATCTGTCACGAAGTTGCAAGTCACTCATCAGGTGACAGCTGATGTGGTTTAAACGTTAGATCTTAGCGACATGCTACACGTGTCAGTGGTCATACTGGTCATTAATGGGAATTATAAGCTGCCCGTTAACTCACCAGTGATGATGTGTAGTTAGGACGGTGGTCAGTTTTACTCCATGCTTTTTCACTGCATCTACAACCTTTTTTTTTTTTTTTTTTTTTTAAAAAAAAAAAAAACATAGGATTTTCACTCATTCGTTAAGAGTCATGAACAGCTTGAGAGGTGATGATTAGGGAAGAGGATTTAGGGCCACCATGAAAATATTATTTGAATTCGGACTTTAATGAGAAAAAAAGTCAGAATTCTGAGAAAAAAAGTCAGAATTCAAATAATATTTTCATGGTGGCCCTAATCCTCTTCCGTATATGTTAGCATAAGCAACATGGCATAAAGAAAAATGAATGGGTCACCTTCACAGGTTCCACTGGGTCCACGATAGCGGCCTCCCTGGTGTCCTCATCAATAAGAAGATACATATAATTATCAGTGAGCGCAGGTAGGATCTCAACCCTCATGTCGGACTGGGTCACTGCGCAGGACTTCCTGTGAGTGTGGAGGGCCGAGCGGATCTGGGCCGGACCTCCGCGGGGAAAAGGGATGCCATCAGCATACATACCATCCATCAGCTCACACGCCATCCACACATCCAATCGTTCATTTTATACAGTTTTGTTCGCGGTTTCTGGCAATTTCAGCATGGGAAGACGTTCTTAAAAGCTTTATTTTCTTATCCAGAGTTACAATGGGCATGTTTCAGCGTGTAACGATAAACTAATCGCCGTCGCCTCGCTACAAAATAACTTAAGTGTCGTTGTTACTTCTCCTTTCTAATGAGTGCAACCCCTTCGCGCATATCAGCGGACAAGATCAAGTACTGTATTTTAGCAACAGAAATGATGGCGGTCATTTAAAAATTAATAATGTACGCGCGCCAGAAATAATTACCAAGTATGCAAAAAGTGAGCTGACTAACAGTAACGGGGCGTTGGTCATTCGCAAGGCTGCCTAGTGCAATGCAACACCGGCTGCTGTCATAGCCAGCACTTGATGCAGTGTACATATTATTTTGAGCCTTTGTGAGGCTGAAATAAGGTGCCAAATCTCATCGATAAGAGACGCCGGACCACGGGCATGTGGCTGCGGGGACTGCGCCACTTTCGGGATCCGTGCGGACCTGTAAACACTGGACCCGACTTAACTTTGCTGTGTCAGACGGTGCTAGCTTAACCTTCACCGCCGTGCACACACAACGGTGGAGGATAGAAATGATTTAAATGTCGGTTTTTGCAGACGCTGCGGCAAACGGAGCGTATTTGGCCATTTATAGCGACGTACCAAATTTATACGCAGCAGCTCCTCCCAGCACACCAAGAGTGCAGGCACTCGCCACCAGCGACCTGAATAACATATCAAACTAATAAATGGGAAGAACTGGGTCCGTTTAAGGCACAGCCGTCCCCCTTAACTTTGACCTACGAGCGATCAACCAATCCAGCCTGGGGGTGTGACACCGACGTCATTCCTGAAAGACACCAGCCAACCCGGGCACCTGTTCGAAATATCGGCACGCATGGAGCAAATTAAGCTGAATGGCTATTAATATCTACGATTTAGTACAATGTAGCTTGTAGTATGATTTTCCTATGACAATAAATATTTTTTCATCTGAAAAAATGAAACGCGTTTTGGAAAATGGCACTGTTTGTTGCCTCCCTGATTCCGTACTGGGATGGCCGTTCAAAGGTCATTCCCAGAAGAGGGCGCATACAGGTGTCCCATTTCTCAGGCAAGTCGGTAGTTTTGGAGAATGACAGCCCCAAGAAATATATCGCGGTTTTGGGAGTGGGGAAGAAAAATTATCTGCGTGGGGAGGAATTACGCTGACCATGCAAAAGAGCTGAAGAATGCGGTTCCAACCGAGCCCGTCCTCTTCCTGAAGCCCCCCACGGCGTACGTGAAAGAGGGCTCCCTTATCCTGGTGCCGTCTTACTGCCGCGACCTGCACCATGAAGTTGAGCTCGGGGTAGTTATTGGCAAAGGGGGCACGGCCATCTCCCGGTCGGCCGCGATGGACCATGTGGCTGGGTACGCTTTGTGCTTAGACATGACTGCGAGAGACGTCCAGGAGGACTGCAAGTCCAAAGGTCTCCCCTGGACTTTGGCCAAAGCCTTCAACACGTCCTGCCCCGTCAGCGAGTTCATACCCAAAGAGAAGCTCCCAGATCCAGGCAACGTCAAGATATGGCTAAAGGTGAATAACCAGCTGCGACAGGACGGCCACACGTCGCACATGATATTCTCCATTCCGTTTCTTGTCAGCTACATCAGCGACATTATCACCCTGGAGGAAGGGGACCTGATCCTCACGGGAACCCCTCGAGGCGTGGGGAGTGTCCAGGAGCACGATGAGATCGAGGCTGGCATTGAGGACGTGGTGCAGATGACCTTCAGTGTCGGCCGTCCGTGAAAAAACGATAACATTTAGGGGTTGAAGTCTCTACCCATTTATGGGCGTGCAGGGGGTTTTATTGGCTAGTTTTGAGTATTGGGGGGGTTACAACCCCCATCCGCCCATAATTTACGTCTGTGTTATGAACAAAACATTACCAGGGATCCATTAATATAAGCCACTGAACTGTCTCACTTGAAGAAGGTATACGTTAAAAATGACCTCGTGACCCATGTGAAGCCTTTATATAAATGAAGCTGTAAAATTTATTTATGGTATAGTAATGTCCCTATCTTGATTGTGGATGCGGCAGCGCGCTGTACCTGTGCATGTCAGTGCAACCGGTGAAACCTGTCCTGACCTGACCTATCTTGATAGTTCCCTGTTGGGTGAAAAGTAGTTCTACTTTTTCCCCAGCAGAGGGCAGTAGGGACCCAGTTATTCCAAACCGCGTTTTTCTAGCGTCAGTTGCCGAAGTTTTGGATAGAGGTGACGCTGCTACACATTTATTCATTTACATGGCTGGATATCCACCAGTATAGTGTGGGTTAAGCATGTGCCAGGATTGAAATTCTCTTGTGAACGAGAGCCAGAAATGAGTAACCAGGCCAGCCAAGAACTGTATAACCACTAGCCCATTTTAAACTTTAATCTTTGCAGGCTAATGTATGTCAAAAGAGAGCAGCAACCCATTAACAAAAAACACCCATCCATTTCCATAACCACTTATTCAATATCGGGTCATAGGGAGGCTGCAGTCTGACCCAGAAAACGCCGGGCGGGGGACAGGCTAGGGTGCCAGCCTGTGACAGGGCACCCTCACACACTCACTGACGGCTACTCATGAATCACATGTCTTTGCACTGTGTTACTTTGTGAATTTACATGTGAGTCACGCCAATGAATGTCTCTGTGATTCTCGATACAGTAAACGATCTGCTCCCGTGTTGTTCTTACCTAAGCGTGTTCCTTACGTGGCTGTCCCTGACGTGACTGCATTCCTCCAGCGGTGTGGAACATCTGTTCCAGGTTCAGCTAGCGGTCTCCTCACGGCCCCTTAATCATGTGCCCCCTGGCCATCCTGCGCTCATCTCCTGTAACACGAGGCCCCTGTGACTGAGATTTCCCTGCCTCTCCGAAGCATTCTGTCATTCCGGCTCTCCGGGGTCGGAGATCACGATGTTTGATTTATCGGCAGCATGAAATTGACCTTCCCCGCGTATGTCATCTGGATGGAGAATCCCAGAGAGCAGTGCCGTCTCACCAGAACGGGGCATGGAGACCTGTGTTGGTGTCACACGCTGCTTGATTTTTAAACGTAATTCCTGTATTAAGGATCCTCTGTCATACAGCCTTTATTACGGCTTTGCTGATTTCTAAAGCTGCTTCTGGAATCTCCAGTTTGGCCCCCTTTTGTAACGTCTTCTCACACCCCTGTCTCTCTCCTGCCAGTGAGCTGGTGTGACGTCCTGAAATGTTCACACTAATGGAGGATAATAAAGGTATATGCTGCATTTTCACTCCCCTGTGTCCTTAGTGAAAGTGCTTTACAGTGTCCACTTCCTCTCCCCGCTTACATCACTCAAACAAAATTTAATGTTTTTAAATTTAAACACATTTCCTCTATTACCGGAAACCTCCTAGTGGTGGCGTTAAGGACCTTTAATTAAAAACATCTCCTGCCTTTTTCAAGTAGATGAGAGCTGGGCCCATGGCCGCACTGCAGGGACACTTGGGGGCGTGTCCGGCCACTCCCGGGCCCTGATCAGAGATGCCGCTCCATAGCGGGTCTGCTCCCTTGGTGAATGGCTCCCTCACTGCGCACTGCTGTTTGTCGCTGCAGGCATGTCTTTGGACGGCTGTGGCATGTGCCACCTCCTGTGCAGGACCTCCATTCTGTCACCGTGACGATACCCAGGTGGCAATCTTCCAGGTGTTTCCCCCTGCATAGGGACACACAAGATCGTCCCCCCCTCTTCAAAGTGCAGTAAAACCATGTGCTTGGTCCCTGTGTGCTAAACATGATAAACCAGGTTATGCGGTGTCAGCTTCTGAGGTTTCCCCCTCCATGTTCACAGAGTGCGCCCTTTTGGCATGTATCTGTCACTGTCATGCAGCTTTTTCTTCTCCTTTCAGTTTTTTTCAAAGTCCCCTCCCCCACCCAGCCCTGGCACAGCATGTGTGGCAGACAGACAGCCCAGCGTGTACTCCGTGCCCCCCCACCAGCCCTCGCTGCCATGAATACAGATATGCTCCAGGCGATTCCTCCATGCGTTGCAGACGGCAATTAGGAGGGCGACCTTACGGGGATGGGACCTGGGGGCAGATGGAGCCCCTCCAGGAGCAGGGGAGGGGGGCCAGTCGAGGAGGGGCTTTCAGGGCTGCTCCCCCTCCCCACCCCCGGCATGCCCCTCTGCATTCCAATAGGGCCAGGCTGAATGGGGCCCTCTCGCGTAAATGGATGTCCCTACTCAGTTTGCAGGGCTCTTGTCCTCCTGCACAAAGGCAGACCTTGCTGAGAGGCCCTCAAAGGCCCACTTCATCTAAAAGGGAATCAACTCGAAGAAAAACAACCGAGGAAAATCCCTATAAAATGAACCCCCCCGGGCACCCTCCCTTTTGCATTTGACTTGTGCATCTGAAGATTCATGCCAATGGAGAGTAGTGACAGAAACGCTTGGGATGGAGAAATTAAACATTCCCAACCAACACCAGTCGGAACCAGGCAAACCTCTCCCTTATCTTAATAGCGCAGTACCCCACATTGGTCAAAAGGGGGTGCAGTGGTCAAGGCAGCAGTCTCCCACCCGGTGAGGGCTTGTACGTGCAGTGTCATAGAGTGGACAGCCTTTAACCACACACAGCATTTGAATCTATTTATAAAGACGTTATAAATGTGGGATCACAGTGTGGGACCAGAACAGAGTACCAGTTGAGTCTTACTTACAAATAACTTTGGTTTATTTACAGTTTAGTGGATTTAAACTCTACAGGCACATACTTAACAGTATTCTTTGTAGAAAAATGTCAGAAATGTTATTGTGGATTGATTGTTTTACATTTCATGTCCTCACAAGCACCGTGTGGTGAGGTTATACCTGGGCAGCCCCCTCCCTTACGCAGCTGTGATTCAGCACCCACCAGCAAAATCGCAGGATGTCAGTAAAGGTATCTCACTAACAAAGCTATTGCATTGGATAATGTGAGCTGAAATCTGGCTGTTGTCAGTGAGCTCCATCACAGAAGCCTGGGCCACATGACGGACTCGTCTCTTAGTCAGACTGAAGGGCAAACTGTGGCCTAACTCGACGGCCAGCATCTGACTCTGTGACGCAGCAATAGTATTATTGTCTGGGACAGTGATAAATGTATTGATGTGTGAAAGCTGGAATCCACAGCTAAAAATAAACCCTTTACTGCTTGTTGGAGTTATGTCCCACCTGTGTGGCTATGCTGTTGATGGTATTGTGGGCCAAACTCTCAAATAAATTAAATGACACAGACACACACACATAGGCATACCGACCGGGTCTGGCTGGTCACCAGATCGACATGCCAGTGACCCCAATTCTGAGTGAATGGCAACAGAGTGTCACCACAGGGTGTCATGAGGAAGAACAGAAAGTAATTCCAGTTTTCTTTGGTGTCTTTGAACTGTGTCAAAAGGCATGTGGTTTGGGAGGACGTGTGACCTCCAGGCAGGTGCCCCCCCCCCCCCCCCCCCCTTGCCCCTCATCCTGACCATAGCTGTACTCTGTTCTGATGAGCAATTCTAGAGAACCGTCAGTTTGTAGTGAGAATTTCCTGGACGTGTCTAATGAAGTTCTTTTGAGGAGCTGTTATATTCTAGCAGGTTCTCGGGCTACAGCAACATCCTGTGACGCTGAGAACAGGAAGTGGAAGGACGGCCCACAGTTTGATAGCACCTCTGACCGAGCGATATTCCACTGTAGCATATTTCAGTCCCAGCCAAAGTCTTGGCCACTCATCTGGTAAAACTTAAGGTTGAAGGGCCTGTAGAAGTCTCTAAGGCGCTGCAGCGCCCCCTGTGGGATCGCAGGGTGAGGGCGGCCCTTGGATTTGCCCAGGCAGCGCGGCCGACTGCTGCCCTCGGGTTTCTTAAGGCAGGGGAAGCCCTTGGTTTGGTTGAAGTAAAAGTGCTTGTTTCCCACAATGCGACGCAGCCCCAGAAAGTCCTGCACGCGACCCACCTCACCGGCCGGGTCCAGCACCAGCCGCTCGCCGCTCACAAACAGGAAGCTGGAGGGCGGGAAGAAGCGCAGCCAGTTCTCCAGGTGCTTGGCGTAGATGCCGATGCGTACGGCACTCCAGGACGTGTCCACCGGGCCGCGGCTGCCATTCCGAAAGGCAAGGTCCTGGAACGGGGGCAGAGCCGGATTCTTCGACTTGGTCTGCGTGTAGTCTGAGACGGCGCGGGTGACGGGGTCGCGCACCACCACGATGAGTTTGGTCTGGCTGCTCAGGGCAAAGGCGCGCTGGGGGGCCTCGCACGTCACGAAGTAGCTGGGTGTCTTCTCCATGGTGATCTGGCCGTCTAGGGTGCGGGGCATCAGGCTCCTGGGGGGGGGGGGCACAGCACATCAGCTCAGGGAGCAAGAAGGAGGAGATCAAATGACCTACCGGGTCTTGAGCTGAAGCCCAGGTGGACTAGGGGTCTAAGCTGTAGACGGTAGATATTAAATAATGACATACACACAGGAAATTACATCAACAAAACAGACTGTCAGCTCACACTGTCAAACTCACACTTTTATGTTGTTTTACGTCATTTTTTCCAGTGCTCCTGTTACTGGGGGCTGAATCTGCCTCCACTCTGTTGACTGGTTTTTCATCCAGCTGAGCTCTTAATTAATTCGATTTGATTGCTGCTGATTAAATCACGACCATGAATTATGTTGACGTTCTTGATTGTTTTAATTTGAAGGAAAACTTGTGCCAGTGCATTTGTCCTTTAGGCTCTTAAAATAGCTAAATTGTACAGATGACCTAATTCAGTACTTAATTCATTCAAAGTCAAATGGATATTTTTACTGCTGTTTTATTTTCACGAAAGAGCCAGACCAATTAAAGTAACGCATCTGACTCTATGTCCATTCAGCAGAGCAACTTGGACCATAAAGAGCCCAGTCAGAGTCTTCCTGTAAACCAGGCCAACGGACACAGGGCCTTCCCAGACTAGCGGAGAACAAGCAGTTCACTGTGAATAACAAAGCCTTTTCAAGACACAAGGTAAATAACCATTAGAGAGACACACATGATGTGCTTTAACAATCACGCACAAGAAAAATAACAAATAAGCAGCAAGAAATACAGACCGAAGTTCTGTGATGTCACACCTGAGTTTAAATTGTTATGCTAGCAAACCCTGTTCTGCAGGCCTGTGAAACATTTACTCGTGTGAGATCTGATCATGATGGCATAAGCGTGTGAGGGGGATCAGTGACCGAATGAGAAACAGTATCTGTTTCCAGAAGATTCTACCAAGTTCTGAGGGACTTGCTAGGTGGCAGGAGTGCAAACAGAGAACTGGTCCATCCAGGGCAGGATTAGCACATACACTGCCGTTCAAAAGTCTGGGGTCACTTAGAAATTACTTTGTTTTTGATGAAAACATACATGAACTGAGTTTGAATAGGAAATATATCTAAATAAATAGGAAATAGTCAATGACAAAGTTAAAAAAAAAATTTTGAAATGAAAGTAATGATTTTTCAAACTTTGCTTTCATCAAAGAGTCCTCCATTTGCAGCAATTACAGCCTTGTAGACCTTGGGCATTCTAGATGTCGGTTTGCTGAGGTAATCTGATGAGATTTCACCACGTGCTTCCTGAAGCATCTCCTGCAAGTTGGATTGGCTTGATGGGCACTTCTTACGTACCATCCGGTCATAACAGCTCAGTAAGGCTGAAACCCGGTGACTATGTTGGCCACTCCATTATACACAGAATACCAGCTGACTGCTTCTTCCCTAAATAGATCCTGCATAGTTTGGGGCTGTGTTTGGGTTGTTGTCCTGTTGTAGGATGAAACTGACTCTAATTATGCACCGTCCACAGGGTTTGGCATGGCGTTGCAAAATGGAGTGATAGCATTACTTCTTCAAGATCCCTTTCACCCTGTACAAATCTCCCACGTTACCATCACCAAAGCAGCCCCATCACATTGCCTCCACCACGCTTGACAGATGCCATCAAGCACTCCTCCAGCATCTTTTTGTTTGATCTGCATCTCAGAAACGTTCTTGCTTGTGATCCGAACACCTGAAACATAGATTCGTCTATCCATAGCACTTTTTCCAACCTGCCGCTGTCCAGTGTCTGTGTTCATTTGTCCTGTGTCTTTTCTTTTTATTGGTCATTCTCAGATACGGCTTTTTCTTTGCAATTCTGCCTGGAAGGCCAGCATCCTGGAGTTGCCTCTTCACCATTGACGGTGAGACTGGTCCTTTGCAGGTACTGTTTAATGAAGCTGCCAGTTGAAGACCTATGAGGCGTCTGTTTCTCAAACTACCCTCTCTAATATATCTATCCTCTCACTCAGTTATGCACCAGGGCCTCCCTCTCCTCTTTCTGTTGTGGTTAGAGCCGGTTTGCGCTGCTCTGTTAAGGGAGTAGTACACAGCATTGTACCAGGTCTTCAGTTTCCTGGCAATTTCTCACATTGAATAGCTTTCATTTCTTAGAACAAGAATAGAGTTTCAGAAGAAAGTTCTCTGTTTCTGACCATTTTGAGTTTGCAATCCAACCCACAATTGCAGAGCTCCAGATACTCAACTAGTCCAAAGGAGGCCAGTTGTATTGCTTCTTTAATCAGCACAACAATTTTCATCTATGCTAACATAATTGCAAAAGGATTTTCTAATGATCAATTTATCATTTAAAACGATAAACTTGCATTAGCAAACACAACATTCCACTGGAACACAGGACTAATTATTGCTGATAATGGGCCTCTGTACACCCATGTAGATATTCCTTTAAAAAACAGCAGTTTCCAGCCATGATAGTAATTTTCAACATTAACAATGTCTACACAGTATTTCTGATCAATCTGATGTTATTTTAATGGACAGAAACTTTTTCAAAAACATGGAAATTTCTAAGTGACCCCAAACCCCTGTTCCCCTCTTCTCTTGCTCCTGTGTTCCCCTGTTCCCCTCTTCTCCTGCTCCTGTGTTCCCCTGTTCCCCTCTTCTCTTGCTCCTATGTTCCCCTGTTCCCCTATTCTCTTGCTCCTGTGTTCCCCTGTTCCCCTCTTCTCTTGCTCCTGTGTTCCCCTGTTCCCCTCTTCTCCTGCTCCTGTGTTCCCCTGTTCCCCT
>JAOYFF010000046.1:4013668-4034750 GCA_025773925.1 Cryptomyrus ogoouensis
CTATTCTCTTGCTCCTATGTTTCCCTGTTCCCCTATTCTCCTGCTCCTGTGTTCCCCTGTTCCCCTATTCTCTTGCTCCTATGTTTCCCTGTTCCCCTATTCTCCTGCTCCTGTGTTCCCCTGTTCCCCTATTCTCTTGCTCCTATGTTTCCCTGTTCCCCTATTCTCCTGCTCCTGTGTTCCCCTGTTCCCCTATTCTCTTGCTTCTATGTTCCCCTGTTCCCCTATTCTCTTGCTCCTATGTTCCGCTGTTCCCCTATTCTCTTGCTCCTATGTTCCCCTGTTCCCATTCCCTTTTACCCATTTACTTGTTCACATTCCCTTGTTCCTTTGTTCCCTTGTTCCCTTGTTCCATTGTTCCCTTTTCCCTCGTTACCTTGTTCTCCTGTTCCCTTGGTCCCCTATCCCCTTGTTCCCATTCATTTGTATCTGTTCCCCTGTTCCCCATTCCCTTGGTCCCCTATACCTTTGCTCCCTTGTTCCCTTATTCCATCATTCTCTTGTTCCATTGTTCCCCAGCTCTCTGTTCTTATAAAACCCTCTCCCCTCTCCCTTAGGGCCGTGTTTCATCGTCAGCCAGCACTGATGGGCAGCGAGGACCCCATACACCTGTTTGGTCTTTGCTGAGGCCTGATTCTGGTCACGCACGTAGCCCCGGGGGACGGCTCGGCCTGTGAGGCCTCCTGCCGGGATGCAGCACCAGGCCGCTGATTTACATCAAGGTCGGCCTCGTCTGCTACACTATCTCCTCCTTTAGAAGTCGTACGATTGTGACTCAGTGACTAAGGTCCTTTCAATGGGGTCATGTTACCGCCGCTGATGTAGTAACACGGGAAACAACAGCGACTTCAGAGCAAACAGGGGCAGGGAACACAGCACTCTGCAACTAGCTGGGGCCACAGTCTTGTTGATTCACCGCATTTTCAGGGGGGGGAGGTTATGAGGTGGATAAAAGACAGAGGGCCCATAGCAGTCAGCAACCTCCATGTTCTCACTGTATCAAATGGCCCTGTCCAGTCGCTCAATGGTGAATGGAGACAAAGGTGTGGCACACTGATCTGTACTCTAGACACTCGGACACACAAAACCAGCTGGTAATCAGACCACCCCCCACCGCCCCCGCCATGGCTGTACTTCCAGAAGCTTCACATCAGGAAGCAGCATCAGGTGCTGGTACATTTCTGTCATCACCGAGTGTCAACCTCTGTCGGAGCTCTCCATATTCACCCCCCCTTTTACCGCACTTAATGTGCCCCCCCCCCCAGCCCTGGTGGACAAAGCCATCTCTTCAGAGTCTAAGATAATGAACTGGGACCCACTGACACGCGTTGACACTGCTGTCGCCATTTTGGATTATGCTGGCCTATAATCGCTGAATAGTCCAACCGACACAAAAGCCCGAGAATGGGAGCTGAAAGGCCCGGCCCGGCTCGCAGACGGCAGCGGAACCAGGACAGGCTGACAATGAGGCCCCTGTCTCTGGCCCACAAAGCCGTCCAAAGAGAAGCCCGTCAGGCCCCCTCATTACACTGTACTCTCAATGTCCTCTTCTATGCTTCCCTTCCTCCAGAAGCGGTTTTAATGGTCTGTTTTCATACCCAATATCCAGCTAACAAATATTACACAGTTTGGGTTTTGTACTCAGAAACACCTCATTGGGGGGGACTGTTCCCTCTTTTTGGCACATTTGTAAACTTACTGGGACAGAGAAAGAGCAGAAAAGGATGAGTATCATTGTCAGTGATGTGTACATGGGCTTCTTGGTTTATGATTACTTTATGAATGGAGTTCAGCCTGCTTTGCTGGGGAAGCTGTTATGAGGTGCTGGAATCACCACAAACCATCAATGGCAACATCAGAGAAACTGTCCTGTTCCTCAATGTGCCCCCCTGGTCGCTCTCACAGCCCGGGGGACAGCAGACCGGTGTCTTGAACAGTCACCACTAAATCCACACCAACGGAGCATCGCCAGCAGTTCCCGCGCCTTCGGACCCCTCAGCTCCCCCTCACACACCCTAAGCTGAGCCCAGTGGGGGGATTTACCAGCAGCACAGGATGCACCAACATCTGGTATCAATGACAGAGAGGGTTTGGGATGCTTTGGGGCCTCTCAGACCCCGAACGGGATAACCACTAACTCTTTATATTAACCAGCCTGCCGGAGAATGCCGGCCTCCTTGGCACAGTCATCAATGGGAGACAGCAGCAGGGGAAACACTGAGCTGTTGACAAACAGGGTCATTGTGGAAGTACAATAAAGGTCTGACCTTTTTAGAAAATAATACTGACCATCTTGCGTTGCATGAAAAAGACAGTAGCTGTTATTGTTACAAATAGACACCTAATGTCTGTTACTATGATTAAAGGACTAACAGTCTGGTATACTGACTAAAACACTGATATACTGATATAAAGACATCCTACTAAATAAGAGACCAAAGTATTTTAGGACCATATGCCTTAGAATAACGTGACGAGTATTGACACACCAGCCGTACAAACCAGCAGAAGTACGTTGTGTGTGGCTCAAGGCTGCAGTGGGATCTCAGCCTCATGAATCAGCATGCCACGCAGACTGTTAAGATAAACTTCAACACCATCCACCGTGTACGAAACAGACAAACACAGACTCATCGGGTACAAAAGATCTCCATAACTATGATCTTCAGAAGTGCTCTAGGACTAATCTTCAATGAAATCTTTTTTAAAGGACATAAGAATAATAGTTTTCAAAGTCGGGGTGGGGGCAGGTGCTTTCATGCACGGCAGTTAAAAAGTGCCTCTGAAGTTCAAAGACTGTGACAGAAGTACGACAGGGAAACTTGAAAAGCTTCCAATCACTTGAAGTCCCAGTGAAGCCGCCGTCGCTGTCCCTTTAAGAGCCCCCGACTGCCATCAGTGTGAGTTTGCTTACGGACACGTGAAGCCAGAGCGCCTGCAGATGTCAGCCTGCAGGATCTGGGGAGCAAGAATCACATGATCACACGGTGTTGGCTCCAGCTTCACCTGTGCGTGCTGTGTAATTAAAATGGGGCTTGACAGCAAGTCCCATGCACATCACACCTGGGGGACATTATGCCGTCCGGCTGTCTGATCCTATAAACTGCCATTAGAGCCAGATCTTATCAAGCATTTCCGGGTCATTCTTACCACATGACCTCTAAGCGCCAATCCGCACTGACAGGTCAGTGCTGAGACATGAGTCTGGATATGAGCCTGATTTTAGAGGTCTTTTTGCCAGCTATCCAGTTACACACTAATGGTCCAGTGAGCACCCTGTGTCACTCCTCGGAGTGAGTACTTTTCTTGGAGTAACACAGGTTAATCCCTGCAGGTGAGAGGACGAGGAAAGCCATACGCTGCACTGTTCCGGCACTTCTGGTTCTCTCATCTCCATGGCAGGATGGATGGGATTTACGGCCGGGAAAACCCGGGATGGCCCACAGGCACCGCTGCACTGCCTTTGTGAGGCCTCCCTCCTCCCCAGTGATTAAAACGGGGGAGAGGTCATTCACACTCCTGGGGGCGGCGCCTGCCCTCTCCGGCCCTGGCTGTCTAGCCCGCACGCCACCTTCGCCTCTTTCTAATGTTGTTTTTCTCTCCTGCTTTCTCACTACATTCATTTGTCATCAGTAACCGGGGGGCTGTCAGGGTGACGCAGAGAGCGTCTGCTCCCAGTGACACGTGTGCCCTACTCAGCCTGTCTGCTCTCAAAGCAGGGTCACCTATGGGGCACAGGAGTGACACCTATGGGGACCACTAATGTGTGGCAGGCTGATGACTCGTAAGAGTCACGTTTGTCGGGGGGATGTGTGAGATCAATGATGATGGATCCTGGCTCCCAGTCGCTTTGTGCAAAACCAGGGAGCATTTAGACCATAGGAATTTCCTTTTCTTAGCCTTTGAAATATATATGATCACGCATGTGTCTTACTGGTATAAGAGAGGAGGGATTTTCCTCTGTGTGTCACCAGTATCTACTGGTATCTGGGTGGGGGGGGGGGAGCTGGTGTTACTACCCTGGAGTCAACATAGCCACACCCCCCCGAGCAGTGGATCCCATGAGAAACATCATAGCTAACAGATCAGTTACCCGGAAAATCACAAGTCCTTGTGCACAGCTCCAACAGATCCAGTAGATCCCAACCACTTTTATGTGATCTACCCCATTGCAACCAGAGAGATTGAGAGCTGTAGGGAGCACTGCCCCGCATAATGATCGAGGATCGAGTCGCTGTCCTGTCACCCTTGGGGCCTTGGCTCTCCCTAGCCTGGTCGTTAGAGCTGAACCTCCCTTAAAAGCTTGTCAGATTTCATGAGCTCATCAACACAAGCCAGACCATGGCCCGAATGACGTCGAGTCACACACCACTCAGCTCCCCGCACCATCAAAACACAGAAGTGTGACAGGAGTCCCTGGAGATTCCCTTCCTGACCCGACCACTTCTTGTGGTTTGCTCCCGGCCACATTAAAGCAACCCATCAGAAATTTGGTGGGGGGGGGGGGGGGCGGGAAAAATCCCAGCTTTGATTGGAAGAGGAGATTCATGGTCACCCAGTTCCTAATGGCGTCTCGTGTCAGGGATACATGCTTTGCCTCTGCTAACCAATGGGATGTAGATCAGTCTGAGGATCATTGGCCACCTTCTGACAGGCAAATAACAGTGGGGGGGGGGGTCCAATACCAGAATCAAACCCTTTTTACCTTCAACTCACCTCCAATCACACATCAGACAGAGAATTCAGCCTACAGGAAGACTACAGCCATTGGCTCCCAGGCCAGCATCCCTATTCAAAGCCAACACAAGCTAACACAGGCTAACACAAGCTAACACAGGCCAACAAAGGTTAATTCAAGCCAACACAGGTTAATACAAGCCCCTACAGGCCAACATAATCCAACACAGGTTAATACAAGACACATAGGCCAACACAAGCCAACACAGGCCAACACAGGTTAATACAGGCCAACATGCCAACAAGCTAACACAAGCCTTTTCATCATTTTTACCAGCCAATCACATGCATAGTTTCCCCGGGGTCGGTCGTGAGAGACTACTCCAGAAGCCGGCCCTCTTTCCAACACTGGTCTCTGTGAGCGTTGTTGGTTTTCTGCTGAATGTCTTTCATGTGGTCACAGTGGGCCCATATGTTCAGCAGAAGCGTGACTGTAAGCAGGACATCCTCTGCTCGCCCTAATCTCCTGCTGTCCACCCCTACGCAATGAAACAACGAAACGAGTGAAGGCGTTAAAGGATCAGGCGAAATGGAGGGCAGCCCCTTCTGAGGGGTCATGTTAGCGAGACCCCCGTGGTTCCTGTCCTGGGCCACGCTGCTGCCAGCCCTGCCCCGGGTCACCCCACTACCACCCCCTACAAGCTGGGCTCTCCCCGGCTCTGCACTGACTGACCCCCCAGTTAGCTCCTGGGAGGGGATGGGGTTATAATGACAAAGTGCCTCCTGCGAGCCCAACCGAGCCACCCCACCCTCTCCCACAGCCCCAGTGAGTGGAATCAGATGTGGACGCTGTGTGTCACTGGGGGGCTGCTGGGGGCTTTTATAACACAGCAGCTTAACAAAAGATTTTCTCAGAACCCTGTGCCTGTGTGACATGAAGCAGCCAGGACTGAGAGTGACACAGTCCCGTGGCAGAGAGTGACACGGGGGCGACGCTGACACACACTGTGGCTCCGTCGAGCCTCAGCGGTGTGCTGGTCATGTGACATTCTGATCCCACCGCTGACTCTCCAAATCTACAGGGGCGCAGTGGAACTACCTATGTTTGTATAAATCGCCGTCTCTCACCTGAACGAGTCCAGGCAGGTACAAACATCTCCTCTGCAGTCATGATAGGAAATGTTTTGGGATCTTTGATCAAAAGTGTCTCCCTGGTGCAGAAGCCCTCAAACACAAACATCCACACCTGCTCTGTCCAGCTTCCTGAACTACTCCGAACTCTGTCAATTCTTGAATTCCTTTAATTGTTTTCTCAGGAATACTCAGCGACTAACCTGAGACGCAGCAGGTGTTCCTGTGTGTTTCTTTGATCATTCACTCCTTATAGACCAGCTAGCTAGTGTCAAAAAAGAGTGAAACCCACTTTCCCAACCCTCCATTTTGGCTCAGATAAATTTCAATGTACTTTTTAAAGTTTAAGAGCCCCTTTATAAATACAAGCACCCTGCCTGTATGAACAGCTGTTTAGTGATGATCAGGGAGGTGAGACCTGGCCGGAACTGGGGGGGGGGGGATCTGGATGTGGGGGTGGATTGCTGCCTGCAAGTGTAAGTAATTTATGGAGAATCTGCACCAAGCACTGAGCCCTGGAAGCCACAGAGATTTCCATACGATAACCTGACAGCAGCCAGAAGCCGAGAGACAGAGACAGAGGCAGACAGACATGGAGGGAGAGACAGACAGACATGGAGGGAGAGGGATAGAGAGGGAGGGAGACAGAGACGGAGACAGAAGGAGAGGGAGAGAGAAAGATAGATACAGTTGGAGAGAGACAGATAGACAGATGGAGACAGAGAAAGATAGAGGGAGAGAGAGAGAGACAGTGACAAAGAGAGAAATGGAGACAGAGAGAGAGAGACAGACAGACTAAAATTATCAGCAGCAAAAATGCTTCCATGTGTTCTCATCTTTTTAAATTGGATGGTACTAAAAAAAAGAAAAAGAAGATAAAAAGATAAAATTACTGTGGTGAATTCTGATGATGATTGCGCGCTCTCTCTCTCTCCCCAAGCTGAAGGGCTCCTGCGGATTTTCTCGTCATCTGTGCACAATCAAGCCACCCTCTGAGGGACACGGCAGCTGGCCCGGAGGAGCACAGGCGGTGCTCAGGCTCACCTGGGTCACCTGCCTCCCACAGAGGTGTGTCACCTCTAACACCTGCCACCCATTTCACTCCTTCGTTGGAGGTGTTTTCTGTTTTCTGTGACACCTCTGAGCAGCGGCTCCTGCCAAGCAGGACGTGATGCTGGCAGGAGCCAAGGACAGTGTTTTCACAGACAGACAAACAGCCTTCATGCAGATCAAACCTGTCCTCAGTATCACTGCTTTACTGGGGCTGCAGTCTGCCCCTCACTAAAGTCCTGAGTCCATGTGAGTGTCTCAGCTTTGCAGACTATCAGCATGACTGCTTCCAAAATGGTATCGTTGGGTCCCAGAGATACAACCACAGATGCGTCAGAGCGACACCCCAGGAGCTTCACCTCAAAGGACATTTACACCCCACACCTTTGCCGAAAGCTGGACCATGAGCATTTCACTTGTTATTTGTTATTAGACCAGTAAATGTCACTGTTACCTATGGGATGATTTCAGTCTTTTCTTGACTGAAAGAACGTGGTGACTGAGGACTGAAAGGCATCCCATAATGCCACACTGAACCCCAAAGACATTAGGACCCTTTATAACCAGAGTACGCCCCCCTTTTATTCCATAAACAGATACCAGTGTGTTTCTGTCAATCAACTGCATGTTGCTGATTGTGTTGCTCGGGAGCAGAGGATTCTGGGTATGAGCAGAGTCGTCACTTACCATAGTTAAAAGGTATGCGGTATTTGGATGGCCACAACCTTTATGTGAATGTGCTGCATTATAAAACATTAACAAAATGAAAATGAACAAAGTGTGAATTGACTGCAATTGTATGGTGAATGGGAATGAATTGTTGGATTAGCTGAATTTGTCAAATGGGAAATACGTGTAAATAAATTAACTGGAATCAGAGAGATGATCATTTACCTGCTGAGGCTGATAGGAATTTAAACCACATCCTGTCTCTCTGTGCTGTGAATTCTGCGTTTGGATGACAGTAATCCTGAGCTTTCTAATCCAACGCTATCATCCTGACGAAATATTTGCCTCTGTGAGGTATATTTTTATGGTTGCTTTGAGATGTTTCCCTAATTACAGACTCTACCTGAATTTCAACCTTGCGGGAATTTTTTTATGAAAGTGTAAACAACACAGAAACTTTAGCAAATAACAGGCTGCTTAGTTACTTTAACTATATGAATAAGATTTAAGGTGCCCTCTGGAAAAGGCCGCACGAATCGCTATGGTGAGGTTTTAACCCTAAATTGTAAATAGACCTACTTTATTATGATGAGGTAACATGACAAAATGTTAATGCCAATTTAGAAAGCTTCCAACCAGACTTTTCATGATCAAAGGTGTCCCATGATAGAAAATTCCAACAACCAAACTATTAAATGTAAAGGTACCTTTTTGGAGAAAAAAAACCGTAAATGGCCATTGGACGGCATAGACTAATTAAGAAACCAGATAGCTGCAAAATAATCTAAACCGAGTTTGGCACGTGCGTAAAGCCCTACCTGTACCACTCCAGTCCCTTATCATAGAAGCGGTCAAAGAAATGTGGCTCCGATCCCACGGCTCTGACATCGGGGTGAATCCGGAGAAACTCGAGCAGGGCTCGGGTACCGCCTTTCTTCACGCCGATTATGATCGCCTGGGGAAACCTCTTTATCCCAGCGTTACTGAGGATGGAGATGTCGCCCCGCGTCTGACGGCCGGGGGACAGTTCGTTGGACCATGGCCCCTGAGTCCTGTTCCGGCGGCTCATCGGATGCGGAGGGAAGCGCACCGGAGACCCGACCCCGCTCTGGGAGTCGTATTCAACGCCCCTGGTTGCTGATTCGGGGTAATACGCGGGGCTTGACAGGTAGTCGCTGTATCCAGTCAAAGAGTAAAAGAAATAGGTGAAAATGAGCACCATCGTAAAGAAAGCCGGCAGCTTGGACTGAGTTTTCAGCGGTCCAAAGTTGACCTTAGATCTCCATGTGTCGCATCCCATGAGTCGCGATCCTGATCAGTGAGCAAAAAGCTGAACGCGGGGATCATACTGCATCGGTCCAGTCCCAAGACACGCTGGGTTTCGGTCCGAAGGCGTTAGGAGAGATAAAGCGAGATCCGGAGCGTCGACGCCAGGCTGTGCGCCCTGTGTGCGGAGCGGTGGGAAGCGCGTCCCCGCTGCCTCCAGCGCTCCAGCGCCGCGACACGCATGTTTCTCCTAATTCAATGCCTTAGTCAATGCCGCTCCTTTTCCCAAACTAATTCCCCTTTGCACTTGCCAGCGGTGTTGACAGCCAACGTTTCCCAGTCTCCGGTCCAATATTTGTATGAATATGTATTTGGGGGCCGCTGACAGCGCCGCTTTACGCTTCAGTTGCCCGTCCCGTGGGTCCGGACCCGAGTCTGCGGCGCTCGCCGTATGGGGCTCGTCCTCACGTTGACGGCTTTATGAATGACACACACATAACCCACTTCCGTGCCTCACCGCCTCCGCCCCGCCCCGTTAAAACCGTACACCTGCGCCTTACACTTCACCTACACAGTATAAGCCTGGACGTTCTCTCATCCCGATTCGCCTGAGCAACTTCTCCGAAATATGTGTTAAATTACAAATAAAAATAAACATCAATTACTAGTAGTCCTTAGTTTTGATATACACTAATATTATAATACATAACTGTTACAACATAATGTGTTACAATAGTTACTGTATTATTGTGATAGAAATTTCCATCACTGTCTGCAAGGCGAGAAACTTACGTCAAACATTCTTGTAGACGTCAGAACAGAGGAAACACTTGCTCATGAAACACCCTCGAAGAGCCAAATGGATACATCTTATCATCTTATAACACAGCCCTGGTACCGTTTTGTTCCTCAGGGTACAAACAACATTAATGTACCCTCAATAGTACAAAAACGTTCCTCAGAAGCCATTTCCGTACCTTAAATTCGACTGAAAGGCATAGCTATGGTACAACTGACCCTTGAGGATACAGCCCCAGTGACAAATAATTTTACTCTAAAAGGTACAAATTGGTGTCGTGACCTAGCACAGGGAAGCAGGAGAGTGACGCGTAGGTCTGGGGAATATGAGATTTAATGAAAAAAGGGAGCAGGGACATGGGACAGGCAAAGATAGGCAGCACTACACGGAGAGACTTCAATGACAGACCAAGGGAAATGGACTCGAACGCGGACTAAAATACACTGGACGCAACGGAAAAAACAGGAAACAGCTGATAACAAGCGGGATTCCACACGAGGTTAACGAGGGGGCGTGGCATGCAGGAGGATCGGACGAGCAGGGCATGACAATTGGTACTTTTTTGCCATTGTAGGTGAAAGATAAAAAGCAATTCATAAGAGCTGCGTGAATATTGCGGCAACTCACATTCTGTTTTTTTAGAGATGCGTGCATGCTGAAGGTCACATGACTTAAGCTTAATCTCTATATGAGAAGATATAGATAAGGAAGGCGGAACCGCACGAGCACGGAGTGACATTCTTCTCTGCAGAGTGAAGAATTTCAACTAAGTTTGCCTGTTGTTTTATTGGACCCGATCAAAGAATTGCCATGACAATTATAAAATAATTGTTATAGTTGTTTTTGCAGTTGTGAATTTTTTCGCACCGACGGATTTATTGTGGCATCTACCTCTTCCCAGGTATAAGAAGGAAATGTATTGTCTCTTACATTTTGACCAGGGTTCTCCTTAAAGTGCAGAGTTACAGCTGATTAGAACAAAACTGTTTGAACTTAAACATGAGAATGATTAAACCTAAGATAGTGGGAGTGATTCTAGGCAAAGGGCTGAATGATAGCATGCATTTCTGTCTGATCACTGATGCCGTACATGTCGGTTCAAGTCATTTTCAAAAATGACTTGAAGATTTTTAATACCATCACATGTGCGTTTAGATTAATATTATGAACTTAGATATTTTGCACTTTCTATTCTTTATTTTTTATAAAATGTTAAGTCTAACACTAGAAACATAAAATGTTAATATAAACAATCAAAGTTATAAATTCTACGCTGGCGTAGGTCTGATTTTAACATTGGCAAGAACCAAATCAACCCCGAACCTCTAAACACAAACGGAACTCCCACAATATTGCCCTACCCTAATCTATACGGCCTCGGTTCTCTAGAACTCAATCTGTCTATAGAAGCAAAATGTCAAATTTTAAAAATGTCAAACTGGAATTTGAACTAATTAGCAGTCATCGTTAAAGACTAAAGACTTTTCAGATTAAGCAAAATACAAGCTTTTTACGTTAAAATATCGACTAAAGTAATTGCAGATTTATTAGTTGATTAAATTGAGTGAAATGTACGCGCAACTTCTCTTAAAAACTGCTATAACGGCACACAGAGACAGCCATTAGAGGGCGCCAAACAACAGCGTATATTAATTAACACGCGCAATCATTATGTTGCATCTGTTGTAACTATTACACATATATGTGAGGAATATAAAACCACAATTTTAAACTAAGTTTTAATATTAGGTCGAATTTCCACACCCACATTGTCTCTCACAATGATCTCCGTCAGGTGACTGGCTTCTATAGCAAAGTAGATGCTTTTGCATCAAAGAGTTTTGACGCTACGGTGCCCATTCAAAAGGCAAGGTGGTAATTATATACTGGAAAAAGGCTGGTCTATCACTAAACCCGTGTTTCAGAATAAAGTCAAGCTATTTAATCTTTCTCAAGTCTGGTGTGTTTATTTCATTGTACTGTATAATTGATATACAGGGTATCTTCTATAAGTGTTCCAATGCAAACGTAGCATTTTTGGATGATCTTTCCCCTACACTGGGATCACTTTGGAACTCTGTCATTGAAACACCATCGTGTTGTTCAGGGGGTATAGATAGAGATGAATGGACAGGGGGGCTGAGTCTTTACTACGGGGAGCCGATGACAAATAAATAAATAAATAAATAAACAAATAAATAAAAAAATAAACAAACAAACAAACAAACAAGCACATTTATTGAGGGGCTAACAACATTTTAGGTTAACTAAAAGTCTCCACAAATAGCTTCATAATTTAATAATCTTTACCAGAGCCCGTTTGTAGCGCGGATCGCGCCAGTAGACAGCGGGGGCATGCGGCGGAATGACAGTTCAGTACAAAACCGCCTATCTGTTTGCATTCAATACGAGAGGCGCCCGCGTGCATTCGAGCGCGAATTTCCCGCGTGTTACCCGAGATGGTGTTTCTGCAAGCGCCATGCGTCCGGGTCAGTGTGTCCTTACAGAGCGTAATGCAGATGTCAAAGATCGTGTCAGTGTGCAGAAATAGCATTGTACACATACTGAAAAGCTGAAGGCAGCTCATCTCCAGTTTAATCCTCAGGCTTTTTCATAAGGGCCAAACCAGAGTAGGTGGGTGCAAAATAACACCAGCTCCCACCCAGCAGCTGCGTCTGCCATGGCGGGGGTGTCCGCCTCACTGTCCCTGGAGTAATTGGGGGTTAAAGGTTCTGTTCAGTGGCTCAAGGTGACATCACTCTGCCAACAGTGGGATTTGAAGCCACATGTGTCTGGAGCTCCTGCTCTGACTCACTCCCTCCAACTCCATGGGCAGGAACTCTGGAAACTCCCAGAATATGTTCCTGGTTCTCCTTGTACAGGAATGGATATTAAACCCTGGATACCACTGCTGTGACTCTGACCCTGCTGATGATCTGGGGAAAATCTGATTACTATTATGGGAAGTAGGAGGGTTGGTGATAGGATTAAGGTTGGTGTTATGGTTAGCTTTGGGATCAGGGTTAGCATTGAGGTTAGTGTTAGGGATAGCATTTTGCTTAGGGTTAGGGGATGGATCTGTTACACCCAGAGCACTCTGCCTGCTTGATTTTTGAATACTTCTCCGTTCTGTAGAGACGGCGCATGGCTAGGCTAATAGACTCATGCCATCCATCCACCAGCTGAGATACATGCTAAGTTTAGCAGTTTTTCCTTGGGCACAGTGACACGTCCTTCTCCCATGTCCCTGGCTTTGCCGTCTGCTGGCTGCATCCAGCGTCTGCTCACAGCTGAAATGTGCAGCCGTGTGTGAGAGGACAGAGGAGGAAGGAGGGGTGAGAGCAGCTCGCCCAGGACATGCTCCCAGGGCCAGAAGTGCATTGTGGGATTGGCACGCAAGTGGCTGCATTGCCATCAGTTTTTGGAAGTTGAGTATGTGTGTGTGTATTAGGTTTATATTGCTTTGTGAGGACCAAATATCCCCCAAATGTAGTAAAAACCTGTTATTTTGACGATGTGGGGACCATTTTTCGGGTCCCCACAAAGGTCTGTGAATGCAATCAAAAAAGCAAAAATACCAAAGATCATGTTTTTTTTTTTTTTGGTTACTTACAGTTAAGGTTTGGGCTGGGTAGGGCTTAAGGACGTCATGTTGTGATTAGAGTTTTCGCCATAGAAATGAATTGAGTCCCCACAAATATGTAATTCAAACCTGTGTGTGTGTGTGTGTGTGTGTGTGTGTGTATACCCTGCAAAAACTCAGCGGCATACGCTCAGTAGAACCAGTAGAAGCTCGCTGTCTCTCATTCATTGCCCGACAATGACGTCAAAGAAAACCACATCACTCTCTGAATAAATGACTTTCGAATGCCATTTCCATTTATACATTTAATCCTTTTCTGGTTTCAGTCTTTGCAGCTCACTGAAATTTTGTTTAAAATATTCCCGAAAAGGCATGGAAGCATCCAAAAGCCAGAAAATAAATCCTGACAGAGGAATATTTTATCGCTAATGAGGGTTTTTCCTGAAGTTGCTTCCCAGCAAACCAAATGCAGTAGAGCTCTGTGGGCACCTACTACTCACCCTATATAACGTAAATTAATACTACTGTACTACTATAACTATAACTACTACTACTACTACTGCTAATAATAATAATAATAACAATAATAATTCAAGTCATTAAGAGCTGATTCCCATCTCAGAATCAGACTGTTGCCCTTCGGTTTCTGTTTCCTAGGGGGCAGTGTGTGTACGCATGTGCAGGAAGGGGGCATCTTGACACAATAGATGCCCCTGAAGGCCTGTCTGACCAGCTGGATGCCCCACTGCGGGGTAGATCTGCCCTGGAAGCTCACAGTTCACCCTTGCTACCATGGCGACCCCCGGCCCCTGGCCCCCATCTGGATCCCGTTCAGGCCCACGCCACCACTAGTTACCAGCAGGGTCTCCGGCTTCCTGTCAGAACGGCCCACATGTGGCACAGATCTGCTGGCTTCCACTAACCAAGAGCATTAGCTTAGCAGGACAGTTCTGAGGAATTATGGGTAGAGTACTGCGTCAGGGACAGCGGGAAGTACAGAGTAATTTCTCCAACTGGATAATTTCTGTCTATGAAAAGGAATATTTGGCGTATTTGCTATACCAACTCCTGCCTAAAGGATGTGACTCGCTTGCTCAGCCCATGACTCCCTGATCTGAAACTGACCAGAAATAGGCAACCCGTAAACGCGTGACTCTTTATGATGAATTAGTTTCTATATTTAACATGAAGGGTAAAGCTGCTTCATGCTCCTGCGGCTCTACAATCAGAGGTTCAGACAGCACAAAGATAATTAATGCACTAATCAGCCAAATGGTCCAAGGAGGGCTGAGGTGTGTCGTGAGGATGATCCGTAGCGCGACAGACTGTAATATTTACAGGAATGATTACCTGAGTCTGAAGGGAATGAACTGCAGGAACACTGAATCCTCACCATCCCAGGATGACACTGTTCTTGCTACAGGCATGTTTTGTTGAAAGCACTATTCTACCCTGTTCCGTAGTTACATCACATAGTCCGGCATTCTCTGTCATCTTCAAGGGTCCAGTGTTATGCTTGTTGTGTGCTCTAGTATATACACGGTAAATTTCTGAAAGGACAGTTTTGCTTTCATATTGAAAGCTGGGTAGATGACCAGCCTTTTCAGAGGAGCATGACAAACTGGCCAGAATGTTCTGGAAGCAAAGAATATGGAACGACAGGAGCCTTGCTTTTCAGCCGAGGGACAATTTGCACTAAGAAGACCACACATTTTACCTCCAGGGGTCCCATATGTTCTGGGAGCCTTTTTTATGTTAATCTGTCCACATAAACCCAGAAAATGTGGATTTCATAAAAGGGGGACAGAGGTTCTTGTGTTCAGGAATGAAACAGCCACACAGTGCATGTGATGCTGGGCCCTGGCGAAAGCCCAGCTGCGGATAATCCGTCCCAGCTGCTACTGCAGACTCCTCATCTGTTCCTCCGCCATTTTCAGCCAACCTTGTGATTGAGCTCAGAACACTTTAATTTCAGATAAATCACACTGACTGGGAAAATGCTCCAAGGCCAGAAATGCTGGAGAACCAGCAGGGAGCTCTTGTAACCGATGAGGTCCACAAGACCCTCAAACCTGTACCATAGCAGATCATGCAGGCCAACCCGCCTTCGTCTCTCGCGCATGCAGCCAAGGTGGGTGATGGCTGTGCTGGTGGGACATCGTTGTCATGTTTTCAAAGCAGGGATGAGAATAAACAAAGATACACGACTTCAAACAGGACTCCACTCTCGTCACGTTTCTCCAGCTAACATGGCCAATTCAAAGGGGCTGAAACCCGAAATGGCACAGAACCACAGGGAAAGACTCCGTTTACGAACCCACTGATGTGCCTCAATCGGGCCAGAACTGACACCGTTAGCATCCAGCAAAGTGGTTTCTGCTGTGACCAAAACTATAGCGTGTAGCCATTAAAAGCTGCGCCGTGAGGTTATTGGATTACACTAATTGTGTAATTGCATTCGGTTCCTGATTGGCAGGCTGTGCTCTTTGCCTAATGACATCCTCATGGCATCCTGGGGCTGCTGCAGAACACAATGAGGAAGTTACCCCTGGTCCCAGGGGGGGGTTGGGTCACCCCCACAGTGTGTGTTTGATGACAGAGGGAAGCCCCCCCCCCCCAAAGCGCAGCCAGTACCACACTGCACACAGGGCCCACATGAGTCTGACCAGCAGCTGTCAACACCCCTGATGGGAATGGAGACGAAGCTCACTTCCCCCCGAAACACCCCTTCTGGGTTTTTTAACAGCCTCCACACCGCAGACCCAGGGCATCCCGCGGGAGCCACAACAAAGGAGGTCACTGTGACGACACCCAGCTGCATCTCAACGTGCCTCCGGCGAGGAACAGAGTGAAATGCCGTGAGTTATAAATGTTAGGATGCGCCGCATGGTACAGCGCATTAGGGAAGAGTGATGTCACTGTCAAGACCCTCAGCAAGACCCTTAACCCCGATTATTCCGGTAACTGGCTGACCCTATTCCATAAAATATTATGTGCCTGCTAAATAAACACAATTTTAGGGGCATTGAACTGTGATGCCAGATCACCTTTGGGGTAATTTCCCCTTGGTAAATGTCCCACCTGAAGCAAGATCACACTGACATCTCCGTCTCCATTTGCTTGCCCCCGCTGGTTCCCTTTGATGTTCTCGTTGCTGCTCATCAGACCACGGCCACATCCTAAATCAGACTAACCTGCCTCTTTGATGCACTGCAGTCGGCTTTGATGCGACGGTATGCAGACGGTCAGTGCATGTTTTCGCTCTGGGCCTTTTAGCGAAGTCGCCAGGGTCTTTTTGAAGTCGAGGAACAATGGTGGGAGGCCACATGGTGGCTTTGTAATGGCCCTTTAGGATCAGCCTTGCAGGACCTCACAGCACTTAGACACCTAACGATTCTTCATAGCAGCACTACACTTGTGATGGGTTAGTAGACACCTACCCCAGCACCTTGTTCTAGCTGTTAACATGGTGAAATCATGTAATGGTTTGTGTAAAGTATTTTGTTGATGGCCTCATTTACCATAAGTAAGACTCTTATTGTTCACGAGTCACTATCAACGAGTCGGAATCAAGTCCGATTAAAAAAATGAGTTGCAAGTCCAGTCGGAGGTCAATTTAAGAGCGACTCGAGCCGCAAATTCAAGTCCCCATCTCTGGTCAATAGGCATATACATTACCATGTAAAAGTCTTAAGACACCAGAGAAAATCATTATTATGTTTAGGTTGATGTAAAACTGTGATTTCATATCTCTCCAAGTGTGTGACCTCACTATTCAAAACCTTTCCTAAATTCACCACAGTATTTTCTGCCGCACTCCAATATACCCATATATTTATGCTACTGAACTTGACTACTAGCACAACTTGTTTGAGTCATCGATATATTGTGAAGTTAATTAACTGATTAAGTTAATTAAGTGAGCTGGTAGTGTAATTTAACAAACCTTGTGAGCGTGATCGCGGTGTTTAGCGTCAGTAATGCGGCTAAAATGACAACAGCGACATCTACTGGATACAATAGAAATATTTACTGCTGCAGAACTGCAAAGTTCCACCACGTTTCTGCGTATATAAAACAAGGGGTTCTTCATGTTAATAATCATTCCCAGGTAATCAGAGCATGGTTTAAAAGCATGACCCCCACCGCACCACCCACGTTTCAGCACTAAAAGCCCCCAGCTCCAGACTCCCAGTGCAGCCAGTCGTACATCCGTGTCCTGGATGCCCCTTTGGGGTTTTTCCCAACACACTTCATAACCTCGGCTGAAGAAACAGCGGATCCCGAAGGTCCCCAGAAGCCGGTCGCTTTATTGCCCGTCACGCACTTCTATGGGAAAGAGACAACAGCGGTAAGGAGACGGTTAATGCCATGATATACTAACCTGCTAATCCGACGGACGTCAACATAAAATTTCACACACACAATGGGGGCTGATGTCTGATCATCTGCAGCCCCTGCCCCCAAAGAAACCCCTGCACTTTCACCGCAGGAGTCCGCACCTTCAGGAACGAACTTAAGCGACCGGCTGAATATTCAGAAGCGGGAGGTCCCCTTCTTGGGCCCGTCGTTCAGGAACTCGTGTCCAAGGCCATTTCGGCACTTTCCGCAGCGTACCTAGAAGCAGAGCCGCGAGCCGTTAGCGGAAAGGCGACCCCGTCTGCGTCGGACCCATAATTAAAGGTTAGCATACCGATCAAAAAATGATAATCTGCTTGAAATAAGCATTTAGGGACTTGATTTAAAATAGCTTTGACAGAGTCCTTAGTCCCTAAAGCAACATATGGAAAATGAATCTCCATTAATGCATCCATCCATTTTCTGTAACCGCTTCAGGGTTTCAGGGGGTCCCAAGGCTACGGGAGCAAGGCAGGGAACAACCCAGGAGGGGCGCCAGTCCATTGCAGGAAACACTCACTAGTTGGAAAATTAATCTCCAACATACATTTTACTCATTTCCACAGTGTCCCAGTAGCACGGGGAAACTTAACACTCCCCCCATTACGAGCTTTCACTCAGAAACAATCCCGCTGGTTATCGGTTCAGAAGCTGGGGTTTCAACCTTGTAGGCTCCGCGACTCTCCAGCTCTTTGGTGACACTGTCCTCCTGGATGGGCTCCGTGAAGGCCGGCCACGGAGTGGAGTGTGCAAACTTGGACACGCTGGAGAAAAGCCAGTGGCCGCACTTCGCGCACACGTAGATGCCTGTGGGGTAGAGCGAGCGGCTTAAAAATAGCTCAGACACTCAGCACCCATTCGTTGTAATTACATGCGTTCCAAGTTACCCAGCCTTCACATACTTGTTTAAAATGTTTTAAAGGTTATTAAACGAAAAACAGGTTTACTGTCTGCGACCAGCCAGCCCTCCCAAACCAGCAAGGAAGGAGCGCTCCATATAGATTCAGGAAAACCAGTGACACAAGTTTCTGGTATTTTCTTGCTGGGTCGGTGCTCAGTGGGCTGTACTACGAAGCGGGGTTACTGTCTTATTGGGGTAACTTGTCGGATTTAAGGTACCACAGTTTAAATGGATTTCTTCATATTCGTTCACTTAAATTTTGCCCAGACTACCTTAAATCCGACAAGTTACCACGATAAGCCAGTAACCCCGCTTCGTAGTACAGGCCACTGGTGGAGCTCAAAACGGCCGGGTTACCCAAACCGGTTTGGTACCCAACCAGTTTTAGAGGCCCCCTAATGAAATAAACACTTTCAGATTCTTTGCGATGAGTGGAATTCGAATAAATTGTACCCACGCCAATTTCTAAAGTCACGCGTGCTTTATTTTAATTTTACAAAATTATGAAATATTTCAAGAGCAATGACTGGAATGATGAACAAGTAATAAGCGTCTGGTCCGTATACTGTACTTTCGAAGTAAACCGTTTCAAACATGAAAAACACCTTGTGCCTCGTTCACCCTCTACCGAAACTTCCAAAACACCGCTACCGCTGACCCGCAGAACAGCAAATTAACACACTGTTGAGCCACGACGTACCCGATTTGAAGTGGTCTTTAAAGACCTCTCCCCCCTGAAAGGAACAGAAGGACATATTCCTGCGACCGTGTGGCGCTTTCTAGCGCGCCTCTGACGTCATCGTCATTTTGATGGGGCCGCGGCCACGTGACCGGCCGGGTCCGATTATCGGTAACTCTGCAGGATCCTCATTATACTTATCAGAACTGTACGTCCCGGTTGCTTTAGAAACTGGGAAACTGAATGGCATTTAAAATGCATTCACACCAAGTTTCTGGCCTAATTCCCAAGTTATAGGTTCCTTAATTTCTTTTATTTAACATCTGCTAACTACCAAGCCATATTCAACATGGATTTTAAACTATGTATTAAGTATAACTTTGTAAGATTAAGATTTTTGCAAGAAAAACATGTTTTTGCTTAAGAATAATTATCTTCCTTTGCCCTAATACTAATATTATATGTCACAGCCGGCGCGTTTTTCGGTGTTCAACCAGGGGGCTGCAGGCTCAAATGGAGCCTTGGCCGTGATGGTTTGTGAAGTTTCACTGTACAAATGAAGGCTGTTCTTGGTGTGAATCCAGCCAATATTCTTCACATTCACGCACCTCTGGCAATGAGGAATTTAAACCCCGGAAAGCGATTTATGTTTTATGTCTGTACAATTCCCTTAATTTTTTGCCTGATATTGAGTACAAATACAAATGTGTTATATTGCACGGAAAAGGGAAAATAAAAGCTCGCAGTCGTGTAGTTTATCTAACATTTTTAAATTCAGTTATAAAGGGAGTTATGTAAGAAGCTGGGCAGCCTTCCCTGGCTGTGCTTGAAAGGAAACGGTCTGACGGTAAATGCCTTTGACAGTCTCAGGTTAGGCTAGAGGGTCGGCGGCGTTGCCAGGCTGATGTCTGAATGCCGGTTGAAGCCAGAGAAGGGAGACGCTGGCGGTACCTGGCAGCGCTTAAAGCGGATTCGAGTCCTTTCCGGGCGTCTGGGGAGGGGGGTCAGTTCAGGATCTGTATAGTGCCACTGACTGCATCGACAATACCTGCGTCAGGAGGGTGACGGGGAGTGGGGGAGCTCCCTACGAGCAGTCACCTGCATCCTCCGGCGATGCAGACGGTCTCCCTGTTTGCAGTGCATGTTACCATGTTGCGTACGGCAGAACCGGAGGCAGAAAATGGGTCACCGCAAACGCTTAGTATCAAAGCAGGGAGCTCATCCCGCAACAGCGATATAATGTGGCGATGGTCGTACTTAGGTGAGTTTGGATCGCATTCGCATCGTAACCAATCAACCAAAAGTGTGTGTGTGTGTGTGTTAGACTTGTAGTCAAGACCGCCTAAACCAACACCAAGACACTACCAAGACCAGAGGGTATCGAGACCAAGACAAGACCAAGACTAAGACCAAGACAGACAAAGTCAAGACCAAGACAAAGTCAAGACGAGACCAAAAAAAAGACTCCCTTAACTTTTGTGTGCTGTTGAGGACTGACATGACGGGTAATGACTGGTCCCAAAGTCATCTGACAAAACAGCTAACACCCCCAACAACTGCCTAAAGAATGGGAAATATCTAACTGATTTCAATTATACTTAATTTGTAGATGAAATTGTAACATCAGATTGAAGATACACAATTATAAACTTGAAATTGCATCATGTCCCATTGTAGTAGTACTAGCCAAATGACACTGTTTGATATCAACTTCCCTGAAATGGATTAGGCCTGTTAAGTTAACACTACGTGATATGCAGATGTTATTTAAAAGTCAATGGTCACATTTATTTAGTCAAACACCATTTTAAGTAAAATACTGTAATCAAACAATATAAAGACATGCGCACACGTCACATGAATCAAATGCAAACTACAAATACTATATACCAATGCAAACTGCACATCAAATTGTGCATTAATAAGAAT